>JBBBDQ010000727.1:1995000-2547500 GCA_037127315.1 Ascarosepion bandense | reverse complement strand
TGGCATGTACGCATCGCTCATTCAGTGAAAGGAATTAGAGCGCTCTAGCTATTGGGCGTGTATAATGATATGCGCTAAAAAGTCTGCCTACGCCCATAGCCCAGGTGTAGAGTCGCCGACTGACGCCATTTCGGTCGGGTTTCAATCCGGGGTTAAAAAGCAATCGGAGTCTAACCGTACTGATGAGCTGTTATACAGCGAAAGAGATCTGTCTGCGGATGACAATATATATATATTATCGTAGGTTTTACGCACGACTCGAAGTTTAATGAATTTTTCTGCAATCGTAGGTTGCTTATATCATACTGGCATTTTCTCGATTTGCCTTATTTATTAGCGTTTATCTTTATTTATTTACCATTTTTTAAAATCATATCACCCCGAGCAAGGCGGTAATGCCACTGAAGCACAAGGGGCTACGTAAGAGTGAAAAGATTGGAAAAGAGAAATCCGGAAACCACATCCTAAACAGGAAACAAGGGATGAACCTTTTCACCCGTTCAATAGACATGGGTGGAGTGTGAACCAGGCGATAGTTTAGTCTGTGAATGATTTTGCTTATTAAATATATAATCAAGTCAGGTCAATCAAGAAAATTAAAAATGGAATCGGCTACTAAAAACGTAGTGTGAGAAAAAATGAACAAAATTTATAATTCAATTATTAATATAGATAAAATAAAATAATGGCTCGTTAGGGTTAAAAGCCAAAGGCGCGAGGGGAGTAACTAGTTTGTTTACATTTAGATTATTTCGAAATAATTGTATAAGTGATACAGATAAGTTATACGCAAAGATGTTTGCATTCATTTGTATGAATGATATAGATTCATACAAATTTAAGGGGCTGATAATTGTTTTTGTTTTTTGTTTTTTTGGTTAATACTGAAAAATAACATGTGCATCAAATGAATTTATAAATAATTAATAATTACCTATATTGCAATTTTATCAATAAAAGCATGAAAAAATTTTACGGGGATTCAAACGAGTTCATCGTTGTTTTCTTGCATTGTAAAATTTTGCAAAGTAATAATAACAAAGAACCATTCTATTTTCATTTAGAATGATCCACTTAAAATAGTATGAAATACATATTTAAAAAAAAAGTTTCCTCATAATTATGGCCGGTAGTGTATATGTAATCCTGACAATGTTTTTATTGAAAAAAGTGTAGAGGATTGGTTGAAATGCTTGTCGATTAAATTTAGAAAAAAATTACCGATATTAGTCTTAACGTTATAAATAAAAGTTAGGTTGAACTATATGTTGTTACATTTGCGTGATTTTGGTATACATTTGACGTCTTTACCTTTGTTAGAGTATTCTAAACAAACATTATCGTTACTTTTAGCTAGGACTTCAATATATTTGATTTTACAGTTATCAAAATAGTCTTATTACTGCATTTAGAAGATAAACTAAACTGGATAAATTTGTGGATATTGTTTAGTATTCAAGGATGGTGGTTTTAGACTTTATGGGTGTATTTCTAGTCGTGAGCATCCATAATATATGGTTGTTATATTCTATTATGGACGATTCTATTATGGATATGCGTTGTGGCGCAGGGGATATCGACTCGGAACAACAAATCGGGGAGTCGAGTTCAAATTCCAGTTGAATTCTCTGCATTCACTTACGCGCAAATACCCTTGGGAAAGGTATTAATCCGTCACTTCTCTCCAATTATAGGTTAAATAAAAGGTCAACCAGTATACCGCAGAAAGCAGTGGAAACCTACTGCGGGATAATCTTCTGCCCAGTCAGCCATGTCTTTTTCGAGACATGATCGCCCAAGCGTGTCTCACGTATAGCACTTAACTGACTGATATTCTGTTATCAAGATTAAAACTTACTACAAGGTGATCGTAGAGTTACGATGGTAGTGATTTTGAGTGTCTGGTTTTGGAAAATTTTTATCAGGTCCTTTCTTAGTCGGTCGGTTTGTTGTGAGCTTGTATTTCTTACAAAGATTAGCCTGTCATCTCGCTATAATACGGAGTTTTATTTATTTCGAAGAGATACCTTAGTCTGCACAATCACAAAATACTGACCAATTCAAAGGCCTCTGCTGCATCGTACGCACCCATAGCAATGATGAAATCTGAGTTGTCTTTTTTGGTCCATAAGCAGCCATCGTGAAACAGGATAGATTTTTGTGCTTGTAGGTCGCTGATAGGACAGTAATTGTTAGCTAAATCTAATACAACTGTTAGTAGAACTACAGAGATAGATGTTTTCTTTATAATAATATCGCCAAAAGCAAGGCTTTTGACAGCTACTGTTTTGCAAGGGGTTACATAGGAGGAAAGTTATGAGAAAGAGTTAGGGGTTATAGGGGTGTCAGAAAGTGGGTAAGAGAAGGACGAGAATAATGATGAGCGTGGGGTGGACGGAGAAAGGGGCATGAGAGAGGAGATGCATGTTAGTGAGATAGAAGATGACTACTGACTTTACATTTAAATTATTGGAGATTATAGCTGTCGGGGAAGCAAATAAATGGAAGGGAATTTCACTGGCGGGAAGTGCGATAAAAAGCTGCTGGAGTAGAATTTGCGTTTAATTTTATTGGATTCACAGGAAAATTATGAGACCTAGTTGCTAATCTTGTGGCTCGAGTAAATTCATATATAGGGGTCACCTATGAGCTAAGTTTATCGGAGCAGAAAGTATTTGTAGAGGAGACACGGGGAAGCCACATAGCGCCGGCAAGAAAGATGGATAGAAATTGCAAATAACAATGTATATGAAAGCGGATTCGCTTTTGTTAGTTATTTTGGTGAAACATTCAATAGATTAAACTGTATTACACCAATAATTGAAACCTAAAGTATATTTAGTGGTCTTCCACGCTCTTTCTACGATGACTTTACTAATTTTGCCGATGTAGTTTTTAGAAGGGTTAAGCAGACAGAATTGTGGGTTGTTAAAATAGTTGTTTTTATGGCTTAGCAGAGATAAAAGCTTATTGTTTGTGTAAGATTTGAATTTTGTCGTAGCAATTTTTGGCTACCTTTTCGAAAAGGTTTTTCCCAGATGTTCGATGGATGTTTTATAATGCTTATGAATTTTCCTGTGTATGACTTTATTGTATTTATCCGCATCTACGTGGTAGGGTTTTTTTGTTTTGTCAAATTTAATAATAAGTTAATCGGATTTATTAATAGTTGCCAGGTCTTTATTTCATATTTTCTTGTAATTTATTAGTGGTGTTCACAAACTTGATATTATGTATAATATAGAATAAGTCCTTAGTGTAATGAATATGTAATGAATATGCATACACCTTGGTTTCCCCTCACAGTAATCTGATTGTCTGGTGTCAAACATAAATACAGACGAAGGCTAGGAACAATAGTGGTCTACGTTGATAGGTCTACCGTTAGAGGTCTACGACTATTGGTCTACGTCTATTCACTACGTCTATGTCTCAGGATACTGCATAAGACGAGTACGGTCCATTACGACTACTTGTTAGATTGTCCTACCCGGTTAAATTTGCCTAAACTGCTTAACCCTCTAGGGCCATTCGTATCATATTTGATACAGTATGAAAACAAGCCTTGAAAGAAATATTTTCCTGAAAAATTTTTTAAGAGAAATATTTTATAAATTTCAAATGAAAGCAGTACTGACTGCACAGTCAATGAATACCAAATGTTTCCTTATAGGGAAATACCAAATGTTTTCTTATAGGGAAATACTGTATCAAATATGATACGAATGGCCCTAGAGGGTTAACTACCTCGAATAAGATATATATCCTTTTCCAGGACATATCAGTCCATTTCAAGGCTGTTAGTTGTTCATTAAAATGTGGTAGTTTTTTTAAAGATTTAAATCCTTAATATTCTTTATCGTGTTATTTTTTGTGGTCATTATCGTGTTAGAGAAGAATAGTGTCCGTCTCATCCTGTTGACATTTTCATATTGTGTAAAAGCGCCAGTTAATAATATTTTCTACTGAATACCAAGATGTTCTTAGTGGAATAAAATAAATAGTTCCATATTCGGTTGACATAAAGAATATTAAGTATAAAAGTAAATAAACAGTGCTCAACAGAAAGGAGCAAAAAGTAGACAATGAGTTAAATAATATATATATATATATATATATATATATATATATGAGTGTTTACACATCAATATATAGCTATTAATTAGGTGTGAATGAAACAGTGCTTGATGCTGTATAACATAGCAAAAATATATATTAATAAATATAGTTATTATCCTAGGTTTTACGCATGACTCAGAGTTTCACGCATGTCTCAAAGTTTGCATAAATCTATAAATACACACATATAGAGGAATGTGTAAATCTGTGTATATTACATATCCGTATCATTTTTTCTACAGCATTGAGCACTCTTTTATTAAAGCATGATTAATATTTATATACACACATACAAAAATTTATTTATCCCTTATATATATATATATATATATATATATATATATGTTAATCCGCAGACGGATCTGTTTTGTTGTATCACAGCTCATCAGAACGGTTAGACATCCGATTGCTTTTACCCAGAACTGAAACCCGACCGAATTGACATCACTTAGCGATTCTACCTCTGAACTATGTGAGCTCGGTAGAAGATGGCAGACTTTTAGCGTGTGATATACCATGTAAACATAGGCTAGTAACTGAGAGTGGTCTAATTAATTACTGAATGAACGATGCGTAGAAGCTAGTGTAATTACTGTTTTTTCAAAGTCTACCATTCTTCCAGAGTACTCAATCAGGGTGTGAGAGCGTAGAATATATATATTTACATGTTATATTTATCACTACATATTTCAGTCTGTTCTCAACAAACTATCTCTCTATATAGTAATATTGACTCTGTTTTTATCTATCAATCTGCCTATCTCAATAGGTTTCCATATCTCTATTTCTTTATCCATCTAAACAGCTTCTCGTCTGTCTGTGTATCTATGCCTCTATATCTATATATCTATCTTTCTGTTCTCATCAAACAAACACAATACCTTCTTATCTATATATCTATTTATCTAGCTATGTAACTATACTTTAAATACTTTCTTTTCGATCTTTCTCAATATGCTCTCATCTATCTCCTAATATGTCTATCTCAATAGATTTTTTAGTTCTATCAATTTCAGTCTATTCATGATCTATCTATCTGATCTTTTCCTATCAGTTTATTTCTATCTATCTATCTATCTATCTATCTATCTATCTATCTATCTATCTATCTATCACGATCTTCTTCAGTCTGTTCTCATCAAACGACCTATCTAATACTCCGCTTCATTGCTTTCATTTATCTACCTACCTATTTACTGTTTTTTCCATCAAACTATCTCAATCTATCTATATCTTAATGTGTTTATCTATGTATCAATCTGTCTATCATAATACGTTTTCAACATTATATCTATACATTTATCTAATTCAATGAGTTTTATGCATCTATTTATCTATCTATCTATCTATCTATCTATCTATCTATCTATCTATGCCAGTCTGTTCAATCTATCTATCTATGCCAGTCTGTTCAATCTATCTATCTATCTATCTATCTATCTATCTATCTATCTATCTATCTATCTATCTATCTATCTATCTATGCCAGTCTGTTCTATCTATCTATCTATCTATCTATCTATCTATCTATCTATCTATCTATTCCAGTCTGTTCTATCTATCTATCTATCTATCTATCTATCTATCTATCTATGCCAGTCTGTTCAATCTATCTATCTATCTATCTATCTATCTATCTATCTATCTATCTATCTATCTATCTATCTATCTATGCCAGTCTGTTCAATCTATCTATCTATCTATCTATCTATCTATGCCAGTCTGTTCTATCTATCTATCTATCTATCTATCTATCTATCTATCTATCTATCTATCTATCTATCTATCTATCTATGCCAGTCTGTTCTATCTATCTATCTATCTATCTATCTATCTATCTATCTATCTATCTATCTATGCCAGTCTGTTCAATCTATCTATCTATGCCAGTCTGTTCAATCTATCTATCTATCTATCTATCTATCTATCTATCTATCTATCTATCTATCTATCTATCTATCTAGTCTCCTTGCTATTTGCTAACAGATGGCGCCCAAAGAATTACGTGTAGTTCAGATGCTAAAGCATCTATAAGGACGTACTAAAAGCATGACTGAAATCCAATGTATGTCATTTTGCTGAAAACAACTTTGCTTTTTATGGTTTTAACCATGTCAAAATTCACGCAAAAGAAAGTGCATTTGCGGAGAATTATACTGCACTGGTATAATCAAAAGAAATCTGCAGCTGAAGCACACAGAATTCTTGTTGAGACTTACGGCGACCATGCTCTATAGAGAAACAACATTCAAGGATTAGTTTAGACACTTCAAAAGTAATGATTATGATGTTAAAGATTAAGAACGCTCTGGCACATCGAAAATGTTTGAAGACGAAGAATTGGAGGGATTACTTTATGAAGACTCATGTCAGGCATAAGATGAACTTTAAGAATCATTAGGAGTTGATCACACAACAGTTTTCGAACGTCTGAAATCATTTGGTATAATTTAAAGCAAGTACATTAAGTGACGTACTAGATGAAGCCGAAGGACGTCGAACAGAGACTTGTCACGTGTGAGCAGCCTCTTCAACGACAAAAAAATGAAAGGTTTTTTTTCACAATATCCTGTCCAGCGTTAAAAAGTGGATACACTACGATAACCTTAATGTAGAATATCGTGGGGTAAGCCCAACTTTACATCAGTATCGGTAACACATCTGAATATCAATGGTTCGACGATTCTGCTTTACATTTGGTGGGTTCAGCTGGGTGTATTTTATTATGAGCTACGCAAACCGACCGAAACTATCATGAGAGACTGCTATTGACTACAACTGATGCTTTTAAGCCAAGCATCAAAAGAAAAAACGACACTTATTAATAAGAATGTACTTATTAATAAGACAAAAACTAACTTAAAGAATTCAAGATTTCACAACATCAGTCTCACTCCTTCCTAGCTAACTAATAAAAGCATCATCACTTCCTTGATGCATGTTGATAATTTAATCTCAGAAATTTAAACACACTACTAGATTGGCAGCTAGGTCCCATTGTTTTATTGGTGAAATATTGCGAGTTATAACCATAAGCGCTATGTTAATATCTCTTTCTCTTGGAATTTATTTGCTTGTCGATCTCTCCTCGGCCTCGCTGCGTTCATATTAACTTCAACCTTAAAAAATCTAAAATTGTATTAATATACAAATCGGTCGCCATCCCTTATCTTCTGGAATCTCGTGTTTTTAGTGTTCTCTGTGTTTCTTTCATTCTCGTTAAATACTTACATCATAGTGGCTTTATTGCCTTGCTTGGGATGAATTCAATAAAATTAAAGTTGTTTTCACATAAAATAAACATCTTTCGCTTGTAAATTTTATACGTTGAATATTTATTACTTTTTGCTCCAAATTGTCTGTGCTGCACATTTCATTCTTTTGCACAGGAATTCATTTTCTGTCTGAGAAAGATTTTATTCATTACGCTTTTATGTTTCTGATTCCGTTATCAATCTAGGACAGTTCAAAACTTTTAGAAAACTTCTCTTGTAATTAAAATAATTCAAAACGTTTCAAAAACATTTTAAAATGCTTCAAAGGTTTGTTGTAATTAGTTTATAAATCTATGAAAAAAAGATTATATCTACTAATCAAAAATTAAAAAGTTTAATACAAACTGTTGTGCCTTCCTATTTTTAAAATAGTTCTTAATAGTTTGTGTATTTGAAGTTTTTTTGTATGGAAATTTCTATTTCTAAATCAGAATATCATGTATTTCAGAGTTTCTTCTGCTTACAAAAATTGTGTACAATTATGTCACTTGTGATCACCATACACTAATCTTATCACGGATCTGTCAATCTCTCAAAACACACGGTAGAAAAAGTTAAGAAAGTTAAACTATCTGTTTAAGAAATATCATATTCTAAATTTAAAGATATAAATAATTAATACTTGTATAAGTCAAATTAATTTAACAATAAATTTGATAATTTTCCAAAGATAATGTGTTACAGATGCATATTTTATTTTTAAAAAATTTAAAAATTTTAACTTTTGTTTACAAAAGTGTTGATCGCTTAAAAATGGTCGAATAATTGTAAGTTTAAAGAAAATTGAAAAGTTTTATATTCCGATCAGAGAATTTTGTTTACTGGAAATAGTAACTTTAATTATTTAACTTTCAATTAAAACTAAAATAAATGTTTCAAGAATTTTTTTTATTTTTAAAAATTCAATTTAATAGTTATTGAAAATGCGTGCAAGTCCCTAGTTATAAGTATTGAAATAAACATACGAATTTATCCAACAATGTGTTACGTCGGTAAACGACTCCTGCTTTAACAAGAGTCACAAAATAATAATTCCGGATATTAAAAAATACTAAAGCAAAATAAAAACCTAACACTGGCAGTCTGAAGATTTCAAACAATAAAACAAACTGTAATTAAAATGAAATAAACGCTAGGTAAAATCTGATTCTCACTGGCAATGTTATCTCTAAAATTCAGAAAAAAAAAGCAGCTAGAAACAAATACCTTTTCTCCCTTATGACGATTAAATTGATTTTCTCTTATTTCGAACGAAGGGATTACGCCAATTCTTAATCTTTGCATGCTGATTTCTCTCACTGTTACTGTTCGGTGGGCAAAAGTAAAATTAATCGGTTGTCGTGGGTGCTGAAAAATTATTGACAAAACATACACAACTCTAAGTTTTTGCTCACCAATGTTGTAGCCAGTGGTGAACAAAAACGACACATAGACCAGTGGATAAAAACGTTGTTTGAATCCAGTGACGTGACCCTAGAAATCTGTGAGTTCAATACCTAGCTACAGCAGTAGTGAAATTGAGTTAAATACAGTTAACTAAAATATCCGGAGGTAGCATGACTCATGAAACGAGAACAATCTGCCACATTGATTGAAATAAATGAATCAATTCAAACTTACATTTATCTGAAGAAGGTCAGAGATTACAAGGGCTGAAGCATCATGAATATGGAAACAATAATGAAGACATTAGTCAAACAATGTAAATAATGATGTACGCTTGGGTACGCTTGGGTTTGCATTGAAGCAGTCGTCTTCGGATGACTGCTCTATAACCCTATAACACTGTCAGCTCTCTGCTTCCGAGCAGAGAGCACAAACCCAGTCGTGGTTCCGCCGAAGGGTAGAACCACGACTCGGTAAAAATAGACAGACATATTTTTAACTGACTAGTTAAAAATGCTTTTTCGCGGTGAGATTGCCATTACTTTCTGCAGTGAACTGGAACCCAATCTGTCATCCTATTTAACCTATAGCTGAAGAGAAGAGATTGATTAATACCTTCTCTAAGGTTATTTGCACGTAAGTGACTGCAACAAATTCAACTAGAATTCGAACTCGGCTCTCCAATTTCTCGTTTCGAGCCGATATCCATTACAACGCTTATTATCAGATATTTAACGGGAACAAAACAGCTTAACCGGTTTATTAGTCCTCTCTCAGCAGAACAAAGATCGAGGACAAAAAAAAAATTCACAGCGACTAAACCACGTTCCAACCAATATTCGAAAGAAAATGTGGTCAATTTTCATGGGTGCGTTAATATATCAACTTCAGTGGTTAATGAACATTTGATAAGACCTATAGCCCAGATATTTTCTCAATAATGAGGCACGCTATATACCGATTATCAATATATATTAACTCTTACCAGGCATCTCTCTATAAACAGAAAAAGTGGATGGTGGCCTTAAAATTAACTAGTGTTTGTTATAGTGTTTGTGAGTTCGATCCCTGGGTCTGGTAGTGTGTACATGTACTCAATAAAAACGGGTCGGCAATAACTGAACAGTACGAAATAAAAATAGAAAACTAGATGATATCCATAGCCATGAGTGGTTGACCAAAAACAAGCTACCCTAGTAGATTAAATAATGGTTCAATTTAGAATAACCTGTACGTTACCCAAATCAATATACAACTGACGATGGGCCGAGAATGTAAAATTAATGAAATGTTATGACAACAAAAACAAAGATGAGGAGCATTGTTCAAATATGAATAATTTATAAGAATTTTTATTTATAATCGGTAATATTTACAGTTGGCGTAGGTTCAGCTGTCTCAAAAAAAAAAAAAAGAAGAAAAATGCTGATTATTTTATAAATTGAATATAGTGGTATCAGCTATTATGTTAATTTGTAGTGAGTTCGATCTCCACTAAATGCTCTATGCTTGCAGCGTTGTACCATATCTAAGTAATGATTTTAAATTTCTATTGGGGTTTGAACAAAATTTCTTAGCGTTTTGTGAAGTTTGAACACATCACATTGTTTCAGACCTCATTGAAAAACTTTATATCGCTCATCTCATTCTTCACTAAAATTATTCTTTTCACCGCCATGAGGAGCGATAATATCGTAAAACAACTATTCAGTTTAGCTATGTATCGTAAATATTTTTTCAATAAGTTAGTGAGAATATTGCTCTAAATATATATTATTGTAGAGAAAATAAGATACCCCGGTAACACAAATAAACTATGAAAGACGATTTAAATAAACTCAAAGAGTGTTCAGAGCCAAATTTTTATACCAAATTCTCTGCCACTGGGCGGAAAGGGACACAGACGAAGGTCAACCAAAGGGTAAAGCCTCAACTATTGAAAAGAGACTAGTGCTCGACTCTTTCTTGTGCAGTGTCTACGGGAAATTTATGCCCGAGCTTAAGGGCCAGGAGTTCCTACTATAAAATGTGCCCCATCCAGTCTCAGTAGGGTGGCCGGTAGATACCCAGATTTCCACCGCGAATCTACCGTGTCGGACTCTCTGCCAGCGGTCGATAAGGAACCTAGCCTAACTTACGGTCTATGGATAAATTTTTTACCCTTCACTCGAAAGTACGCACTCGGTTTTCCCACGTTAAATCCGACATTGCAAAACATCCCGTGTTAGTTCTTAGACTTAGAACACATATTAAGTGTTCCGGTATTGCTCACAATTATCAAGCTGTCTGTTTGCGGAAAGAGTACAACTCAGCCGAAGGTATATCTATGGAGGGATCATCGGATGAGAAAAAAAAACAGACAGTGCAAAATGGCCGATCCAGTTGTTGCGGCGTTTTCGTAAATGTTTATTCTTGGCTTGAGTGTACGCGCTTATATTTTTCCAGTTAAAGCCGACCCTTGTGTCAAATCCAAGCTCAGTGTGGAGATTAATGCAGACTCCCTAGAGAGCAAGCAATTGTTAAATTTTCTATCTTCCGACAGTGTAAGCCTCAGTCGGCGCTTTGTCTACGGACAGAGAATCGGTCGAAGAGAGAGACAGAGCGAAATGACGTAAATTTAAAAACGTGGTCCAATTTTATGCGTTCGGGATCCCTGTGTTAAACCCGACATTGTGTGAATTAGGGTAAATATACAGAATTAGGGTGAATTTGGGTAAATATACAGAATTCCGACAGTCTTCTTTCTGGCTCTCAATTGTCAATCTCTCTAGAGACTCGACCTAGAAAAATAGACAACTCAATGTGCCAGATTTCACAGATGATGAACTGATAAAATTTCGCGATTACCCGAATGTACATGTTCAGGTTCGCAATGTTAAACTCGATCTTGTGTCACATCTCTTCTAAGTGAGGAGTCAGTCAGTTAAGTGCCATACGTGATAAACGCTTGGGCGTGTCTCGAAAGTGACATGACTGACTGGGCAAAAGATTATCCTGCAGTAGGTTGCCATTGCTTTCTGCTGTAGACTGATTGCCGACCAAGGCTATAAAACCCAATCTGTCCTGTTATTTAACCCATAACTGGAAGGAAGAGACGGATTAATACTTTTCCTAAGGGTATTTGCGCGCAAGTGAATGCAGTGAATTTGGCTCTTTTCGTAAATATCCAGGAACCCGACAGTTCGCTATCTTACCCACAATTTCTCTTTCTCTCTCTCTTTCTCTCTCTCTCTCTGTTTCTTTCTCTCTCTCTCTCCCTCTCTCTCCCTCTCTTCGGATAAATTAAACTTCAGTCGTGCCTCTCTCTACGGTCGGTGTCTTGGCTGCTAAAATAAATAATGCAAAGTGCCCGATCTCGCGTCTCTCTGTGGCTGCGTAAATTTTTATCGCCGGCTCGAGTGTAGGTAATTTCCCACGTGAAACGCGACTTTGTGTTATATTCCAGTGAGGAGTATTTTAGCAAATATTAACTGTTCTGAGAGATTTCTGATAGCGTTTCGTTTGAGTTCACTGGAGTTAGTCGAAAGATTATATTATAACGTTAGTATATTATTATCTAGTTATTACATAGCTATTTATTACATAGCTAATTATCACATATTATAACTTTTATTATATTAGTAGCTAGTGAGTACATCTACTAAGCAATTTAATCGACAAAATTCTGCTCACCTTGACATAAGTTAAAATTACGCATTTTTACATTTCTGAATAGGTACTATTATTATTTTTAGTATATATATATATATGTGTGTGTGTGTGTGTGTGTGTGTGTGTGTGTGTGTGTGTATTTGCATTTGTGTAAGTAAGTTTATGTGTGTATGTGTATGTATATGTGTGTGGGCGTTTGTGTGTGTGAGTGCATGTGTGTGGGAAAATAGTCGTTTATCGCTGCAGACACCCCGTGTTTTCCCGACCATTACAATATTCACATCTTTAACTCCAATGTTATCTTTGCTGCATAAGGTCATGAACCTCAGTTAAAGTGACAAATTATTTGCATTAAATCTAAGCCTATATATATATATATATATATATATATATTAATCATCTACATACAAGCCCGTTTCGCTGTGTGGCTAGACATATCCACTTGCTTCTGGCCGGGATCGAAATTCAACCGATTTGGTGTCAGTCGGAGAACTGGCAACAGAGAAAAGAAATGTTAACGTCTTGTATCAGTGTATACAGACGCCAGTCACCGAGAAAACTCAATTCATTTCGGAAGAGTCACGCATATAGCCGAAGTGGAAACTGTTTTTAAAATTTTCTTCTCCAGAGAGCCCAATCGTAATGAGAGCATAATATATTAGTCATCTTTATATATATGGATGAGGGATAGATTATTGTTTTCTTCTTTTTATGTTTCTTACTACAATGATGATATATTAATGTATATTTTACAAACAGTGAAATTAATGTCCCTTAGCTTAGATCATTGACAGCTTTAATGTTTAAAATATACCATTCAACTAAAAAGGCTATGCAATTATTCTCTGTCGAAAGGAAATTTTTTAATGAGAATTTCGAGTATTTAGACCCGTACATTATCTCAGTTTGTAAATAAACAAAATGTACTAACACGTTTACCGACTTATATAGCATTTATTGAATCTTTATCATTCGTTTAGACCTGCGTTGTGTTGTAGTGGATATCGACTCGGAACGACAAATCAGGGAACCGGTTCGAACTCCAAATAAATTCCTTTCATTCACTTACGCACACATGCGTTTTGGAAAGGTATTAAACCGTCTTTTCCCTCCAGTTATGGGTTAAATAATAAGACAGATCGGGTTCTATAGCCTTGGTCGGCAACCAGTCTATTGCAGAAAGCAATGGCAACCTACTGCGGGATAATCATCCGCCCAGTCAGTCATGTCTTTTCGAGACATGATCGTCCAAAGCGTGTATCGCGTATGGCACATAACTGACTGACCATTTGCCCGTGCATTGAATACTGTTGTATCTGTGCTGAATCTTACGCCGCTGGAAAACAGTGATCGTTTTGACAGAGAACGCTGTGACGGATATGTATAAATATAAACTTACACTTTTATTTTTCGTCGATGATGGTTGTGAGAATTAGGAGGGTAGTCAGAGAGAGAGAGAGAGAGAGAGAGAGAGAGAGAGAGAGAGATCGCGTACATACGAAAATGCCGTCGGAGAGCCGTTAACCAGTCTCTGCTTCTTCAGCCAGTGGGTATATCTCTCTTTTGTCTTTTCTTCTTTCGGTCTTCTTTCCCTGATTTATATAACACCAAAATTTCTCGGTATTTTCGCTTTTTTAGATTGTCGCTTAATTGACGTCACTTACGGTCAGATAGATCTGTCAATTATCTTCGCCAGCTAGCACCTTTCAAACTGGTTGTCGTCTGTTTTTCTGCATTTGATGCTGCACCTCGCTACCACTATAGACGGCCCGAAATTTTTAACAATCATATCTTTGCCGGTAAAGGTAATATATTACATCTGGTCGGGTGCTCCTGCTATTCACCTCGATGTTATAGACAAGATCTAAAGTAGAATAAGCCGTGTAATTAATCCTGACATGGCATCTCGCCTTCAGTCACTTTCTCACCAAAGTGACGTGGCTTTTCTACAAATATTTGCAAGGCAATTGCTTTGACATAATTTTGGTGTCACATAAATGTTCGTGTGTGACTAGAATGACATTTACGTCCCACCCTTTTTACTGTTGAAATAGTTTAAAAAATAACCGTTTCTTTTGCTCTACGAATTTCGTTTCTCGCACTTCCAACCCATGAAACTCTCTTCCGTTTACTTATTCTCGGATAGCTACTATGGCCAAAAATTTAAATTCAACGTAATTTGTCATCTATCTCCTTGAATTCTATCCATCTTTAATCTTTTCTTCGATAATCCCTGTCCCCTTCTTTTCCGCTGTAACTCCTTGCGCACTAGAGGCAATTGATATTTGTTTGCATTGAAATGATTTCAAAACATAGTTTCATCAACCTATCTTTAAAGTAGATATTAAGAAAGTTTATAATGTAAACTTTTAAATATTTAATGTCTAAATGTAAAATGCTAATGAACACACGTGTGTACTATCATACAACTCTTGACATCATATATTTATATATATATATATATATATATATATATATATATAAATATATGATGTCAAGAGTTGTATGATAGTACACACGTGTGTTCATTAGCATTTTACATTTAGACATTAAATATTTAAAAGTTTACATTATAAACTTTCTTAATATCTACTTTAAAGTTATTACTGACGAGCCGTTGTGCGAAACCGCGGTAGGTCTTGGCGATCTTGCGATTTTTTTCGTGTGTTTTTGCTCTGCGTAACTGCCTTTTTGTTAACACTTTTTGGTTAGTTTAGTATCGAGCACTTTTCTTTCCTGGTGGTTCGTTCCGTTCGAGGGTTTTTTTCTTTACTGTGAAGAACCGTATGTATTGTCGGTCCTACGCAGTTTTCTTTTTTTTCCCCTCTTTGTCCAAAGCTCTATAGCCGAAGACAATAACGGAGTTAGATTCTGCTGGTTATTCGTGGTCTTTAAAAATTACTTGTGTAACATTTTAAGATTAGAATACGTACAGAGTCGGTTTTATTATTATTATTATATATATATATATATATATATATATATATATATATATATACATACACACATATATATATACATATACATATATATATATATATATATATATATATATCGAGAGAGGATAATCAGGGAAAAGAATAGTGCGAGAATAATACTTAACAGTGAAGATAGACTATGAGAGATTTATTATACCACAGTACAATAAACCGATAGAAACACAAGAGTAAAAAATGTTACTGCCTAGGACTTATGCGTCCGTCTAGTAAAGAATGCTTCCGTCTACTGGCGTATGCTTCAGTCTTGTGATGTATGCTCCTGTTTAGTGACGTATGCTTCCGTCTAGTCATGTATGCTATTAGTTCGCTCTCGTCACAGTTTTTTATAAACCGGATCATACCCATTCTGGGGTAGGATAGGATATTCCTCTACAACAATATAGTAGCCCATATACAATCCTGTTCACTGTACCACAGCTCATCAGTGTGGCTAGGCTTCCACTTGCTACTAGTCGGGATGGAACCTCGACCGATTTGGTGTCATTCGTAGTGCCTTCTCCTAAGCTATCGGTGCAATCCAGAAAGAAGGAGGAATTTTAGCGTGTTATGTATACGCGGTATATACACACGCCAGCATCCGAGAGAACTCAATTCATGAATAAAAGTAATGCGTAAATCGCAGAAGTGGTTACTGTTTTTAAAATTCTTCCCTGCAGAAAGCATAAATGTGTTTGTTTTGCGTTTTTTGTTTTAATATTTTTAGAATTCCGGTGTTTTTCATCTCCTTGCCAAGATCGCCAAATTATTTTTAATATTTTTATATAAAAAATAGAATGAGATAAAGATCTAATGTTTTAAAATAGTTCTATCTAAATATGATAAAAATGATTGATTGCCTACGAAGATATTCAAGACGTTTTTTTTGTTTTTACTTTCTTGTTAGGTGTAGAGTATCGATTAAGTTTCCGGCTATTTGTTCAATCAATTTTTTATACGATGGATTCAACAACTGCGAGAAAGTGAAACAAAAGATTAAACGCAGTTTGCAATTTTAACAAATGACAGATAGCTCTTTATTCTGTTTGCGTATCAACTCAAACTTTAATCTATTTTTCATTCTAGAAAAAAATTCATTTTTATTTGAGTCTCAACCATAAATATTTACTCATATTAAATTGGAGTTTTGTTATAGTTTTATATTAGTTTTGAAAATGTTCTTTAATATTTGAACATGTTTTATATATCTCTATTTTATTCCAGTAGATTAAAAATCTTAAAGAAATTAAATTACACAGCTCACCCCGAAAGTATTTTATTTTGATTCCGACGGGAAATAAACTAGATACGGAGATAATAATAATACCGCGGTTTGAGCAAGTTTTGGTCTACGACACACTATTCAAACAATTTAGACAGCATAGGTGTACCAAAGGCAATTATCTCCCTTGGGTTGAAATAAAGTCACGGGGATCAAATGACGAATACGGACTGACATCAATGAATATAGTGACAAAGACCAATTGCGCAGGAAAGCCCACAGAAAAAGGACGTCTCTAGTCTAAAGCAGTAAATTTTACAGGGAAATACTACATGGTATCACCAGGTTCAAAGAAAACCTGGTGTGCGTACAGTTTACCATGAGGAAAATATTATAACTAAGACTCTTTTTCTTTCTTTCTATTGACACTGCTTGCTGTTGTAGACATGTGATATAGTTTCGCTTTGTGGTACCAATGTAAATATGTATATTTAATTTTGTGTACGACTTAGCAGTATAAGTATATTTTTAAGATCAAAGCATGTGTGTCATTCTTTTTCTTTCAGCTATTCCATACTGTCCGTGAAATTAGGTTGAGTTTGAGATTGAGTTTTTTTACATACTACAGAGTCACTCTCAGGTTGTCTTCATTGCTTTGTGACATTGTACTGAATTAAAGATTTGACATCTTTAATCCATGTGATTCTAACAGGGGATGGAAAGTGAGGCGAATTGGCATGGCAAAGGACGCGTTCCAGAAGATGAGCAAAATACTAACACACAGGAAAATCTCAATAGAAACGAAGAAAAGAGTGCTAGACTGCAACGTGATGTCAGTTCTTCAATACGGCTGTGAATGCTGGACAATATCATCGAAAATGAGGACAAAACTGGAAGCGGCCGAAATGTGGTTCTACAGAAGGATGCTACGGATATCGTGGACTGAGCATACAAGCAACGACGAAGCGTTAGAAAGAATGGCAACAAAAAGGAAATTGATGCTGAGCATCAGGAAGAGACAACTGAAGTTCCTGGGACATGCAATAAGGAAGGAGAGCCTGGAGAACCTGATACTGACTGGACAGATAGAAGGAAGGAGAGACAGAGGAAGGCAGCGGATAACATATTTGCAGGATTTGATCACGTGGATGACGGAACGGGGTTGCCAGGAGCAACATGAGCAAACATACTAAGAGCCACAAGGGATAGGAAGACGTGGAGAGCCATGATCACCTACGTCCTAAAGGGACAGGGCACATAGAAGAAGAATCCATGTGAAACGCAAGTGTAACAGCTATTGGCTTCTTAACACGTTCAACGTCTTGTCAACCATGTTTCTCTGTCTCACTCACGCATATACATACACACACTATTGCTGTTTAATATCATTTTGAACGTAAGAACTGGTAAGGATCGGACACACTACTCAGGTGTAATGGTTAATCAGATTGGTCACGCTAAGTAATACCTAAACCGAAACACCGCAAAAACCGAACCCTCCAACGATATACATATCTTTATTTGGTCTGTTTTAAACAACTCATTAATCGTTTAGTACTACGTTTGATTATAAGTCGAAAAAATATTTTTTTTTAAATTGAAAGGAAAGTATACTTCCAAAATCTACGATATTCTCGCTTCGACTTTTGAAATCTCCTTTGCTTCCTAACGTTAATTGAATAATTAAATCTAACTTAATCTTAAATGGCAACCACAAGATGTAAGCAATGACTAAAACTGAAAATAGAAAAAAATATTATGTAGTGATGGATTCATTGAATTTCCCCAAGAACAAGTCGTATGCACCGACTACAATTAAGTAGTAATTAATAGGTGATTACAGACAGTGTGTTTGTTAGCTTTCCAAGAAATAGAAAAAAAGTGCATTTCTATAATGATTTCAATTTGTGGCAAACAAACTTTATGGAACCCAGTAAATATGAATGCGGAAAGTAACGTATTGTTGTGAATGGGCTATAGACTCTCAGAATGGTTACGCCACCTTAATGATATTCCTTTTTTCATAAAATCATCGGTTACTTTACTGTTTGTCTTCTTTTTCACTTACGTCATTTTCGAATGTAGTAATTCTTCTTCTTCTTCTTCTTCTTCTTCTTCTTCTTCTTCTTCTTCTTCTTCTTCTTCTAATAATAATAATAATAATAATAATAATAATAATAATATGTATATATAATAATAATAATAATAATAATAATAATAATAATAATAATAATAATAATATGTATAGATAATAATAATAATAATAATAATAATAATAATAATTCCTGCATGGATGACCAAAGGAATTACATTTCTTCTACCCAAGAATGGTGACACAAACAACCCGAAAAATTACAGACCAATTACATGTCTTCCGACAACATATAGACTACTAACATCTATTTTAACAAAACAGACATATTTATTCTTAGAAAGAAATGACATGATACCGCTTGAACAAAAAGGGTGCAAACGTGGCTGCTATGGTTGTAAAGACCAATTGCTAATTAACAAAATGATCCTGGAAAACTGCTACAGTACAAAGAAAAATCTTAGTACTGCCTGGATAGACTACCGAAAGGCATTCGATAGTGTGCCACATGACTGGATTTTAAAGACTTTAAATATATACAAGATATCGCCCGTCATCATCAATTTCATCAAACAGTGCATGTCTATATGGAAAACAACCCTTTACCTCAATCATATAAATGGAACCTATAAGTCTGATGAAATAAACATCAAAAGAGGTATATTTCAAGGTGATTCTTTATCTCCCTTACTATTCTGCATATCATTAATAGCACTAACCAGTCAACTTAATAAGACAGAATGTGGTTATAAAATAGGCCAAAAGAAAATAAGCCATCTATTTTACATGGATGACTTAAAGTTATATGCTAAGAATGATAATGAGCTGGAAGGTCTTCTGCAAACTGTAAAATGCTTCAGCGAAGACATTGGAATGAAATTTAATTTGAATAAATGTGCTAAAGCTACAGTTTTACGTGGATCAATACAAGAAACATCCTTAATTAGCCTAGACCCTGCTGTTTCAATAAAAGAATTGAAACCAGAAGAAGCTTATAAATACCTAGGTGTAATTGAGAGCGAAAACATTCACCATAAAAAAATGAAAGAAATAGTGCGTAAAGAGTACTATAGAAGGCTACGAATGATATTAAAAACTGAATTAAATTCACAGAACAGAGTTATGGCCATTAATAGCCTTGCAATCCCAGTTGTCCAATATAGCTTCAACATCTTAAACTGGACTCTAAACGACATCAGGCGAATGGATGCTAAAACAAGAAAGCTTCTTTCTAAGCATAAGATGCATCATCCAAAGGCTGATGTAGACCGTCTATACATACCCCGTAAAGAAGGTGGAAGGGGTCTTATTCAGCTGGAATTGTCATACAAGACAACAACTATTGGCTTACTAACATACATAGAAACAACAAAGGATTGGATGATACAATTAGTAAGGCAACATGAAGAAAGAAAGAAAAAATATTCAATAATAAAAGAAGGCAGTAAATACAAACAAGATTTACAGTTAGTAGATTCTGTAGAAAAGCAAAACAGAAGCCAAGAACCAACTATTGCGGCAAAAAATATGAAAATGAAAGCCAAAGATAAAGCTCTTGAAAAGATGAAACAGCGTTGGCAAGACAAACCTCTGCATGGCCAATATCCAGTACGTGCCAATAAATCCAATGTTGACAAAGTTAATACTCATCGATGGTTACGTGCATCTGGTTTAAAGTCTGAAACTGAAGTATTTATACTTGCAGCACAAGACCAAAGTCTTTTCACGAGAAACTTTCAGGCAAATATTATGCATAATAATATGGATCCAAAATGCAGGTTTTGTGATAGACACCAAGAAACAATAGACCACCTAATCTCAGGCTGTTCTGTGCTTGCCCCAAATGAATATAAAAATCGCCACGATAGAGTTGGGCAATATTTACATTGGGCAATATGCAAACATTATGGAAAAGCTGTAGGCAAACACTGGTATGAACATCACCCAGCACCGGTTACAGAAATAGAAGATGTAACCATTCTATGGGATTACACCATCTACACAGACAGAAAAATTGAAGCAAACAGGCCAGACATTATTGTTAAAAACCAGAAGGAGAAAACTTGTCTATTAATTGATATGGCTTGTCCAGCGGATTGTAACATAGCAATCAAGGAATTTGAAAAACTGTCAAAATATAAAGACCTGGAAATTGAAATAGAAAAAATGTGGAAATTGAAAACAAGAGTTGTGCCAGTGATAGTAGGTGCACTTGGAATGATAAAAAATGGAACAAAACAACACATTGAAAGAATCCCTGGAAACCCCAGCTTAAGAGATATACAAAAAATTGTCTTATTAAGTACAGCCCACACACTAAGGAAAACTTTATCTATGTAATGCTGGAGATGATAGGGAAGATAGAAAAACATGAAATGGAGCCATAACAACACGCCACTACCTGCCTTAGGTCTCCCCGCAGACTTGGTTGGTAGTGAGACCAAAGCAGAAATCGAAATATGATGAAAAATGACATAATAATAATAATAATAATAATAATAATAATAATAATAATAATAATAATTATTATTATTATTATTATTATTATTATTATTATTATTATTATTATTAGCCATTTCCTTTGATTAATACTATATACTCACTTCATTCCGGTTCGCAACAGTTACGTTCAGAAATGCTATCATTACATTTTTCACCGCATCTTTGTAAAAATAATAAAAAATAAGTAAAAAAAAAAACAGACACACATTTTACATAGAAAAAGTAATTCGTAAGATATGAGCTTCACTTGTGAGTGCAATTTTTTGTACTTCTTTAAGCACAGGCTACAACTGGAATTATTGATTTATTCGTGTTACAGATTTGAGATTTATTTTTCAAAATCCTTATATTTTGATAGATTTTGTTTTTGTTTTTTGTTTTTTGAGATCTTCAAAGATACATTACAGACTGCCAGAACTGTCATATCAATTTAAAAACACATTCTGTTTTTGTACTCTTTGATCACGATGTCTGGGTGATTAGCTTTGATTGTTCTGTCGGAGTATATTTTAAAGTCCAATAAAATTGTTAGTGGCCCTATCTCTGTAATCGGGTCTGGGTGATGCTCATACCAGTTTCTTGCAGTTTTCTTCGCGTAATTGTTCCTTATTTTCTCGTGAGAAATTTCGCCTACTCTATCATGATAAGTTCATTACGTAGTGTGTGTTAACATTGTGTAACCCTATAAATTATGGTCGGTTGTATCTTCTTCTTCTTCTTCTGATTATTATTATTATTATTATGTTATTTTTCATCATATTTCGATTTCTGCTATGGTCGACCTACAAACCAAGTCTGCGGAAAGACCTAAGGTAGGTCGTGGCGTGTTGTTATGTCACCATTTCATGTTTTTTCTATCTCCCCTATCACGCCTAGCGTTACATAGTCAAAGTTCTCCTTAGTGTGTGGACTGTACTTAATAAGACATTTTTTGTATATCTCTTAAGCTGGGGTTTCCAGGGATTCTTTCAATGTGTTGTTTTGTTCTATTTTTTATCATTCCAAGTGCACCCACTATCACATGCACAACTCTTGTTTTCAATTTCCACATTTTTTTATATTTCAATTTCCAGGTCTTTATATTTTGACAGTTTTTCAAATTCAAATTATTATTATTATTATTGACAGTTTTTCAAATTTCAAATTATTATTATTATTATTATTGACAGTTTTTCAAATTTCAAATTATTATTATTATTATTATTATTATATTTCGATATCTGCTATAGTTTCACTACGTACCAAGTTGGCGCAAAGACATGATTTGTTTCCCTAACACCCATAACATCACGAGCGTTAGATGGACAAAGTTTTTCTTACTATGTGGGTTGTACTTCCCCAGATGATGTTTAAAAAATATTGTCTTTAGCTGGGATTTTCAGGGTTTTGTTTTATGTGTCCTTGTGTTCTTTTTTTATCATTCCAAGCGCACCTTCTATGACTGATTCTATTTTTGTTTTCCGTTTCAAATTTTTTCTGTTTCGATTTCAAGAACTTTATACATCGATAGTTTTCAAATTCCTTGGTTGATATGTTACAGTCTGCTGAGCAAGCCATATTAATCAATAGGCATTTTTCTCTTTTTCTTTTCGGTTTTTGACAGTAATGCCCGGCTTATTTGCTTCAATGTCCAATGGTGGCGATTTTTCTTTTCATTTGGTGCAAGTAGAGAACAGATGTGCGTTATGGTGCAGTGGATATCGGTTTGGAAAAAGAAATCGGGGAACCGAGTTCGAATTCCAATTGAATTCATTGCATTTACTTACGCCCAAATACACTTAGGTAGGTATTAATCTGTCACTTCCTTCCAGTTATCGGTTAAATAACAGGACTGATTGGGTTCTTTAGCCTTGGACGGCAACCAATCTACCGCAGAAAGTAATGGCAACCTACTGCGGGATAATCTTCTTCCCAGTCAGTCATGTCTTTTAGAGACAAGATGCGCAAGCGTCTATCGTGTATGGCCCTTAACTGACTGACAGAACATCCCGAGATGAGATGTATTTCTTGTATTTTTCACAGAAATTGCATTTTAGATACACATTATTAACTATGGCATTTGCCTGAAAGTTCTTAGTTCTTTGGTCTTTTTGCCTAAAAATAAAGCATTTTGTTTTAGCCTTTAATCCAGATGCTCGTAGATATCGATGAATATTAACTTTTTATTAACATTGGCTTTATTATCACTTTATGTATATTGGCCATGCAGATGTTTGCATCTGTTCAAGAGCTTTATACTTGGCTTTCTTTTCCTTACTTTTGCTGCAAAAGTTAGTTCAGGGGTTCTGTTTTAGTTTTCTGCAGAATCGACTAAATGTACATCTGGTTCTTATTTATAACCTTCTTTCATGATCGAATATTTTTCTTTTTGTTTTCGTGTTGTTTGACTAATTATATCATTCATGTCTTTTGTCATTTTTATGTATTGTTGTCTTTTATGACAGTTCCAGCTTTCACCCTTACGGCATATATATATACGGTCAAAATCATTATTTGGATGATCGATGTTAAGCTTTCTTTTCTTAGAATCCATACGTCTGATTCCATTTCGAATCCAGTTCAAAAGGTTGAAACTATATTTAACGATTGGGGTGGCAAGGATAGCCATAATTCTGTTCTAAAAATTCAGTTCAGTTTTTAATATCAGTCGTATATTTCTATATTGTTCTTTTTTTCCATTTCTGTGATGAATTCCATTACACTCATTTACACCGATCTACTTAAACGCGTCTTCTTGTCATAGATCGTTGATTATTACCCCAGGGTTTTAGCTAATAGAGAAGTGACCCTCGTAAAAATGTGGCATTAGCACATTTATCCAAATCGAATTTCATTCCAATGTCGAAACTGAAACATTTTACTGTTTTTACGACTTCTAGCACACTGTCATTCATACCATACAACTTTCAGTAAAATAGATGGTTTATTTTCATTTGAGATATCTTTCAGTTATAATACATCGTGCTGATGTGACTTTTACACGACATATCGATACCATTTATATGATTGAGGTGAAGCGTTGTTGAGATTTTTTTTGTATTGAAACACCTTACCCAGCTTCCCAAATTTATTCAATTAATAAATAATTGGTCTTTACATCCGTAAAAGCCACGTTTGCATCGTTTTAGTTCAAACTGTACTGCGATTTTTATCCAAAAGAAATATTTCTGTTTTTCTTTTTGTTTTGTTTTGTTTTTCAAAAGAGATGTCAACAGTTTGTATGTAGTGATAAGACAGGTAATTGGTTTTTGGTTTTTGGAGGCATTTGGGTGGCCATTTTTTGGCAGTAAGAATGTAATTCCCTTGATTATCCATGCCGCAATTTTCGTAGGATAGTTGAACATTTCTTCAAGTTTCTTAACTAGATTGTGTGTGTGTGTGTGTGTGTGTGTGTGTGTGTGTGTGTGTGTGTGTGTCTGTGTGTGTGTTCAATCAGTTAATAGAGCCAAAATTTAGGAATTTTATATATTCTTGGAGATTTCTATTTGTGGGCTTTTTTCTTTTAGTGCACATCTAACATTCTCTTTTGTGATTACAGTTTGTTCTGGTTTACACCTCCTCTATTCTACCCCTTGCGTAATCCAACCAACTTCCTTGTTATATTTTACAAGGTAAACATATATTTTTCCCAGACCTGTATAACTTCTTCTATTATTAGGGAAGTGTCACTTTAGTTTTTTTTATAATTTCAGTAAATCAGTCATTTTGATGCCATACGTATTACACGCTTTGGCAATCATGCCTCGAAAGAGACATGACTAACTGGGCTGAAGATTATCCCGTAGTAGGTTGCCATTGCTTTCTGCGGTAGACCCTCTTGCCAGCCATGGTTATAGAACTCAATCTGTCTTATTTTTAACCTATAACCGGAGGAAAGAGACGGATTAATACCTTTCCGAAAGGTATTTGTGCGTAAGTGAATGCAAAATATTCAACTCCCCGATTTGTCGTTGCGAATCTATATCCATTACACCATAACATCTCCTTGTAAATTATCTTCGCATCGGTTTGAAAGATATTGGTCAGTCTGAAGAATCTTGTTCTTTTTTCATAGCATCTTATTCTTTAAGCCTTCATTTGTATTGTTTGCTTTATTTTTTTTTTAGCTGATAAGACTTCATTTTATTCCTAGTTTTCTTTGACTCTACTGTTTTTTCTTGTCCTTAAATCTGTTGCTCTTTCCAGTTCATCGAGTACTGATAATTCACTTTTAAGTAGCACAATTTCTTTTCCAAAGAAATCTTTATGTCTGTGGGACTGCTTCTTTTAAATTTGTTGTCTTATTTTTATTTGCTGCAATCGCTGATATGTATACTGCTTCAGTGAGATTATGTGAGATTATATGTGGGTCTACTTTATACAGAATTAATTTGAATGTTTCATTGTAAAAGGTTTGAGGTTATGTTTTGTTGTTGTACTTTTGGGAGTTGTTCTCGTTCCTCCATTTTGATATTTGAGGTCTGATGTATTATGTATAATGATTTCCTTCTTAGCATCTTGTATACTATTCTTGTTTTCAGTGACATAATTCGGTTGTTTGTGTTTTGAACTCATTTTATTGCCTTTAAAAGTTCTCTCAGGTTTCAACACTATGTCTAGAGTAATTTGTGTCTATCTCAATTTTTCCATTAAGATCTGGGGTTTGAGTGATATTATCATTATAATTATTATTTAGTGAGAAAGTCATTCATACATGAAAC
This sequence comes from Ascarosepion bandense, assembly GCA_037127315.1. Taxonomy (NCBI): domain Eukaryota; kingdom Metazoa; phylum Mollusca; class Cephalopoda; order Sepiida; family Sepiidae; genus Ascarosepion; species Ascarosepion bandense. The sequence continues at coordinate 2,521,578 of JBBBDQ010000727.1, read as the reverse complement.
TCGTTTGGGCGATCATGTTTCGAAAGAGACATGTCTGACTGGCAGAATATTTTCCCGCAGTAGGTTGCTATTACCTTCTGCGGTAGACTGGTTGCCAACCAAGGCTATAGAACACAATCTGTCCTGCTATTTAACCTATATATGGAGGGAGAAGCAAAGGATTAATATCTTTTGTAAGGGTATTTATGCGCAAGTGAATGCAATGAATTTAACTGGAATTCGAACTATGCTCTCCGATTTCTCATTCTGAGCCGATATCCACTGCACTAAAATGTACCAGGTCAAGAAATTAACGCTGGTGTACATATATACAAAGTCAATTATATCCATCTTAACGTCAAATATGATTAAAGTATACCAGGCACATGCCCCACTGCCAAGTATGCGTAATAGGGTGTCAGGTTTTGATAAAAGATGTGCATCGATTTGAAATACCTTCAGAATGGTTAATATAATCCGTCCAGTGGGTGTGCTTCAGTATGTGACTATATTTGGATTGGCTAATTCAGCCTTTAACGTAAGAAAAGCTCTTAACACCCGGACGTTATAGCAGAGGTGACCAACAGGTTAGGGTCAGCCAACAGACACGCAAATCAGTTGCTTCCAACTATTTATTAAAGCTAATTTTCGCTCATCAATCATGTAAGGTCAAAGGTCATTAAAGTTAAGCAAACCCTGAGCAGTTGTTAGCACTAGTATACGTATGGTCATCATGCTCGACGTTCACCTGACTTAGTAGAGTTAGTAGATCTTTATATTTGGTGAGTTCTGCTATATCTTTTCGGCCATGTGTTTAATTCGGAAAAGAGAGAAATGCAAACAAATAATCCACTTATTGACTTTCACTATGTATTCAGGCTTATTGGCATTGAACTCATTAGCTGTTACCACTAATAATATTGATGAGAGAATAGCCCACACTCGATGCCCAAGCTACGAATTTCCTATTCCAAATATATCAATTATGGCAACTAGCTTCATAAAAGTATACATGACTAATGCATCATGGCAAATTTTGCGTAAGCAGAATTTTAAGAAAGAAAAAAATTTGTTGGAAACAAAGAAGAGAGTACTGGATTTTTATGCAATGTCTGTCCTTCAATATGGCAGTAACTGCTGGCCAATTTCATCAAAGATGAAGGAAAGACTTGAATCAACCAAAATATGTTTTTACAGAAAGAGTCTGAGTATGAACTTGAGAAAACATGTGAGCAACGACGTAGTATGGAAAAGAAAAGGTAGTTGAAATTTCTGGAACATGTTGGAAGCCGAGTTCGAATTCCAGTCATATTCCTTGCATTCACTTACGCGCAAATACCCTTGGGAAAGCTATTAATCCGTCTCTTCCCTCCATTTATGGGTTAAATAATAGGACAGATTGGGTTCTGTAGCCTTGGTTGGCAACCAGTCTACTGCAGAAAGCAAGGGCAAACTACTGCGGGATAATCTTCTGCCCAGTCACTCATGTCTCTTTCGAGACATGATCGCCCAAGCGTATATCACGTATGGCACTTAACCGACTGAATGTAGAAAGACGGGTTGGAGAATCTGATACTAACAGGACAGATACCAGGAAAGAGAGAAAGGAAAAGCAATGCATAATTTACTTGATAGGTTTCAACAAATGGATAACAGAGCAGTGCTTTGGTGGCATAACAAGAAAAAAGATGTCAAGAGCTATGAGGGAAGATGTGAAAGGCCATGATCGCCGAAGTCTTGAAGAGAACAACACATAAAAAAGAAGATGGTGAAATGTCTATTTTAATTTTTTTTTTTTTAAGACAGCGTATAACATTACAAATAGGCCTTAGTTAAGTATAACTTCAAGTAGGGTAGTCAATTACTTCCAGATGGTTTACTATTGTAGTTGTTCTGCGTCTCAATTTCCCTGGGATGCTACATAGTTAACACAAAAAGTTGACACCCAAATATTAACCACCCCCTATTCTCGCTAATTAAGTAAGGTAGTTGGACCCAGAGAAATAATATGGTATACAGATTAACACTTGTCGTATTGCCTTTATAGGGTGTCCCAAAAAATGTATACACACACTGCAACAGTTTGAAATGCTAAACATGAACAAGGACTTTGAAGATGAGACATTTTATTTTCAGAAAGATGGGGCACCAACACACTACCATTGCGATGTTAGATCCTTCTTTGATGAGATCTTTCCAAATAGGTACATTGGACGAAGGGGTTTCTTAGAATACCCCCACGCCTTCACGAGACATCACACCACTAGACATTTTTATATGGGGATATTCAAAAAGGTAAAGGCTACGCTGACAACCCTGCAACAGTCGTTGAATTAAGAGCAGCCATTGAACAAGAATACACACAAATACCAAAGGAATTGTTTCATGATGTTTGCGATTCCATTGTTTCACCTTTACCAGCAGTGCCGGGACCAGAATTGACGTCAGATTGAAAACAGGCATGGACAAAACAATAAAATAATGTCGTAGATTCTAGTCAATTTTGAAAATGATATATATTTTAATAAACACTGACTTTATACTTATTTAAAGTGTGTGTACATTTTTGGGACACTCTGTATATTTAAAGTGTAATAAAATATAAGGATTTACCACGTGCACAAATAGCCATTCATTACATATTACGTTATAATCTTTTAAAAATGTTTTTATGACATCCATTACCCCTTAATTATTTAGTGTGAGATCTCGGATTTAACAAATGATTAAATATTATTAACTTAAAGAATATTATTATACAATTAGAAGGAAACAGATTATGAGGGTGCTATCCGTTCGTCTAGCATTCCTTAGTTTCTTTTCAGGACCGTTCTTTATTACTTTCTTTTTTTCTTGCTTTTAGGACCCATTTTTTCTTTTCAGAATCTTTCTTTCTTTTTGTTTTTAGTATCCTTTTTGTTTCTTTTAAGAACCTTTCTTTTTTCTTTATCTTTTCAGGGCATTTCTATCTATATATCTATCTTTTTTTATTTCTTTCCTTTTTATTATATTTTTAGGTTTTTTCTTTCTATCCGTCTTTCTTTTCAGAACCTTTCCTTCTTTCTGTCTTTCATTCTTTCTTTTCAGAACCTTTATTTTTTTGCTGTCTTTCTTTCTGACATCTTGTCCATCTCCAGACATTTTTTATATACATTTTCATGATCTATCTATCTATCTATCTATCTATCTATCTATCTATCTATCTATCTATCTATTTTTTACTTTCCTTTCAGGTTTTTTTCTTTCTATCCTTCTTTCTTTTCCAGATTTTTCTTTTTTTCTACCTTTCATTCTTTCTTTTCAGAACCTTTATTTCTTGCTGTCTTTGACTTCTTGCTTTTCTCAAGACCTTTCCATTTTATATATTTTTTCATTATCTATCTATCTATCTATCTATCTATCTATCTATCTATCTATCTATCTATCTATCTATCCTTTTGCTTTATTCCAACACACTTATCTGCCAAGAACGCGTCGTCTAGACAGGCAAGGTAGGCACTGCTTTACCTGAATAAAAGAGATCAGCCACTGTATATTCCTTTCGTGACATAATATACATTTAATCCAACACAATTATGAAGACCATTCTGATTATTATACATAAAATGTAAAATATTTCTATATTTTTAGATTTGCTATTTAAAGGTCACAAACTGCTTACCATGAGTAATTACTGGCCTACCTAGTCTTTCTTTCTTTCTTTCTTTCTTTCTTTCTTTCTTTCTTACCTTTATAACTTGTACTTAAATTATAAAAAGCTCAATCATTTTTTCTTCTTGAAAAAATTCGTATATAAATATTTCATAAAAATTGTAACCATTCCACCGAGAACACTTGTGGTCATGATTTTACAAGTTTAATGTCTGATATTTGAATATTTTTGCAGTTGTTTAAATTGTTTTTATCGCCAAAGTTCTCTCAGACGTCTTTTACTTACCCATGACGCCACCATTAAGCAAAATAATTTACAAGATTTCAATATTCAGTCAAAGAAATGAACAAGCGTCAAATCAGTGTTAACCATTTTTTGTTAATCCAAAGATGAAAATGTGGTTACTGTAACCCTGTTTTATTACAATTTAAAAATAAATATTGATTTACATGTGCCTATATAGCTAATACTGCAGCATAATTCATTTTACAATAATTTTCTGTTAGTTATTTGAATGTATTTGTGCATCATTTTTTTTAATGTAACCTTTAGATTTGGGCGTTTGCCTGTGTCTTTAATAAAAGCCTCGTACTGTTGATAGCAAATGAAAGCAAAAAGTTCGTATTAAATAAAAAAAAAAAAACAGACTTAAAAAAAAGTAAATTAAAGAAAATAAATGGAATATAAAATACTTTCAAGGCGATTCGGGACAGTTTTTTTAGTGTGGTCTTCTCCAGTTCGTTTTTCCTCCATTATTTCAGCGTCTCTTTGCTCATAAGAAATTGCTCTCAACACAGAAAAAATGGCTGCCGGTTTTTGCTGATGTCTCGTCCAATCAAAATTATGCTTGCCCTTCCCATCACTTGCCATTTGCACAAATTGTTACAGAATGCGTGCATATTCCCGTATTTCTGTATGTATCAGCGTAAATTACTTAGCTATGGCAGCGCCTTCTGTTTGGTTCATGTAAGAATAAAACTTCTGATTTTCTTTCCTACTCGTGAAAGTGTGAGGCGGGCATTGCATTTCTTTTTACTGAGTTACCTAAAGACGATAATGAGTGGAAGCCTTTGTGCTGTAAGAGACAGTAATCAGTGCGTAATAGTTGGTGGTTATAGTAGCTTAGTATCATTTATTTTTTCTTTATTTTTATGCTTACCTTTACGGTTCGTTGCTCTTACGTTTATTTATTTGGTTTCTTATTTATGTATGTTTATTCGTTTATTTCCTGTTTTTTTCTTTTGTTTACTCTTGTTGTTTTTAGCTTTTAACGTTTATTTTGTTTATATTGTTATTTTTTCATTCTTTTTTTTGTCTGATCTTGGTTCATTTTTATTACATCCTTTTCTTTTTGTCTAATACCTAATACCTTTTCTTTTGTGCCTAACTCTCTTTCTTTTATGAATAATTCCTTTTTTTGGCTAACCCATTTTCTTTTTTTGCCTCATTATTTTTTCTTTTGACATGTTTGTTATATTTCCACATTTAAGCACTCATTTTTTTAATTTTATCTAACATTGTTTATTTCATTTCTTTCTTTCTCTGTGCTTTTTTCTATCTTTCTTCTACTGTTCTCTCGCTCCCTTCATTCTTTCATTCCTTTTTATCCATCATTATTGTTTTTAGTTAGTTTCTTTCTTTCGCGTTTTCTTTTCTTTTTTTCTTTTCTTTTATCTTTGTGCACTTCCTTTCACTTCTTTTCCTATTTCTTTATGTTTTTATTCGTTTTTCCTCCTTTCTTTGGGTTTTTCCTTCTGTGTTTATTTTTATCCTCTTTTCCTTCATTCTTTTTTCGTTCTTTCATTGTGCCCATCATTCGTCCTTTCTTTTCCTTCCGTATCTATTTTATTATATCATTTTCTTTCTTTCTTGTTTTTCTGTGCTCTTCATTTCTTTCTTTGTGCTCTTATATCCTCCTTTCTTCTCCAGCTTCTCCACCTTTCTTTCTTCCGTTTTTATTATTTCTTTTCTCTCTTTTTCATTTTTTCATTATGACATTTATTCTTCCCTTCTTTCTTTCTTTTTTCTTTCTTTTGTTCCCGAATATTTATTTACTAGCTATATTACTTTATATGTTGATTTCTGAGTTTGTTTCTTTTATTGTTTTTGTTTATTTCTTCAGTTCCTATATGTGATAGTCCTGCTCTTTTATTTTTCATGTACTTTAATTCTTTATCTTTTCACGTCTTCTTGTTTTTTTTTCTTTTCATGATTCTTTTCATTTTTTGATTAGTAATCATGTGAAAAGAGGTTTGTTTTACTTTCTTTTTCTCATTATTTCGACATCTGGTTTTTCCTCATACCTTACTACTCTCATCCCATGAAAAGGATATCGTAAAGATATTATCAATAAGAAACCTCCCCGACAAATCGATCATAGTGAGGTTTACATGTGTAAAAGAGTTATTACGTGACTTAAGTTTCTACTATGTGGTGTCTTCAGGCGATTTGCAATAACTGACGTTACCGTTTTATTCATTCATTTATTTTAAAAATGATCACGTTACGGGGAATTTTTGAACGCACACTTTTTTTAAATTAGAAGAAATATAACGTTTTCATCCATGGTTGTATGAAATTAATAGCTATTTTATTGTATGGTTGAACTTAGTCATAGTTTCAATTCTTTCATTCAGCAATTCATTTTTGCTTGGGAATAATATAATAGCTAATTTTTCTTCCTGGCGCAGTTTACATATTTTGCCACCGTTGTAAGGCTTGGCTGTTTTCACTATACTCCACATTATGTCGGGGTATTTTCCATATTTTACTTTCAATTTCCACCCGTGGCTAGTCAATTTTGTACAGTTTTTTAAGTTTTCTATTTTTAATGTAGGCTTGTGATTAAACCATCTGGTCTTAAAAGTGTCTTTGGTTGATTCATTTTACACTTTATATAGTTTAGAGGAGATGATCACAGCACGCGAAACCTTTGCAAAGTGCCTGAAAATCATTCCATGGGTTGACCCAAACCTTATGAGAGATTGGCTAAACAGGACCCTTTTGAAACCGTCAATGTTTGTGCAACATGACTACACAACTAATCTTAACCGCTGATTTGAACGTGCTCTCTTGTTCAGCCTATTGTTTACGCTAGGTAATGTGCTATCTCCAGAAAATTATAACTAAGGTGGGCACTGTTAGTGTTGAGGAAAGAAAACTGTTCCTGTTTGCAACGTGGATTAGCCAGCTGCTCTAGAAGACAGGCGTCCTTGTGTACGAGGTATTTAAGTAGAGCACTAGTATCATGATCCATTATCTCAACGTGACAGTGGCTTGCTCAGTTTGCAGCTCGCCGAATTCAGATTGGCCATCTCTTGCAATATCTCGTGTCCAAATAACTTCTCTGGTGGCAGGCTGCTTCAGTTTGAAATTATCATTCAATCGTTGGTCCCCGTCTTACGTAATATCGTTTTCCACCTCAGTTTTATTAAGAAAGCATAAAACCGGGATGTTGAAGGTGGGCAAGAATTTTTTTCTCTCTCCTTATATACGCCTTACCATCTGGAAATGTAAGTAATATCATTTAACCATATCGACTAAGTCTTCTGACCTTCCGATTAAAGAGGGGGTGTTACTTCCTGTTATTATCTGCCTGTTCCTACCAGCCGTCTTAGTAGGCAGTAAACAGGAAATTCTCAAGGTTCAATTTTGAACTAGGGACATAACTTTTCAAAACCGGACAACGATATTATGACTATACTTTTAGGTAACCACATTTGATAAATTCACTTACTTCTCCTGACAAAAGCAATTGCATTCTTTGTATTTTTCAATTTGTATTTTTAATCTTATCACTTTGTCTACATTTCCTGACAAACATAATTGCATTCTCTAATTTTAGGAAAAGCTCTTCTTATTTTTAAAATCAATAAAAATTAATACCAGCTATCTGGAAATAGGGCAACACATGGAGTGGGGTAGCGGGTTTAGTCTTCAACAGTCCGACATAATTTCTGTAACACCACATACACAATCTAAAAGGAGTAAAAAAGAAGAAAAGAAAAAATGAGAAAAGACTGATTAAACAACAGAATTTAATCAAATAAAGTAATGAAAATAGAATAAACGCATGAAGCATGAAATTAAGATACTTAAAGAAATAGTGCTTGGTTCGTCAATTGTACGGTTCATCAACGGTTTGTAGGTTATACAAAAGCAGAAAATATATTTTGAATGTAAGAATATATTGTATTTCGAGATACATGCCTTACTAATTAACCCATAGCTGGGAGGAAAGGGGAAATTGCTATATATACAAATGTTATTCTCGTATAACGAACCCAAAGAAAATTAGAAGTCAAATACACGATTAACAATTTTGAAGCATTATCTATTACACTTTGCGCAAACTGAAACTTCCGGTATCTGCATTTATCAAGAGGTCACACATCTAGACACAAACGTGGCTCGCTGTTGCTTGATCGTATGGGAGCATTAAAAACATACGACAAAGGTGCAGGCAAGTCTGTGTCGAAATGCAAAAGAAACAAAAAGAATACAAGTTTGAAAAAGGTCATGCTTTCCGTAACGAGATCACATTTGATATGAATGGCAAAATAGACACCCATATTTTCCACATTTGAGACAAATTGTAATGTCCTAGTTGATTACATGAGATCCTAAGGAAAGCACAAACACACACCCACAAACATATATATATATATATATATATATATATATATATATATATATATATTCTACCGGACGCTCCTGCATTAGGGGTAGAATCGCCGACTGACGCCGATTCGATCGGGTTTCGATCCTGGGTTAGGAGGCGAACGGAGTCTAAGCCTTATCTCAGTCTGTTTATGAACTATGTATCTATCAATATGTTTATCTATGTAATTATATATATATTCGGTGGAGGATTTTACAGACCAAAGGAGTGAGGTTAATGACCTACATACAATTGATTGACACGCCAATCTAAGGACACAATGACTTTATATTATTGGTGTACGTAGTTTTAAAAGAAATATCCTAAAATAAACTATGTAATTGAAATAAAAAAGCTCACTATAATGACTTCGACTTAAATATTTCACGTGTATAATGGAGCACCTAAGTCTAAGATGAGATATGTCTCTCATATATATAGGTACACCTAATTTTGTGCATGTTTATATATATTATTGTATGCATTATTGTGTGTATAGGAGGCATATAAGTGTATTTCATATATAAGAACGGACAAAATTATGTATACGTTTGTCCATCATGTGAGTACACCTGATTATATGTAGGTTATGTTAATTTTAGATGCAGCCATTTGTGCGTTCTTGAACTACATGTACTGATCATTCTACCCATAAGTTTACAAGTTAGTATCAACAATCTGAATGAGGTATGCCGGTATATATGGATATAGATGGCTAATGTTTATTAAGTTCGTAGGAATGGAAAATATACCACCTCGTTTGGGAGTAAAGTGGACACAGACGTACATTGTCTTCATGCATAGGGGTATATAAAAAGGTTGCTCGTATACTTATGTAATTATAGTTATATATATATATATATATATATATATATGCGTGTGTTTGTGTGTATACGGATGTGTATACATGTATGCGTGAATCCACTCCTCATAGATTTACGAGTGTGTGAATACAATAATTGTATGTGGATATAAAAAGAAATGTAGGTATGAAGAACATATTTATGAGCATATATACTTATGGATGTGAGAATCTATGGAAGTATGAAAATATAGGCGCAATTTAGGAGTATGTGTGAGAATTACTAGCAATTATGTATATATATATATATATATATACATAGCACTATTTATACGCGCGGAAAGCCCGTCTTTATGAAACGTATATGTAGGATCCGCATGTAGACAGAAAAAAGTTTAGGTCGGTAAGTATATATAAGCATAAACAAAGTCACGTTTGTAAATATATGTAAGAATGTACACATATGTATATATAGATATAAGTTAGTATAAATGGGTGGGTTAGTTTATGGGGTCACACAAACACCAGTATTCATGGAATTAGAAGTTTCTTAAGCGGTCAACCTCTTCACGACGGTCTGAACACTACCATCCAATGCCGAATCCCTGACTCTCTTTTCTTCTTTCTCTTTTCCATTTTATTTTTATTTTTATTTTTATATTTTTTATCCTTCTCTTCAGTTAAAGAAAATGCTTATTCCGGCAAAATATTTTGTACCAAATGAAAGGAATATTGTGTGGTCTGATAAACTGAGTTAATTAAGTTCATAGAAATGAAGTTATAACCAATGTAATTGACGTGTTGAGTTTTCCTTTATAAATATCATATTGTTCTGGATAACATCCACTGAGCTCTCTATATAGATATAACACTTAATATTTTATATTAAGTTAAGCTTGTTGAATTATCCTCACCGTTTACGGACTGGACATCTATATATATATATATATATATATATATATATATATATATAACTTGAGACCCCTATCCACATGTGGATAGTGGTCGCATGTTCGAATCCTGCCGAATGGCACACATTTTCGTAATAAACACACACACTTTCTATCTATTTCATGATCTACTAACGTCTGTCTATTTTTCTCTATCATTCTCTATCTGTTTCTCTCTGTTCATGAACTTTCTGTTTATCGTAGTCTATGTATCGTAGTCTATGTCTATGTATCTACTTTTCAGTTACACTCTACTCTGTTTCTTTTCTATTTCCATGTATTTACCGATCTAGCTTAAATGGTGTCTGTACACTTCTATCATTCAGACACACATTCAAGCATACACGTGTGATGTGTTGAAAAAAGAAAACATATATTTAGCGAAATTGAATGACAACTATCACCCTGATGCACAGACATGCTGTAAGCAATATATCTAAATTTGAATAGGCAATGACCTACAGTTACACGTAATGATGCATGCGTCTAAATACATACGTACATCTGTATATATTCAAATTAATACACTTGTATATGTATAAAGTTGAGTAATATCCGCTACGATAACATGCAGAAAAAGAAATAGATACGTCTATAAATGATCTGAATGCAAAGTGAAGATATAAATACGCAATGAGATTAAGAGAGTGTTATCTTAGTAATAAATGAATAAAAGATGAAAGAAATGTAGGAAACGGAAGTCTGATGACATCATATTAAAAGTAAAAATTGAAAGATTCGAGGCTTAGAAATATATCAAAGGATTTTTCTTCTACTGTATGTGCTTCCTATGAAGATCTTATTAACGATTATTTGTGCATTTTTTGCAGCTTTTAATGATCTCCCCAGTCTCACCTGTCAGTCATCTCAGGTCGTTCAACCCAAAGAAAACAAATATAAAGTTCCAGACTGCGTAGATATATTTTATAGACGTCCCTCGACATCAATCCTGCTATAAAATAATATTCTTAGTAATGTTATTACTACGAAAAGTACTAATGGAATTATTTCTGTTATTATTTATCGTAAAGATATTTTTTTACTTCGTATATGTTATCTGAATTTTGACTAATTTGAAAGTTATGCATCAACTTAATGTAATATTAATCAATATGCCGTTCTAGATTTTTTAGAAGTCTTCTACTTCTATGTGCTCTGGTTCCTCACGGCTAGGCGATTATGGCTTACAATCTCTTCCAATAGTAAGTAGGATTTAGTGACGTTTCTTACTTTATCTCTCGTCTCGTACCATGTTCCTCCATACATTTACGCATGTTTGCCAACTAGGTACACTTGCTTTACTTTAGCACATCGTCTGCATCACTCCTTAATAGTCAGCCTACGTACTTTTTAGTCAACCATTCTGGGCACCATATGATCAACCGCATTCCTGGACAAGACAGTCTAATAGAACTTAACTATCCTCAAGCTTTTTTTAAATTTTTTCTTTCGCTACCCAAGACTTTGTCACTAAAGGCTAGAGGATCCAGTCTGTCCTTCTATTTACTAAAAACTGAGAAAGTAAAATATGGCTCCATTCATTTTCCAATATTACTAGCATGTAAGTGAATGTAGGAGCAAAAATTTAAACTCGGCCCTTAGATTCCTTAATCCGAGCTACTGTCGATTACTCCACAGTGCCCATCATTTGTAATAAGGAATGTCTCATTCGAACTATTTCATAATTACAGCGTAACAGTGGATGAAAAATAGGTTGTATATCACGAAGTTAAAACGCAAAAGACAGTGGATAGATAAGGATAAATCTCCTAAAACCACACCAAAGTTAAAATCAGTCTTACCAATTTATTAATCTTACTTTGAAAAAAGTTATTTGTGAGTGGTTGGATCTTCCGGATATTATTTATTTCGAGTGCATAAAAGAGGGTTAAACATTAACATCGCATTACATAGGTCCAGAAACTAAAACGTGTCTATAATATTTCGATCAAAAATCGCCTTATATTCGCCATTAAGAACACAAAGGTTCTCCAGAATAGTACATTGTAATTATAAGTATGAACTATATTATAGGATATAAAAATATATGTATCAAAACAAGTATTATGTGGTACGTGGGGCACTCTGTAACTTTCGTGATAAAGTAAGACATTCTAGAGAAAAAGTAGAAATCGGTTAGTCTGTTCTACCATATTCATCTGACGTCCGCACCAAAGATTTTTACCTCTTTCAACAGCTGCTAAAAATTTTAATGAAGAAATTTTTCTATAATGTAAACTATATTCAGGTTTCGTTGAAAAATGTATTTCACATCAAAACCCGAAGGGCATCCATCTTGCGTATTTAGAAATCTACCGTTCGTCTTCACTTTGAATATTGCTGAACCATATGCGGAGGTGATCGGACTATATATGGAGAGTATTCATAAACTCTAATGAATAACCCGCAAGATTTTAATCCAGACCTTAAATCTCGACTTAAGACACTTGCCCACTGCGACAATATGGCTTTCATCTGTTTTCTGTATAAATACTTGCATGGCAATTGTTCAGACAAACTTTTCTACATGGTACCTAAACTTTGAGGATGCACTTTCTAGTGTAATGGATATAAGATCGGAATGAGAAATCGAGGTGCCGATTTCGAGTTCCAGTCGAGTTTGTTTCATTACGTTACGAATAAATACATTTCTTCTCCTTTCAGCTGGGTTCTATTGCCATGTTTGAGAACCAGTCTCTTTCATGAAGCAATGACAAACTACTGCGGGAAAATCTGCCAAGATAGCCACCTCTCGAAAGAGACATGATCGCTTAAGAATAACAAGAATTGAATGATTTAAACTTTACAGATTTGTGTTGCAAGATGTGCGTTGTGGTGCAGTGGATATCGACACGGAACGACAAATTGGGGAACCGATTTCGAATTCCAGTTGAATTCCTTGCAATCACTAACACACAAATACCCATGAGAAAAGTATTATTCCGTCTCTTTCCTTCAGTTATGAATTAAATAACAAGACAGATTGAGTTCTATAGCCTTAGTTGGCAACCAGTCTACAGCAGAAAGCAATGGAAACCTACTGCGGTATAATCTTGTGAGTAGTCAGTCATATTTCTTTCGAGACATGATCTCCCAAAGCGTGTATCACGTATGGCACTTAACCGACTAGAGTGGTGGTAAAGTCTCATCGTTTTTACATTTTTAAGCTGTATTTAACTGTTCTCTTCTAACAGATTTTTCAGTCGCACTTCACGTCTATGTAGCATTTTTGAGGCTTCTTGCTTGCCAGTCAACCTTGACTTTAAAAAATTGAATACAATATCAATCGTTATCTGCTGCATTCGAGATATCTCTTTTATTTTTCTCGTTCCTTAATAGTGCTTATATTTTTTTATTGTTTCAATTTCTGTATTGTTTCTGATTTGTCGTTTGGGTGTTCAGAATACGCCGACTGCACCTCTGCAGAGGTGTAATCCCGTCTCCATGAAACATCCTGGGTATGACGATAAACTACATCTGAGTCCTAGATCTCATGGCAAGCTGCATCAGGCAGCGAAACCAATAATTGGGAAGTTTGGAGGAGCATGAAACCACCACTTAATTGCTATTGTTCCCAGGTCCACTTTAAACCGGGGTGGTAGCAACTGTTAGGGTCTCAGCTATGGGCAAATAATTAACACAATCTCCGTTCAAAACACTATGAATGTATAAAAACTGATTTTTATAATGAAAATTCCAGCAATAACGTTTGGTGATAAAGTATTAACAGCATTACATTTAAAAAATAAAATATTGCTAGCTATATACTTTTGAAGAAGACACACACACACACACATATATATATATATATATATAGTCAGCCGCAGACATATCTGTTTCGCTGTATCACAGCTCCTCAGTACGGTTAAACTCCGATTGCTTTTAACCCAGGATTGAAATCCGAACAAATTGGCGTCAGTCGGCGATTCTACCTCTGGGCTATGGGCGTTGGGTAAAATAAGGCAGGCTTTTTAGCGCGTATATTATCATTTTACACGCACAATAGCCAAAGTGCTCTAATTCATTACTGAATGAGCGATGCGTACATGCCAGAGTAGCTACTGTTTTTCAAAGTCTATCATTCTTCCAGAGTGCTCAATATATAGTCAAATAATACATTTTAGATGCATCAATATATATATGTGTGTGTGTATATATATCTGTCTGAGGATGACCATATATATATATAATTATTAGGCCACCCCAGTGTTTTAAAAAATGATGTATTTCAAACTATCTTTTAGGTTTTATTGTCAAGTGAAATATTGTAAATGAAGATAGAATGGTTCTTTCGTTAACCCTCTAGGGCCATTCGTATCATATTTGATACAGTATTTCCCTAAAAGGAAACATTTGGTATTTCCCTATAAGGAAACATTTGGTATTCATTGACTGAGCAGTCAGTACTGCTTTCATTTGAAATTTATAAAATATTCCTCTTAAAAAATTTTTCAGGAAAATATTTCTTTCAAGGTTTGTTTTCATACTGTATCAAATATGATACGAATGGCCCTAGAGGGTTAATGCTGCACAATAACATGTGCTTCAAATGAATTTATAAATATTTAATAATTACCTATGTTGCAGTTTCATCAATTAAATAATGAAGAAAATTTCAGGTGCTACGTACGAGTTCATTTTTTCTTCCTTGTCTTTTGCAAGTAATAATAACAAAAGAACCTTTTTATTTTCATTTAGAATTATCTACCTGGCAATAAATGCTAAAATAGTATGAAATACATAATTTCTTTTTAAAAAACTGTAGTGGCTTAATAATAATGTCCGTTATTATATATATATATATATATATATATATATACATATATATATATATATATATATATATATATATATATATATATAGGGTTATATATAGATATACCCGTTTCGAAAACCTTGCTCAAAAACTTTTAAATGAAGAAAAAAGTTTAAAAAAGCAAAAAAAAAGAGCTTAGGACATGAAAGTCTGTCAAAAGTGTTCGGACAAAAATCAGCACGAAGCCCAAAGGAAAAAACACCGACATGAGTAACCGTTTAACAAAAAGAGCTCAATACAAAGGTAGAGGGAATTTAATAAAAATGAATGAGCCAGACGAACCTATCTATCACTAATCTACACCTTCTATCTCTCTGACATGGATAAATTTTAACTTTTAAGCTCTTGACTCTTGTATGAGGGAGGGGTATGTCTTCTAATATGGAACATAGGTATCTGTCTGCTTTCCCCTTCATACTTCCTTAAATTCAAAAATTGTTAATCCAATTATTGCGTATGGATGTTATTTTTTTGACTTCTACCGGTATAAAATCTTTTAACAAATTTGAATTTGAGTAAATAAAGTTTTCGTTTCGCCGTTGCTGAAGAAGCAAAATATTTATTCGTAGAAATGGCTATCCAACGAATTTAAAAATCGAAATTTTTGTTTTATATATGACTCTCGAGAAAATACTTTCTTTCTTACAAGGAATACATATTCTATTCATACGCATCTGTTGTAAAAATTTTGTCGTCATTAAATAACCCTTTCTGGCTGATATTACATAAAACAAATAGAATCTACCTTGGTTGAAGTGAATTGATTAAAACAATTATACTCAAAAATATATCAGAGCTGCAAAATACGTAAAAGGTTATTGAAACTAATACTTTTCCTGTAGAAAGCGCAAGAGTCAATTGTTATAAAAAGTTTATTGCGATATGAGGGGAAGGTAAGAGTTGAGCCTCGAGTCGATCTGGTTAACATTGTTGATATCGGGCAAACATCCCCTTGGGTGTCGGTGGAAGTAGTTCGCTACAATGTGCATGGCATTAGCAGTGAATGTTACAAATGTTGGATGGTGAATATATAATTGATTTAAATGGAACCGCATGAAGAATAGAACAACAGATTCTTACACATTTCATGTCTAAGGCGAGGGGTTATCATCCCCTATATACCCTCATCAAATTTCCTTCCTACTCTCTAAACCCTAAAAAACTGATCTCATTTTAATCATAAATGTAGCAGTTGTTGTTCTGGTGTAATTGACAAAATAGCATTCTTCGTGTCTATTTTCCGAGCAAATACTGCTTTGCGCGCTGTACATCAACATCTAGATTATTAGCTTCGTCACGTGGCTCTATAAACTTGTTTGATGGACCTTCTCATTTGAAACTGCTAATTAGTAATTTATTTTCTATTAATCCAGGTTGTCTGTTGTGGTGTCATGCATATCGGCTTGAATGAGAACTCGGAGAGTTTGAATTCCAGTTAAATTCGTTGAATTTATAGGATACAAATCTTATATAATCCATCAACCAACTAACACACACAAAATAAATTACACACCCGCAAAATCAAATTCAAACGACAACATTTGGGAAAAACCTATAGTAAAATTGCACACCCACAAAAGTGGATCCAAATCGCTATTTTTTTTTTTTTACAAGCCAGTGTGAAAAGCGATACTCTGGATCCTGATTGGTTGACAATTCGAGAAATTCAAAATACGGCATCAAAACGGTTTTATTTACAGCTAAAGAAAAAAATCGTTCTGGGACCCTTATACGTGACCAGAATTGTATATTTTAGTAGATCCCTAACTGATCACAGCAGTTAGTCAAATCCCTCAGTTAAGAGCGTCAGTGAGAGACAGCAATTCGGTCGATCCGTCACTCAAGCAAGCAGTCGATCTGTCAGCCACGCTAGTCAATCCCAAGACGTGCATTGTCAGGTACACACAATCCGATAGACTCCTACATCAAAGAAACTAGTGCCGACAAACTAATCCTTTGCCCACTCAATCGTTACGAACAGAAATAGGAGAGGAAACACCTGCAACGGCTATAAAAATTTCACAGCTCTCAGCAACCAAAAAGGGGAAATAACAGAGACTTACTAAGTTAAGTAGACTGATTCATCGCTTCACACATACAATAACAATTACTACTATCTCCGTTTGACTCTCTCTCTCTCTCTCTCTCTCTCCCTCCCCTCGGGAATTCTCATTCACACCCCTTTGCAACACAACACTTTCTGTTTTCACCTACTTAACGGCTGATACATAAAAAGGAAAGAAACATAGTACTACTGCTCTGTGTAATTACAGACTCAAAACCAACACTTTCATACTCAACCAACTTTTGTTCAAATCCAACATTCACGCAAATATAAAAGACACGCTTTTATCAAATAGAAGATACACAGAATTGTATAAATTGTTTATATTGTATATATATTGTCAGATACAAAATTTTCATATTTTTATACATTTCTTATTGCGTTGTATTTTTGTGGACTGGATACCACGCATTAAAACCGCCTTTTAATCCGGGTTGTTCTGAAACCCCACACATTCACTTAAGCGCAAAAACCTTTGGGAAAAGTTTTAAAAGATCATTTCTTCCTCCAGCCACGGATTGAATAGCAGGAAGAATTGGGTTTTATAGATTTGGTTGGCAACAAGTCGACTGTAGAAAGAAATAGCAACCTACTGAACGAGAATCTTTTGCCCAGTCAGTCATGGACCGAAAGAGATGTGATCGTCAAAGCGTGTATACCGTATGGCACTTAACTGACTCATCTGGATAAAGGAATTGAATAGCAGGAGAGATTTAATTCTATAGCCTTGGTTTGTAAGAAGTCTATTGCAGAAAGAAATAGCAACCTACTGCAGGAGAATCAGCTGCCTTGTCAGTCATGGATCGAAAGAGACGTGATCGCCTAAGCGTGTATCACGTATGGCATTTAACTGACTGACCTTATGTAGTGCTATGAAAATTGATCTGTTGATGACTTTCTCTATACCGCCAGTGTTACATATCTTATTATTTCTGACCATGACCAAAATCGCCTAAGGCTGAGAGCATTTCTAATGTCCTAAAAAGAAGTTATTTAAACGAGGAAAATATTTTAGATTGTTGAAAATTCTTGAAGGTAATATTTATTTAGAGATACAAGTCTTACTAATTAAACCACGGAGGGGTGGAGAAAAAAATAGGTCAATTCATATCATTCGCAAGGCTATTTGCACGTTAGTATGCGTAACGAACCCGACTGAATCTGGAACTCAACTATCCGATTTGCAATTCTTTGTAGTTATCTATAACAATGCCCACACACCCAAGCGTATCTATAACACCACCCACACACTCAAGCTTATCTATGACATCACCCACACACCCAAGCTTATCTGTAACACCACCTACACACCGAAGCTTATCTGTAACATCACCTACATACCCACGGTTATCTATAACACTACCTACACACCAAAGTTTATCTATAACAACACTTACACCCAAACTTATCAATAACATTACACACCCAAGCTTATCTATAACACCACCTACAGACTCAAGCTTATCAATAGCACCACCCACACATCCAAGTTTAAAGCACCTGGTATTCCCAAGCCGTCACATATCAAGGTACTTACTAGGCCCGACGTTCTTTATCTTCGCTGATCGTACGAAAGCCGTTTTTTTTAACTTGAAATGGTTGTAAAATGCTAAACTTTAAATATAAAGCGAAGCGTTCATGAATTTTATTATTACTGTGCACGCAGTGAGGATCGAACTCACTAACCAGACGTAATAGGTTCTAGCGAGTCAAGCTTACTGACCATCTAACCCCATCGAGGTGCCCAATGAATGACAATACAGAATTGTAACCAGAATAATGTTGTCTTCTCTCGTTACTACGCACATACGATTCTCCCGATAAAGCCATTACTATGCTAATGTAGTCACAACACGTAATGTAGGATTTATTCTTCTATTCTCATCATTTTCGATGCCCACAATTCGGTTGATATATACGTTTTTATATTATATCTTCCATTTTTCTACATACAATCAGAAAGGGACATTTGAATTTTGAGATAGTTAATGAGTAATTTGGATGTGCGTTGTGGTGCATTCATTGCATTCACTTACGCGCAAATATCCCTGGGAAAGGTATTAATCCGCCTATTCCTTCCAGTTATGGGTTAAATAACAGGACAGATTGGGTTCTATAGCCTTGATCGGCAACCAGTTTACCGCAGAAAGCAATGACAACATACTCTGGGATAATCTTCTGCCCAGTCAGTCATGTCTCTTTTGAGACATGATCGCCCAAGCGTGTATCACGTATCACACTTAACTGACTGAATGAGTAATTGAAGAATTTGACAGGTTCAAGACATATTTAATGTATGACGAGAATGCATAATTATTGAATAACATAACTTGTTTTCCTAAATTTCACTAAAAAGAAAGGATCGAAAGCCACTCAGATGCAAGGTCCTTTGAGCTTTTTCACAATTTTCTCTACTATAATAATTACCGTTTTGTATTTATCTGTATATATAGTTCACTTTTGTCACGCTCATGAAGAGAAAAACAATATCGAGGTAGTGTAGGGAATATTAATTGTTTATACAGCCACATATCAAACTTTCCTAACAGTTATGAAAGGTATTGTCGCCTGTTTGCTATTTAACGGGGAATTAATATTTTACCGTTTGCAATAATTATGTCATTTAGTGAAGATAATATTTTTTAAAAAAAATTCTTTCTTTTCTTTTCTTTTTCCCTCCCTTCCTTCTTTTTTTCTCTCTTATCTCCCACCTTTTTTCCGTGTTGCTTAAACTTACGTCGATTTAACACGGCTGTCTGTTAATTTTTAGTTACAATTCCCTTTTTTTTTGCGAACCCAGACGATGTCAATTTTTTCTTTTCTTGTTTATTTGATTTTATTTTATCTTTTTCTTTTTCTTTTTCTTTTCCTTTATTTTTCCTTTTTATTTTATTTTTTATTTTATTTTTTAATTTCTTTGCAAATCTATTTAAAAGGTAAAGTAGACTAATTTTTCTCCAGTTTCTGAAATGATTTTTCTGTTGCTGAGGTGATGTGTTATCCCCCGTAGGAATCTTCATATCGAAATGGCCATTCAACATCTTTGAATTAATCCTTTTTTAATATATATATATATATATATATATATATATATATATATATATCTGTAAATTCAGATAACACTTAGTGAGGAAATAGCAGATTTCAAGATGTCATTTTAAGGCATGCATTCTTCGACCACTTATAAACAGAAAATGAGGAAAAATTCTAAACCCAGAGGCTTGCTTCGGTAAAGGAAGCGATTGGGGTGTATTAGTTTTCATTGGGTTGGTCTGGGGGAAGGGAATCAGTAGTAATTTCTCCTTGGTAGTGGGAGGTATGTCGCCTATATTATTTTGCCGAAGTGTAAACAACTTTGTTTTTCATAACGTTAAGCATATTGGAATTTGTGCCAAAGAAAATGTATTTGCAGAGAATTTTACTTCACTATTTTATTCAAAAGAAATCTGCAACTGAAGCTCACGGAATTCTTGTTGAGACTTACGGTGACCCTTCTCTGTCGGAGACAACATGCAGAGATTGGTTTAGACGATTCATAAATGATGATTTTGATGTTGAAGTTAAGGAACGCTCAGGCGCCCCACAAAAAAACTGAATCGGAAGATTTGGAGGCATTATTTCATGAAGACTCATATCAGGCGCAAGCTAAACTTGCAGAACCATTGGGAATTGATTACACAAGTTTCAAAATGTTCAAAAAACAATAGAAGTTATTCAGAAGCAAGGGCACCCTGTGCCGCAAGGGCAATCTGTGCCAGAAATGCACTCTGTACTGCAAGGGCATTGTGTTTCATGGTCTTTTATTTACGCTTTCGCCCCTTCTAGCTCCCTTACATACTAGTGGCATTTGATGATTTCATGAAGCCGGAAAACCTTTGAATGACGTCTTGCCATGTATGAACAACTGCTTATATATACAGAGCGAGGGAGAGGGAGAGTGAGAGACAGACATATATATATATATATATATATATATATATATATATATATATATATATATAAAACCAATATATCCAAAGCCCTAACTTTACCTAAGCAAATATATGGGCTTAGTATTTTCCCTCATTCTCTCTTTATAAGGAGTCAAAGAATGCATATCTTAAAATGAGATCTTGAAATTATCTATTTCCCACTAAGTGTTATCTGAATTTACAGATATTTATATATATATATATATATATATATATATATATATATATATATATATATTCACTAATTGACATAATTATTGCAAACAATAAAATATTAATTCACTGTTAAAAAGCAAACAGGCGGCAATACCTTTCATAACTGTTAGTAAAGATTAATACATGACTGTATAGACAATTAATATTCCCTACACTCCCTGGCTATTGTTCCTCTCTTCATGGGCGTGACAAAAGTGAACTATATAAGCAAATAAATACACAACTGTCATTATTATAGTAGAGAAAATTGTGAAAACACTCAAAGAGACTGACAGAGACAGGGAGGAAGGGAAAGAATGTGGTCTGTCTTGGAATGAAGATAAAATTTCGCCGAGATTTCACACACACACACACACAGAGGCAAAATAATGATAGAAGTGTTGTGCAGAGAATCTTGTGAGTTACTGTTTAAGAAGTAATTATCGCAGACCATCCATCCAATGACATCGCCTCAGGTCAAATAGCGATTTCTAATGACCTTTCCAGTCTTTTAGGCTTCGAGGCATACCAAGTTCCCGGGGCTTTTTTGAACCAGAGGATACCTGGTGGTCACAAGCTCAGACGTTCTACATCAATCTTGTAGAAGGACACATATCTCCTGGAGGAGGTGATTCTCGCTACGGTCGAGAAACTCGCTAAGATTCCTGCATTGACGTGAAATGTAGTACTCATCAGTGTTGAGACAATAAGGAGAGTAATCAGAAAAAAAACCCGAAGTGATCACTTATGAAAATATTTATCGTTTATACATTTACTAGCAGTATAGCCCGGCGTTACTCGGGTGTAATGAAAGCTTTAAACTAATCCATGGTCCTGGAGCTCAGACCTTTTGGACGTTGGCACGAAACACTAAAAAACAATAGTTGTTTCCAGTTAAAGCGAAACCGTAAACTGAAACAAAAATGAATGGATGTATGTCAAATTTTGATTTCCTGGTATCGATATCAAATAAGTTTTTTTCGTCTTAAACTGAATTTTGAAGGCTAAATAAGTCCTCTGAGTAAATGGTATCATGGTTGAGACCAAGAACTACAATAATATCTACTTAGAGCTGAAAAAAAAATACAAACATACAGGCAGATAAACAGACACACACACACACACAAACATCTTGCCTTTTATATATATATTATCGATTTTCTGCACTATTGTAAGAACTACAACCTTGAAACTCTTGAATATCGTTTCTTATGTCTTTGTCTATGAGTGTATCGAATTTGATTAAAATCGGACGACTCCCTCTTCTATAACCAGATTTTTTCGATTGTCGATTTTTGATATTTATCGGGGTTCCTCGACACGAACCAAGCTAAAACACTCGCAGACGCTGATAGTAAAACTGTGTAAATTTTCAAGAAAATAGGTTCAGCCGTTTTGGAGTATATAGGTAACGGACACACACACACAAAGTTCCATTCATAAATAAGTTTAGATATAACGAGACTAAGGTCAAATCTACCATGCAATCTTAGCATATCGAGTTTTAGTATAGAACAGAACTGGTTGAAATTTTCATAATTTGATATTTGCTATAACGCCTCTTCAACAAAACTGGTTTCATTTAACCACCGAATTTTTATAGTGTATAAGTTATGTAGTTTGATATGAGTATGATACTAAAATTATGTACTTTGATAAGAATATATGAGTAAAGTTACGTACTTTGATAATATTATATTAAAATGATGTAATTTGATAAGAATGTGAGACTACAGTAATGTACTCAGTTAAGTATGAAAATAAAGTGATGTACTTTGACAAGTACATGAGATTAAAACGTATGTAGAGAATATTATTACTACGAACATATATATCTAACGTTATGTTTTAGTATAAATATATATATATATATATATATATATATAAAGCTGTGTATATTTTTATATTTAAATATTTGTCATCATTTTATATTTTTAATTTTGCGTATGCCGTTGTTAGTTTTGGAATTTGTCAACTGCACAGTTGCGTAATGTGCTTAAACAAATACGCACTACGAGGCAATTCTTCTTCTTCTATGTGCCTTCTTCTTTCAGGACGTGAGCTATCATGGTTTTTCACGTTTTCCTATCCCCGGTGGCTCTTAGCACGCTTTCTTTGGTTACACCGCGCAATCCCCGTTCTGCCGTCCATCCGCTCAGGCTAGTCAAGTACGTTACACGCTGTTTTCCACTGTCTTCTCCTTCTCTCAATCTGGCCTGTTACTATCAGGTTCTCCAAGCCGTCCTTCTTCTTTGCATTTCCCCGGAACTCTAGCTGTCTTTTCCTGATAAAAAATTAACAAATAAACTTTTCCGTTACACAATGGTGTGTAGGGCAGAGTTTTCGTTGTTTCTGTAACAAACTGTTTTGTATGGTGCAGGGTTTTTAGCCCTGCGCCCAGCACCCAAACCTGGAGGGTATTTACTCTTCTCTCCCACTTGAGAGAGATGTGACACAAGGTCTTTTTTTTAACGTGGGGCACCTGAGCGCGTACGCCCAAGTACTTGTCAAAATATTACCTATCCACCGCAGTGGATAGGTTCAAAACCGGTCTAAACTGGTCTTAAAACTGGTCTTAATTTGGTCATTCCCGAACCCAGCCCGAAGGCCGGGGCAGTATATATTGATTTCCTAAGTGTGACTTAGACATGACACAGGGCCGAATGTAGGGGGCAGCCAATGAAGATCGAACTCACTACTCAGTTATAATGATTCTAGCGAAACGAGCTTGCTAACCATTACACCACGCCTAGGTGCACTCTTTTCCTGATACTTAGTATTAATTTTTTTCGTTTCCATTCTTTCCAAAACCACATCATTGCACGCATGCTCGATCCATAATATCCGTAGCCTCGTTCTGTAGAACATTTTAGTTGCTTAAAATTTTTCCTTTGTCTTTGATGATATTCTCCAGCATTCACTGCCATATTAAAGAACTGATATCCCATAGCAATCGAGTACTCTCTTCTTTGAATGTAGCGAATTTTTCCTGTCTCTTGATACTCTACTCAGCTTCTGGAATGCGTCTTTTGCAATCTCAATTTGGCTTCTACCATGATGCAACTAACATTGCCAAAAATTTGGAAATGACATGCAGTACAGCTTGGTATTGGCACCGGAAGCTCCAATAAGGACGTTTCAGAATGTTTGTGTGTCAATCTGCGGACAGTGCAGAGGATTTGGAAAGAGTTGCATGAGTCTAATGGTGATTGCAAAAATACAGCAGCTTGGAAAGCTCACTCTGATCGTTCTGATAAAGAAAATATTTTGGTGAACGCTACAGACTCAATCCAGAAGTCTATATCAAGTTCCTTGATTAAGTATTTTTGCCATAGGCTAATCAAGTGGCTGCTTGAATAATCTATATCTAGCCGTAAAGTTATGCACCATGCTATACAACCAGGAAATCCCATTCATGGTTATCAGACAATTTCAGAGAATACATCACTTTTTACATTTGTCTAACTTCCCAGATTGAAAACCCCTTGATTATTGATATGTAAGGCGCAGTTGAGCAAGAGAGAAAAACTACTTTTGACACCAAAAATGAACTGAAGGCAAAGATTATGGCAGCCTTCACCAACGTAAACAAGGAGAACCTCCAGCAGAGTTGCAGGAGATTTCAAAATTGTCTAGAGACTGTGGTTAAAGCCCATGGCGATTTTATTGATTAAATTGATTAAATCTTTAATATTTCAAGATAAACTTTAATAAGGAATTTTGGTAAATATATATGTTAAAATAAAATGGCAGTATTATCTTTTTGCGTAATTTATCCATCGCATCCGATATATATATATATATATATATATATATAACATAGTGATGATCCACGTATACTGTCTTAATGATATGTATAGGAATAACTACTAAAAGGTTGTAAGTTTAAAAATGTATTTTTTGACAGTATTTATTTATTTCTATTATTATATTTGATATTTCAGACCGTCCTCGGCCTTTCATCAGAAACAAATGATTTTAAAATTTAAATTAGAAACGTATTTCGCGAGAGCGTTCGAGGAGAGATTGTTTACATCACTATTCAGAAAGAAAGAAAAATACTGGATTTTAAAATTAAATACACACAGGCTAGGGTTAAATAGGGACTTAGGTGTTTTGAATCTTTATAAATATTTCAATAGTTAAACATTTTTTAGATACACTTAAAACTTTTTTTCTCTAAAACAAAATTTATATGTATTATTAAAGTTCGGTTTACGTTTACAAATATTTTTAAAAATCTGTCGTCTTTTGCGTCACGTGATGTAAACAATCTCTCCATGACCACTCTTGCGAAATACGTTTCTAATTTAAATTTTAAAATCATTTGTTTCTGATGAAAGGCCGAGGACTGTCTGAAATATTAAATATAATAAATACATTCTGTCAAAAAAATACATTTTTAAACTTACAAATTTTAGTAGTTTTTCCTATATATATATATATATATATATATATAAATCGTTTAACCACAAGCAAGGCGTTACCGCCTCTGGTGCGCAGGGGCTACATAAGCAAAGAGTGAAAGTTTAAGCAGTAGCTGAGTGAAGAAAAAGACGATCCACTAACAGGGGGTGTCGAAAAAAGAGCAAGAGAAAAATGGGAATACCAGTGTGAAGATAGATTCTATGGTAGGATGAGAAAAGAAAAAGAACAGGATACATGAGGTGATGGGGAAAGGCCGAAGGAAGAACTGGAGTCAAGTGGACAAACGATGGGAATTGACGTTGCATTTAAATTTTTGTAGAGTGTAGCCGTCAGGGAAGCAACTATACTGAAAAGAGTTCCACAGGCAGGAAGTGCAAAAAAAGAAGCTGTGTGGTAGAAGTGGTGGTTGCATTTGGTTGATTTATTTGTAAAAGGGTGGTACCTTGTTACCAGTCTGGTTGCCTGAATAAATTCTTGTGGAGGGGACATTTGTCAGCTAAGCATGTCGGAACAAAAACCATAAAACTATTTGTAGAGTGAAGCCAAATCACGCCGGCGAGAAAGTGGCTAGAATCGAGCTGCCAGGTCTAAACCAATCACGTTAGAGATTTTCTTTTGGAGCCTATCGAGAAATCTGAGAGGAATGGTAGGGGTGCCGGATCAGATATGACAACAGTATTAGTCGGATGGTTGATTTGATATGTGCAAGATGGATTCTTAGCCGGTACAGTGACCCAACCTTCCTAGTTATTGATTCTATGTTTCTACCTGAGGTCGGAAGAGAGGGCGAGACCGAGGAGGCAGTTTATTGCTTTCAAGAAGACTCGTTTGAAGTATGCTGATATGGGGTAGGATGGACTGCTTGTGGTGTTTGACAGATAGTAGCTTCGTTTTAGAAGCTTAGAATTTATAAGCCCCAGTCCACCACAGAGTGGATGGCCTTCTCGAGGACAGCAGCGAGGTTATCTTTGGCTGCCTCGCCAGATTTCTTACTAAGACGGAAGTGACCCTTAGTGCCATCAGCGTAGATGCCGACTTGCGATTTGATCACGTCACGGAGTACTTTTATGAAGCTCAGAAAGAGCGTCGGGCCTAGGATAGAGCCTTGAAGGACACCAGCGTTCATGTGGTGGGCTATATTGACATGCCTGTTCAAGGCGACCTTCATTATGCGATCTGATAGGAAAGATTCGGTCAAATCAAGCAAACGTTCACTGATAGCATAACCATGTAGCTTCCGCAGAAGGTCAGCGTGCCATACCCTATCAAAAGCTTTGGAGATTTCCAGGGCAACATGTCGAGCTTCGCCTGACTTATCGAGAGCCTGATATATGTAGTCGGTGATGGTCGTTAGCATATCGGCAGTAGACCTGGCATAACAAAAGCTATGCTGTTTGTTCATGGGCAGTACAACTTTGAATAATTTCAGCATTGATAATAGTTTCGAACACTTTTCCGTAGAAGGCTGATAGGGTGATAAATGGATGGGTTTGAGCGTTTCTCTGAGTTTAAAATTGCAGGAACCATAGAAGAGGACTTCCAGCAAGCAAGAAAACAGGAAGATGCTGTGGGGACCTCAAAGTTATTAATTAAGGGATGGATGGAGGATCTGATGTTTATCAGCACACGTTTGCAGAGCCGCCAGTAATCCTAACAACCATGGGAGCTATGAGATACCGCATTCTCTCAGCAAACAACAGCTTAGCGTCATTCAAGATCTTCTTACACTCATTTAGAGCAGAGGCAAATAGGCGCATTATGATGATCAAACACAAGGCTCCAAAACAGCCGGAAGCAGTGGTTTCTGAGGGGAATGGCGGCCGAACCAACAGGAAAGAAACAGGGGGAGGAATGAGAATCGGGACGGAACTTTCTGGTCGGTATGAAGGCATCAATACAAGTTTTCTCCCATGAAAAGTCCTCAGTGTCGAAGACATAAACTGGAAGGCTGAACATTTTTTCTTACATAGGAAATCGCGAAACGCATCCAATCTGCGCTTTGATAGCAGTAAAAAATTCAGTTGGAAAATTATGTTGCTCTTAGGGGAAGCAACAGTGAAGCGAGATATTAATAGAAACGAGAGCATGATTGGAGTTACCGAGAGGGCAAGACTGCGTGATTTGGCAAGAGGTGAAGCAGAGATTTAGTAGAGAAGCGTGTCCTGAAGGGATACTGGGAAAGCGCGTGGGGATATCTACCTCTTGTGTAAGAGACTGAGAAATAGCAAAGTTCATGGCGTGAAAACCAGCAGAATCAGTAACAGATTCCTCTAGCCACTTTGCATGGTAGCCATTAAATTTTCCGAAGACAAATACGTTAGTGAATTGGTAGGAGGAAGTAGCCTCATCTATATTGTCAAACATACTGTCTAGCAGAGAGCAGTCGAAAGAGAAGGAAGAACGGTACAGAAAAATAGATAGCTAACCCATTTGAGAAGTGACAGATGGAGACTCATGTATGGGTGGCCAGGGGATTCGAGAGACGTCACCCTAGCTAGAGGGAGGTGTTCACTGACGTAAACCCCTAAACCAAGTATATGGATAGTGGAGTCTTTCCTTAAGAGGGAAAGGTAGCCAGGAATCGAGAAGTCAAGGGAGGGAATTGAGGGGTTAAGATTAGTCTCATCGAGCGCTAGGATGTCAGGGGACATTTCGTGGAGGAAATATTCCACGCTATAAAAAGTGCTACAAATATCCCGGTTATTCGTGAAGGAAATGTTAAGAGGTTTAGATTACTTTACTTTGCTTGGTTTAGTTTTTTTGTTTATTGAGATAGGGTTGGTCATATTTGTTGTTGATTAGGAGAGACCTCGAGGAGAAAAGGCAGACGGAACGGAACTGGCGCGGAATGCAGGAAAGTGTGGTCTCGAGGTTGCCCACCGGAACCATTCCAGTGCCTCCGAGAAGTGACCCAGGTCTCAGTTGCATACAATAATAAACACAAAGTATTCCGATAAAGCATTGGTGAACATTTTGATTCAGAAAAAGAATTTAA
Source organism: Ascarosepion bandense (assembly GCA_037127315.1). Lineage (NCBI taxonomy): Eukaryota > Metazoa > Mollusca > Cephalopoda > Sepiida > Sepiidae > Ascarosepion > Ascarosepion bandense. Next base: position 2,493,065 of record JBBBDQ010000727.1, on the reverse strand, counting down.
AATCAAGAGTATTTGTTTTATCAAGTACTGCTTCAAAAAACAATTTATGGTCATATATATATATATATATATATATATATATATTTATGAACAGAATAAACATGTATGTATATATATATATATATATATATATATAAAGAGAATAAAGACACACATAAATATATATATATATATATATATATATATATATATATATATACATATCATCATATATAAATATATATATATATATATATATATATATATATTCTTGGTATTTTGGGTTATTAAATATTGGGTTGTTAAATATTAACAATCTTATAATTGTGGTTCTGGTATCCATTTATTACGTGAATTCATTTACTTCATTAAAATCATTTTGAATATATTTTTTCAATAATTTAATGTATTTTACATATTTTGTAAATATGTATAATAATAGTCATAATAATAAAAATAAATCATAATAAATGCATGTTGAATGGCAGGTAATTTAGCAGATGAGAATGGCAAATGGATTTTGAATCAATATTGGAGGATATTATTCTTGATGTGCTTGTATATAATCAATATGTTTTGTACGCAGTTTGCTTTTCATAATACATGCCTACTTTTGCAAACCCTTGTATATAAATACATCGCACAATGTAGAACAGCTTTATGTTGCGGGTGAGTTAAGCATGTTACTACGCTGCTTTTCAGACTGATTTTCAAACCCTACATATCGACAATGGTTGATTTTCTACGGTTTATCAACCCTTCGCAGGTTACTTTAATCAAGAAGATATCAAAGTGTTGATAATCTGATGAATGTAAATCAATCAACCCATATTCGTTAAATTTGGATCCTTTGAAATCTTCCTCATTTGTTTCTTAGCAACAGTGGTTGTTGGAGATGTAATATCAGATAATTAAATCCCACAATCTTCTGCTTGTGGAGTTGACTGAAATTTCAAGTATGTCACGAATTCACTGTATTAAATAATTCTGATTTGTCTTAGCAGCGAACTTGGCCCGACCTTGGCCTGCAAATTCATTCTCAGAGACGCTTGGCTTTCCATTCAGAGCGCAAAGCCAAAATAAATCAAGATGGCCGGCGGCCAGCGAGTGACTTGCAATCAGCCAGCAGATGGCAATGCTTTCCAAGTACCATTGTCTCATTCTCAACATCTCAATTCCAGTGCTCTGCGGGAATTGAACGTGGGTGAAGCTCTTCTTGACCGATTGACACCCTCTTGAATGTCGCAGAATGTTACACTGATTTTAAGTGAGCAGAGAGTGTCTGATTCCGCGAGTGTTGAGCTAAAGCATTCTTAGTTTCCTCATCAATTTTAAACATTGTTCAGGGTGATACTCGACGTAGAAAGTTAAAAAAAAAGATCAGAAGGTCATTTTGCTTGCAGTTTGACTAGATAATACACGTTCCTGTTTCTCTGCATCCATCAAACTGATTTACACTGCTGTTTAAAACATTGTTTACCAAGTCGAGTCATAAATTGCTTTACTGTCAAAATTAGAGTAGAAACTGTCTAAAGAGAATTCATTTTATATAAATAATAAAGGAAATTCTTAATAGCTTATGTCATTTATAATGTACAGTTTTCTTTATCAATTGTATGATGCAAAGAATAAAGTATAATTACATTTTATTCAATTGTATAGCAACCATTATTTGCAATGTTTTCCAGAAAAATATTAGGCAACTTTTCGATAAATATGAATAAACTTTTGTAGATATTGATATTCTTTTTAATTCAATTCACTTTAAGCAAGGTAATGATGCGAATATGAAGCAAGGGTCTACTTAGAATGAAAGAGAATGGAGCGACATTAGAAGGAATCTGAAATACAATCCTAAATAGTGAATAAGAAATAAATTTTTACTCTATTTAAAAAAATCAGGAACTGGACGATAGGTGAAATCATTTACGCCTATTGATGAGAAAAATAAAATAAATTTAATACATAGATCATTAGCAATTCAAATTTAAAAGTTCAGGAACAGATATTAGAAGTATAGAGTTTAAATAGACTTCAGAAGGAATCAGAAACTCAATCGTAAACAGGAAACAAGAGATAAACTTTAACTTCTGTTCAAGAATAATATTTCGGTGAAGACGTTTTTCCCAGTCACAGCGTTTTTCAGTGATCTAAAAATGTAATAATCAATGGAAAGTTAAGTTAATATGATGAGTACTCAGAACCAGCCAACCAAGTTTAAATTTTAATTTTTACTGAATTTCCAATTCAAGTTGAAAGCAAATTTACGTAATATTTCGGTGAAAACCTTTTCGCCGTCACAGCGTTTTTCAGTAATCGAAAAATGTAATAATCAGTTAATGAAAAGTTAGGTTAATATGGTGAGTACTCAGAACCAGCCAACTGAGTTTTAATTTTAATTTTTGCTGAATTTCTAATTCAGGTTGCAAGCAGATTTTCGTAATAATTCAGTGAACACTTTTTCCCACTCACAGCGTTTTTCAGTGATCGAAGAATGTAATAATCAGTTAATGAAAAGTTAGGTTAATATGGTGAGTACTCAGAACCAGCCAACTGAGTTTCAATTTTAATTTTTGCTGAATTTCTAATTCAGGTTGCAAGCAGATTTTCGTAATAATTCAGTGAACACTTTTTCCCACTCACAGCGTTTTTCAGTGATCGAAGAATGTAATAATCAGTTAATGAAAAGTTAGGTTAATATGGTGAGTACTCAAAACCAGCCAACTGAGTTTCAATTTTAATTTTTGCTGAATTTCTAATTCAGGTTGCAAGCAGATTTTCGTAATAATTCAGTGAACACTTTTTCCCACTCACAGCGTTTTTCAGTGATCGAAGAATGTAATAATCAGTTAATGAAAAGTTAGGTTAATATGGTGAGTACTCAGAACCAGCCAACTGAGTTTCAATTTTAATTTTTGCTGAATTGCTAATTCAGGTTGCAAGCAGATTTACGTTGTCTTAGTGGGGAAATATCCTTCTCTCATTACTTGCCCAGGGCCCATTTAACAACACTAACAACTCTTACGTGGGGGGAATGAAGTTGTTACAAAACGAATAAAATATTTTCAACCTCTTTCCGTTACTGAGTGATATTTTGATAATTTCGAATATATTAGAAGACCACTTATTGCATATACAGCCTTGGCGAGTTTGCGTAAGCATAATCTCAAGTTAAAAGCAACCAAGTGTAACTTTTTTTACCTGGATTTCAAAATCAGTAAAAAGGGAATACAGCCAAATTTTGAAATAGTCAAGTTTGAACTCCAACAAATATTTGCCAAGTGAGAGCCTTCATTGGAATGACCCCATGTTATCGCTGCTTTGTTAGATCTATAAAAAGTCGATGGAAGTCATGATGGATAAGGTTCTTAGTAAGACTAAGAATGTATAGTTTGAAGTTGTTGATTTGGAGTACTATAAAAAGTACCATAAGAAGAAGTTGAACATGTGCTGGTGAATAGGCTGTAAAATAAGATAAAGAAGATAACTTTTTTTTTTAATTTTTAAAACGCCACTGATGTGCAGGGGGTTACATAAATGTAAAAAGATTAATTAGAAAAGAGTGAGGAGTACAAGCTAGTTAGAAAGGAACAATAGAAAGCTGAGAAAGCAGCATTTAAATTTCTGGAGGTTGTAGCCGTCAGGAAAGAAAGAATACGGGAGTGAGTTCCACAGGCGGGAAGTGCGAGAGAGGAAGCTGCAGGAGTAGAATTGTCGTCTGCATTTGGCTAACCTGACTGTGAATGGGTGGGACCCAGTTGCCAGTCTGGTTACACGGGTAAACACCTGTTGAGGAGACATCAGTGACTTAAGCTCATCCGAGCAGTAGCCATGAAAGTATTTATAGAAGAGACAGAGGGAGGCCACATTTCGACGATGGGAAACACTGGAAACAGAGAGAGTTAGGTTAGCTTCCTTGTTACAATGCATGCGAAAATTACAATCCATGTTAAATATATTAAGTTAAACAATATTTGGAATGTGATGGCTCCATTTTTTAGACTAATTTACTTGGAACTGTAAGTGATACATTTAAGCAAAACATATGCCTATAATCAATAGATGTAATCAGGGCTTTACGTAATTTTTTCTTCGCATATTTTTGTGTTAAGCCATAATATGGTTAAAATTAAGGAACTTACATATGTGACATTGAAATGGAGCAGAGTCACGCACGTTGTCAGTCGATGATCATTACTTGATGTCAGTTTGTAAATTGGGGTACGGTTACCGCCTATAAACGTATGGTCGTGCATCGATATGTCAACTGATATGATACATTGTAAAGAAAAAAAACTTTTGAACATTACAAAATTTCCTCTAACTCGTGTGTTCTAAAAAAAAAAAAGAAAAATACCGGCATGAACATTAAGATTTCAGCAGCCCGATTTTATATTTCATGACAAAAAACATAAAAAATGATGTTGCATATTGTTATATGTATATATTTCTGTACACTTGTCTCGGATGTCGGAAGTAATGTGATCCACTTAAAATATTGATATGTGAACATTTTCGAAAATAACATCGTAAGGAGTGTAATATATTAAATTGACCGGCAAAAATATGATTGACTAAACTATCCCGCCGTGGATGATGGCGGTTGGATGCAGCATCAAAAGCAGAAACACATGCGATACTCGACAAAGATATGATTGACAAAAATATCAGGCCGACAACTTGCTTGAAAACGATAGGTGTCGAAGGCGTTTGATAGTTTATGTGGCCGTAGATGAATTCGTGCTTTCCTCCGGATAAGGTCAAAAAGTATAGGGCAAAAGAGAGAAGAGAAATCTCCACTGGCTGAAGAAGCAGATGCTGGTTTACGATTTTCCGTCAACTCTTGCATGTGTGTGATCTCTCTCCGACTACCCCACTCTCGACAAGAATGGCAAAACCCGAACCGTTGCCTTAGATGTTTCTAAAGCGTTCGACAGAGTCTGGCATGATGGCCTTCTACGCAAACTGCGTAGCTATGATATATAACTGGACATTTCTTTGACCTAATCCTGTCTTTTCTCTCTAACCGCACATTGAAGGTGGTATTAAACGGACATGCCACCCAGACCTACCATACGAACGCAGGTGTCCCTCAAGGCTGTAACCTAAGTCCTACGCTCTTTCTGATCTATATTAATGATCTTCACGATGCCATAAGATCCCAAGTAGGTATGTACGCCGATGACACCACAGTTTACTCTCGCCTCCATCAAAAATCTGGTGTGGACGACAAAGCAAACCTCGCTGCCGAGCTTGAAAAGGACCTCCAATCCGTAGTGGACTGGGGTAAGAAATGGCTCATAAATTTTAATGCTTTCAAAACGAAGCTGCTATCAATTAACCATCATAGACAATCGTACCTACCTCCCATTAGCATGGAACAGGGTTGCCTCCCAGAGAGTAAAACACTACGCCTCCTTGGCCTCACACTCTCATCGAACCATAAGTGGAATGACTATATTGAATCCATTGCTAAATCCACTGGTATGAAAGTTGGTTCTCTGTGCAGGGCCCGGAGGTTTTTTCTGAATCTATATATATAAACATATAAGTCTACCATCCGCCCGTGCATTGAATACCGCTGCCACATCTGGTCGGGTGCCCTTGCTGTTCTCTTCGGGCTTCTTAATAAAATACAACGGAGAGTCTGTAATGTGATCGATACCGACTTGGCAGACCGGCTACATTCACTCAACTCACCGGCGTGACCTGGCTTCCCTGTGCCTCTTCTATAAATACTTCTGCTCCGATGAACTTAGATCACTGGTGCCCCCTAGGTAAGAATTTGCACGAGATACTAGATTAGCAATTAGGTCCCACCCTTTTACATTGAAACAGTTAAAATGTAACCGCAATTTTTACTCCCAAAGCTTAATTTCTCGCAGTTCCCGCCTGTGGATTTCGCTTCCACATACTTGCTTCCCCGGCAGCTACAATCTCCAGGAGTTTAAATGTAAGGTCATTAGACACCTCCTAACATACTAACTCGCTTACATTCCCTTAAACACTCTTCCCACCTACACAACCCTGATCCTCGGTATCCTTATCCGTCTATCACCCTCCTTCTGACATTTTCGATATGTAACCAGTCTCTCTCATCACCTTCCCCTATGTAACCCTTTGCGCAATAGTGGCAGTGGAGTGTCTTACTTGGGGTCAAATGATAAAAAAAATCATCCCTGACGAAGGAAAAACATAAAGGATTACATTTATATATATACGTGTTCCTATTTGTCTATTAAAACACTCGTTATTTATTAGCGGCTGTAATATAACACCTAGATGGATGACAGCTTGGGAACAGCAAATGATGAAAGATTGGATATACAGCTGGTGTAGTGGATAATGGCTCGGAATTAATCATCCAGTGGAATTTCTTATAATGTCTTACGTGAAAATACCCTTAAGAAAGGAATGAATCAATATCTTCTATCCCAGCTTAATTAGTAAGACGTATATTACCAAATCATTATTATAAAAATATTCTTAAAATCTAAAAAATATTATCTGGTTTTTAATAACCTGCAAATTTTTTATAATCTGTAAAAAAAAAAAAAACGACTCAATCAATCACTCAATATGCATTAGATGTTTTACGTTATATTTAGACCATTTTGATTCTGCTACAGCAGTTGTTGGCAATGTTATATACAATAGAATTCCCACTCTTCTGCTCGTCCATTTTAACTGAATGTTCAAATATATCACCAATTCATTAAATTAAATACTTTTGTCTTTAAATACTGACACAAGATCGACAGAGACGTGCGGAAAATCTGGTCAACACGGGCTTTCTTACACCTAAATAATCTGACTTGCAAACACATTTCTTGGAACAATTTTCTCTGTCACCAAAAGAACCATACCAAATCCATTTATTCGAAAAACAATACTACAATACCACATGTAGCACTCTGCACCGGATTGCTGCCCTCAGGCCAAATCCTGGTTCAAACGGCACCAGATGTAACGCCTCAGGCCGAGCTGGCCGTCTGTCCAATGTGACGCTCTTTCTCGCTGACGGTCGTGACGTTCCCAGTTGTGACACTGCCACCCGAATGTACGGTTGGTTTGGTCGCTGTTGCTGGTCGTGACGATCCCGCCCGGTGATGCCGCCACAAAAGCTTGATTACAGGACGTCTTTTGCAACAAGGGGCCACTGTCCCATGTTGTGATTAGATCTCAGAGGTCTCATCTTGCAATCTTAATAGTCGTCCCTTTTAGCCAGTCCGGACACTGGTGTACACTTGTGGTTTGAAAAAAAACAAAAAAACACGGCACCAAAAAAAAAAAAAAAAAAAAAAAGAGCTTGGAGAGCTACGAAGAATGTCTAAGAAAGAAAGAAAATAAATAAGAAAAAAAAAACAATGTCTTTCTTTTCCCAGGAATACAGTTGTCGAAAATGATATGCAATCGTTGAAAATGATATACAGTTGTTTAAAATGCTGGTCGCAACGGAGAGAGAAAGTTCGCCAAAATCATCATAGCTTCCAATCGCTAAACGAAATGTTTTGTCTAAGTTTCGTTAGCGTTTAAATAAACATATCTCTTCAAATTTTCGCTAAAGTCTCTTCTCGTATTTCATTAAAGTCTTTTCATTAATTCACTATAATTAGGATTGTCAATTTTCTATGTAACTTCTAAAACAGCAAAGTTCTTTCGGGTTCTTGACGGAATCTGACGGAATGTGCCGAATCGGGGCGGCCGCTGGCGGAGAGTGTGGGGGTGTTGACGGCGGTGGCGCTCTGCACGAAATCTGAGCTAACTTTTTGTGTCGAGCATCTATTTTTATAATCAATTTCGACCCTCTCTGGGGATCCGGCCGGCTCACAGTCTTTAGCCAATGAAATCGGTATCCGCCCACTCGATTTGCAGAAGGTTTTAGCGCACCGAATGAGATTCTGCCAACTCATATCGGAGCTTGATTAATTTGCGGGTTATACGGACTGCTGTGTTCATCAGCGGCCTTGGCCTTCGGGTGACCTTATCAAATCACTCTGACACTTGTTTTGTCTACGCGTTTTCAGATTAGCGAAACCAACTCCAAAGAAAGGAAATTTATATGAACATGAAACGAGCGAAATTTATACAAACAAGAAAGACGAGAAATGTGTATTTTTTCAAAAAAAACTTTATGCTCCCGGCTTTTAGAAGTACTTGAAAAATAATAAAATTATTATTTTTTTCCTAAGCTCAGATCGCGTTACGTAATAGAACTCTAATAACATTACCAGTATCGATTTCTCTCTCCGTTGTTTTAAACCAACCAAAGGAAAGTATCCCCGCGGGAGAGGGGAAAGTATCACCGCAGGAGATAGTGTCACATCACATATTCAGCGTGGTCATGCTAAAATATGCATGATGTAAAAACTTTAAAGTAACAAGATGAAGTAAGTGACGTAACAAGTTGAAAAGTAACAAGAAAAGTAACAAGATGAAAACGAGCTACACCAGGGATAGAACCCGACAGGAATCCGCCCCATTTTTTTAATCTTATAGCACTACAAAAAACAATTTAAATTGGCCTGATTTTACCGACTTTTATTTGAAACCTGCCGAACAGAAACACTTTCTATCCAATCTAATTTTCATCCTGAGCTGATGCCCAAATAATCCAATCAAATCCCGATGACAATAGTATTCATCCCGTAAAATTCTCTCCATCTGCTTCACAAATACCACCGTTTTTGTCATGGTTAACAGCGTAAGATAAACTAACCGTTTCACTCCCAGACTACGAGTGAGACAGATTGATGGACGCGAAATGCTTGGGATCGATACGAGCTGACATGATCCCAGAACGAGCGCACGAGCGGATATTGGAAGGCGTGCTCAGCCGTTTCCTCTAAACCACGATCACGTCGATGACAACCAGACATTTCTGCTAAGCCCGCTCTGAAGTGCAAGAATAATATTTTTCAGAAATGAGGTGATAAAAAGTTATTCTCAGACAATGCACTTGAATTTTGTGATAAAACTTAAGTGTTTGGTGTTAAAAACTAATTGGATGCCTATCTTATAAACATTAACAATTGAACTGATTTGCAGAAGAAACGGTTTCTAATGCAGAAATTTGAACGCATTTTCTCACTTAAAAAAACTATTGCTAGGTGCATACCTATAAAATGTTACTATAATGCACAGTCTCTCTGCAATGATGAGAAGAAAATTAAATCTCCTATTGAAATGACTTTTTCAATAAATGGGAAGATGTGGTACAACAAAAAAAGTAGAGAATAATGTCCTGAAAAATCTATCTTCATTGTCTAAAAAGGATATAATATGGCTATAATATAAGCCTATTATTAATTTTAAGTGATTTTCAAGATGAAGAGAGATTTCTCTAAAATTTAGGGAATACAATTATTTTTGTTGGAAAAAACGTAGCCGAAGCAATAACATTAGAAAACACAAATTTAAAGATACAAAAAGTGCAAAGGGCTTATGTTGGGAGAAGGAAGTGAATTTGTCAAAGCTAGTTACTTAAGTGTAGTCAAAATATTGTCAATGGAATTTGACGATTTGTGACCCTAGGTCAATATTAGGCCTTCAGAATTTCCTGTTACTGACTAACAAGACGGCTAGTAGAAACAGGCAACGAATAACAGAGAGTAAATTTTCTCTTCTTCCACGAAATATTACTTAGATTTCGAGATGGTAAGACGTATACAAAAAGGGGGAAATAGAAATCCCGTACCCGCACACAACACCCCAGTTTTGTGCCTTTTTAATAAAACTGGGGCAGAAAACGAAATTGTATGGGACGGGGACCAGCAATGAATTGATGCGTTCAAGCTGAAATAGCCTACTACTAGATATATTGCAAGCGACGGTCTGTCCAAATTCGACGAGCTGCGAATTAAACAAACCATCCTCCTATGGAAATATTAGATCACAAATATTAGCATGCTATTGAAATACCAGTCATCTGATATTTTGTGTCACTTAGCTTTGACTTACTTATGATTTTGTATCTATTCGATATATATAAATACATAAAAATCTACACCGTAACGTGGCAGTCTTATATCTGGTTTATCATTATATACTGTTCCTTCGCGTGTCTGGGTTAACCTAGTTGGTTGATGAAACATGATGCCGTTTTTGACGACCCGAGATTGAAAGACACAATGTGGGTGGAATCGATTGAACTCAGCCAGGGGTCGTGTTATGATAATAGTAACAATTAAAGAGGATTTATTCCCTCATTCTCATAGAATAAGACCTAGGACTGATGGTGAAGAAGTCAAGATGGAAGAGGAAGAGTAACGTAAAAGGGAGGAAAGCATGAATTCGTTTGGTGGAGAAGGAAAACATAGAAGTAAAGAAAACATGGTGAACAGTTCGCACGAATCTGACATGGATTTGGAAGATCAGAATGAAGATGAAACCAGACCTAGATCCCCAATAAATAGAAACACACATACACACGCACACAGACACACGCACACAAACACACACTCAGAATCTAGTGTTCGGAAGAGTCACAGATCTACGAACTCTACGTTTCTGGGCGGTGTAAGGGCAAAATGTACATGCCCTATTTCTCTCCTGTTTTTTTGTTTTATTCTTTCAAATATACATTTTATCTGAAATTTATATATATATATATATATATATATATATATATATATATAAATGAAACAAACAAATTCTACTAGAATTAGAACTCAAGCCTTCGATTTCTTATTCTCAATGATAAATCAGAGAGCCGTGTTCGAATTCCAGTAGAATTTGTTTCATTCACTCACGCGCATATATTCTTGGGAAAAGTATTAATGTATCTCTTCTCTCTCTCTCTCCAGCTATGAATAAGAGATTAGGTTCTATAGTCTTGATTGGCAACCGGTCTACCAATGAAAGTAATGCCAACCTACTGCTTGAAAATCTTCTACCTAGGAACGTATGCTTTCGAAAAAGATATGATTTCCCAAGCATGAATACTGTTGCCACATCTGGTCGGGTGCACCTACTATTCTCCTCGGGCTTCTTGACAAAATACAGCGAAGAATCTGTAATGTGATTGATACCGACTTAGCTGACCAGCTGCAGTAACTTTCATACCGGCTTGACGTGGCTTCCCTGTGCCTCTTCTATAAATACTTTCATGGCTTCTGCTCTTATGAACTTAAATCATTGGTGTCCCCTAGGTGTGAGTTTGCACGAGATACTAGATTGACAACTAGGTCCCACCCTTTTACAGTGAAACCGATGAAATGTAACCGCAATTTCTACTCCAACAGCTTCTTTTCTCGCACTTCCTGTCTGTGGAATTCCCTTCCGCATGCTTGCTTCGCCGACGGCTATAACCTCCAGGAGTTTAAATGTAAGGTCAATAGACACCTCTTAACAAACTAACCCTCCCATTCTCTCCAACTCTGCCCCTATGTACATTCTAACAAGTCTATCGCCCTGTGTAACTCGCTGCGCTATAGTGGCAGTGGAATGCCTTGCTTGGTGTGACATGATTAAAAAAAAATGTATCACGTATAACAATTAATAGTCTGACTGATGATCAAAAAGATTCCGAAACTTGACAAAAACACAATTTTATCGTCAAAACGTTTATGCTATTATTAAGAGTGAAGAAGCTTTTTTCATTATTTTATTAAAGTTTTTAATCCTTTCTAACACGTTCGTAATTTTGGTTAAAAATATCATTTTTTAGCTTTAGCGGGTTGACTAAAGATTGTTATGAGAAATTTAGCGTTTTTTCTGTGGCAAACAAAACACATCGTTCTGGAATTTTAACAAAAATATAAAAATAAATATTTTCTGAATTATTATTATAGAATAGTAAAATTGAGACACGGACTAAATAAGTCCGACGAAAGAGACATTTCCCAAAATAACGTTTATAGCCTAAAACACTTTAAAATTATTTGCTCAAACTTTTAATTCCGCCTTCATGTGACGAGAAGAATTTGGTATTAAAATGTACGGAGGGCTTCGTTTAATCTTCACGATAAATCGGTAAAGAGAGCCGTGAAAACTTAGATAATCAATAGCTAAAGCCCCCTTGATGTATTATGTGTACTGAATAGTAAGGGAAAGGATTGTAAGAGGTGGAAAAATTGTGTTCATGAAAAAAAAAAATTTGAGGCCTTCGACATCTGAAAACTGATGGACCGAAAAAACATTAAAACGATGACAAATCTCACACAACACGTGCAACAATTGCAAGGTGAATCAGTCAACGGGTTTAGAAAGAGACGTTTCTAAGGGTGGGGCACTGAATTGATGATTTTGTTCCGTAGAGCACCGTCTGGACATACATCGGCATAGTTCAGCCCATCAGGTTATGGTCACGATTATTGGTTACACTCTCAGTGGTAATGGCAATGATAATATTAGCCATTCAAGCAGCTAGTGATTTTCGTGTTAGGCTTCATTTCTTCTGGCTATCGGTCTATGATCAACCTTTCGTATTTTTTTACTCCTTTAATTTCTTATTAGAAAAAATTTTCCGTAACTTAGCCAAGCAACCTTTGTTTTTGTTCTTTTTTTTTTTTAATCATTTCACCCCGATCAAGGCAGAAATGCCACTGATGAGCGGGGGGCTACATAACTGTAAAAAGATTAATTAGAAAAGAGTGAGGAGTACAAACTAGTTAGAAAGGAGCAATAGAAAGCTGAGAATGCAGGTCCGATGACAGATACACAGATGAAGAGAAAGGGAAGGATATACGGGGGTGGGGAGAGAGCTAGAGTCCAGTGGTTAATAGATGAGTATTGACATTGAATTTAAATTTCTGGAGGCTGTAGCCGTCAGGAAAGCAAGAATATGGGAGCGAGTTCCACAGGCGGGAAGTGCGAGAGAAGAAGCTGCAGGAGTAGAAGTATCGTCTGCATTTGGCTAACCTGACTGTGAGTGGGTGGGACCCAGTTGCCAGTCTGGTTGCACGAGTAAACACCTGTTGAGGAGGCACCAGTGACTTAAGTTCGTCCGAGCAGAAGCCATGAAAGTATTTATAGAACAGACAAAGGGAGGCCACATTTCGACGGTGGGGAAGTGGCTGCAGTCGAGCTGCCAGATCAGTACCTATCACATTACAGACTCTCCTTTAGAGCCTGTCGAGAACACTGAGGAGAACGGCAGGGGCGCCTGACCATAAATGTCAACAGTACTCCATGCACAGACGGATGGTTGACTTGTATATATGCAGGATGGATTCAGGCGGAAAAAACATCCTAGATCGATATAGTGACCCAACCTTCTTAGCAGTAGATTTAGCTATGGATTCAAAGTAGTGGTTTCATTTGAGGTCTGAGGAGAGGGTAAGGCCGAGGAGGCATACTGTGTTGCTCTCAGGGAGACTCGCTTGTTTCTCTTGAAATCATTTTTCAGGAAAAAATCAGTCAGTTAAGTGATACACGCTTGAGCAACTGTCTCTTTTGAACAACAACTGACTAGACCGAAGAGTTTTGCCATTTCTTTATTTGGTAGACTGGCTTACCAACAAGGTCACAGGTATAGAGGTTTCCCTGATCACCTTCACTATCGTACTTTACTAGAAAAGACAGCTATTACTCTGTAATAAGTTATTTATATTTTTTTATCTGACATAGTAATTTTTCAGTATAAATTGAAATGGCCTTTATTGTCTCATTATGATCAAGTGGTTATCTCATTCATTTTCCAACCTCAACACAAGTTCGAATCTCATCATTGTCAGTTTGTCAGAAAGGTGACATCATGATGTTGTCGGACTTGGAAGATGATCCCACATATAGCACCTTTGGAAAGTTACTGAAAACCACAGGTTGATCCAAGTGAAATTGGACGGGCAGAACTATTTGAACCTAATCTATCTTGCTATTTAACCCATATCTGGAGGGAAAGTAAATAAATATATTTCCCAAATATATTCGCGCTTAGTTGAATGCACCGAATTTATCCCGAAATCGAACTCGGCTAAATATTTCTACATTCCGAGTTGATATCCATTTCGCCATTAAGCAAATCAAAGTATACAAAACAAATTGCAATTTAATTCTTAGATAGCCTGATTGCCAAACAAGTCTACAGAAATCACTCATTTCTTTTATCCAACCTATAGCTGGAGAGAGAAAAGATGGATATTTTCGGATAAATGAATGCAACTGGATTTCGAACGCGGCTTTCAAGTTCTCATTTCTAGCCGATACTCATTGTACCTCAATGCACCTCAAATCTACTAACGATTGATCCACATTTCAGTACTGATTCGGTTTCCTCCCCAATATGATGCTTGAAGACGTATAGTTCCGAAACATACTGTTTATGTGTTTATTTTCCCTTCCAGTTAGATGCGCTTCTCATTTGAGTTGTTATCAATTTGTGTATTTTTTGTTCTTTAATTAAAAATGAAACTTCATTGATTCTTTATTTAAAATAAAACATTTTGTATGGTAATGGTCATATTCGTGCGCAGTAAAGCTAAGTCAACTAACTTTGTCATATTATGAAAAAAAGAATTTAGCCTAAAGTAATGAAAAACATTCAGATTTTTTTCTTTTTCTTTTAGCAAATCCTGTGCTTTAATTAAGCTCAAATGAATGTTAATCTACGAAAAACTACTTCAACCAAAAATGTTTTCTGATATATACAGAGAGAAAGAGAGAGAGAGAGAGAGAGAGAGAGAGAGAGAGAGAGAGTGACAGAAAGATAAAATAGAATGAGATAGATATTAACAGATTAGATAGGTATGAATAGACTTAGTTATAAACAGATTCAGATAGATAGATAGATAGATAGATAGATAGATAGATAAATTGCGGACTATAAATCAATGACCATATTTACGTTTGAGTTTTCTTTAACGGTATATCAACCTCGGTGGGTTATCTAATGCAAAACTTTTGGTTTTTAATGTATTTTTTAATGTTTGGTTATAGTGAGAAGGTTGATTTAGTCAGATTTTTAATGATTTTTTTCTTTTTATTCTTTTTTATTTTAGAAAACTAAAAATGTCTTCTAGTTTTTATTCAGAAATGTTTTTCCTTCAAAAATGTGTTAGGCTAATAATGTTTTCTTCAAAATGTAAATTTACATAAATACAATTTTTATGTATATTTCTATAAAAGTGCATTTTTATACTTTCATAGTGTTTTGACCCCAGTTTGGAGGTTAACTATTTAACCATAGCTGGAACCCTAACAGGTGTTACGACTCCGGGTCAGGGTGGACCTGAGAACACTAGCGGTGGTTCCATGCTCCTCACAACCTCCCAATTAGATGTCTCGCTACCAGATGCAGTTTACCCTTATACTCAGGACCAAATCAATCGCCATTGCTTTGTTTGGTAATATAGACATATTTGGTAATATATGTTTTCTAAAATATTTTATTATCAACCATTAACTCTTGTTTATACTTGAAAATAAAACAAGCAAAGCTGAATAATCTATACATATTCAAATTTAGATGAAGCTCAAGAATACAAACATAAGTAAGTTTGATTTCATAACAGTGAATGCAGAAAATTAAGTAGAGAGATAGTTTCCACTGGCAAGAAGCTAAAATTATTCTGTTTAGCTAACAAAATTGTTCGATTTGGTACCAGAATCTCTCAGCACGAATTCAAGGTATTGAATACATACTACATCATTGGCAGCCAATCTAGATCGTTCCTAAATTGAGTGAAACGCAGTTTTTTTTCTAATAACAATCCTTGAGCTGACAAAATGTACCCCTTGTCATACCCACCTGACGTCATGCAGAGTATTTTTCTTCCTTCAGGAAATGAAGACCAGGCGGGAATAGAGTGGTGAAGATAAATGACAGCGGGGACAATTTGGACGGTTGGGTTTAACTCTGGCTTTACCTACAAAGAGCCGAAACCATACCGGCGACAGAAGACGATGTGAAGTTAAAAGGAGAAAGACCAGAGGCAAGAAGGGAAGAAAATTGAGATTTTTTAGCGTGAGAGCGAGACAAGACTACACGGAGAAAGAAAGTTGCTATATAAGAAAAACTTTGATGAAGAGAAACACGAAGACAGTGCTCTGAAGAAAATGCAGAAGAATGATAGTCAAAGCAAGAAACAGAAGATCAAAGATAGACAAATTTAAATTATTTTTTGTTATTTCCCTTACAGCGAGCTTACGGCCATAATACGTTGTGAGATCGCCCCTTTTTGTATACAAGAATGGACTCGCCTAATGTGTATATATGACCTGGCTTATACAGAGAACGTAGTAGTAGTAAAGCAGTTGTTTAGTTAGTCAGTAAGTTGGTGCAGAGTCAGTTTGAGTTGGTTGTATATAGATTCATTAACCTGGCATACTATTTCACTTTAAGATTGTATATAAGTATTTCTACTAATAGTATTTCTGAATGGAGTAACCCGTGTTCCAGTTTGTGTATCTTTTTCAATATATCCGTATCTGTTTTTGTTATTTATTATTTTGTGTGGTTTCTCAACCGGAATCCACGATACCTTACAATCACTGAATCTAAAAAAAATCTTCGTGCCTTATCTGATCGCTTGGTCAGTACCCAGATGTGTAACTTGTTGCTCTAAGCTTAAATGTGTAAGTCATGTAAAGGATAATGATTCGGAATGGTTAATCGAAAAGCTGAGTTCTAATTCCCGTTGGGTTCGTTAAATTTATTTGGTAAAGATATAGATCTATTTTCCCCCGCCATGGGTTAATTATTAAAACTTGTATCGTTCAACTATTAACTCCAATGATTCTTACATTTTAAAATATTTTCTGCCTTTATATCTGCCAAGAGTTTATCAAACGTATAAAAAGGGATCAATTAATTTCTTACAGTTAGGACGTCAAGGTCTTCTATGTGATGATATTTTTTTTATTATTATTTACAATACTTTTTATGACAACTTTTCGACCGTTGAGTCCTCCTATCTTCCTCGGGTGTATATCAATCCGGCTAACCTATATAGAATTCTGAACGCAATCCTTTACTTAATTTTACGGGGTTAAACTGTTCAATATTCATGTATTATTTCAGTTATTGCTCGGCCATTTTCACTGGGGGCAAGTACACCCTGTCTTATACACATGAATGGAACTCAAAAATACTATATCACCAAATTTACAACTAATGCTTTTGTGAAATTAGAGCTTTGATTGTTGCAGCTGCTCAAATTTAATTGCTGCTTCTGAGGGTTAAGACGTGTTGCCATTTGTCTTTATCTATTTATTAGCCGCTCCATGTGATATTAATAATTATGCTAGGCCTACTAAGCAGGTCCCATAATCTCGCATAGGCGTTGATTCCTTCAGACGACCTACTCTCCATGGTTTCTTCTTCTCTAGTATTTTCAGTTTATACCACAGGGTCTTTTGTCCATATTTTTTTTACTATACATAATATTCCATGCATGATTTTAATGTCCCACCACTCACTACGGCTTTTCGATATTTATTCACCATTACTTTTAGTGGAAAGACATCATATTCAGTGTCGCAACTGCAAGCAATCGAGTACACGCAGTCTTTGGCCATGTTCTTCTCTGTGTTAAGCTTTAAAGGCCAGAGATTGCACTGATGTTGTATGGACAGCAAATTGTCAGAATCTTTTTCGTAAAAATGTTGACAAAGTAAAGTGGTTCTGGTATTTTTTTTCTGGGCATCTTCCATGTCTACATTCTAAAATGTACGTCTTCTGATGATCATTTTCTTTGAGGGATTTTGTGCATTGTGGATGGGTAATATCTGATGGCACTTTGATCGTATAAGTGATAGGCGAGGCGTCTTAAACAGAATTTTATCTATCTATCTATCTATCTATCTATCTATATATATATATATATATATTGTTGGGGCCCTCTCCACCCTCCCACGGAAATGGACTATTCGAATTACTATATAAAATAGTAGTGATTATACCTCGAGGAAGGAAGTCGACTAAGGAATCCGAGTGAGCGAGTCAGTCGGGTATTTCCGATATTGCACCGGAAGTGCTCTCCTAGTCAATCTATCACTTCTCTACGACGATTCTGAATACTAATTACCTTCTTCTGTATTCTACTAATCCTCATCTCTTGTAAATACTTCTCTTTCCTGTCAATACACCTACTTTTATACTATTATGTTGTTTTGTATTATTTCACATAATTCTGTTACCCGACGTAATATATATATATATATATATATATATATTAAAACAAAAATTTACATTATATCAAAAATTAATAAAATTCTCCTTGTCGGACTTTTTGAACGAAATAAACGCACGCACGAACACACACACGCGCACACACACACACACACACACACACACACACACATATATATATATATATATATATATATACGTGTGCCATCCACATGTAAGCCTGTTTCGCTGTATCACAGCTCATCAGGGTTGCTAGACTTCTACCTGCTCCTGGCCGTGATATATATATAGTGTATGGGTAGGTATTTGAAGGCTATAACAAGGCGTTTTGAAGTCAAGCTCTCTTATCATTCGGAAGATGAGATTTTGATCTCGAAATATTAATGAATAATAAATGCGTAATACCCAACACCTTCTCTAACTCCCTTTATTATACTAAACGCATTGTGATAGCCTACAAATACTTACCCATACACCTTATATACACAATGATTCAAAGAAATCAGAAAACTCTCCTATATATATATATATGTCTGTGTGTGTGAGTATGTGCGTATGCCTGTATATTTGCGTGTTAAAACGGTCGACATGAAATGTCTTATTAATTTTGTTTAATTTTAAAAGAGAGCGAGCTATATATATATATATAGAGAGAGAGAGAGAGAGAGAGAGAGACAGACAGACAGACAGACAGACTGAGAAAGAGAGTAAATGAGAAAAAGAGAAAGACATGAAGGCAAAAGAAATGGTTTCCCTTGCTAAGGATCTGATTGCATTTATCAAGGAAAATATAAGGATTTTAATTTGTAACATGGATTTGTAAAGTGTTGTAAAAATATATTAAATGTTCACCAATTTGAAATTATATGAAATCTCAAATATATTATTAAATCTAACTATGAAATTAAGTGTAGACAATGAAAGATGCTAAGCGATAGTCAGCATCCGTCATAGTTTAAATTTATTTGCAGAGTGGTCATGCAGCAACTATAAACGTGTCCTTTCTTTTCTGATTTCAATGCTGCTAACATATTCTTTTCACTTTTATTTTAACTGAGCCAATGGTGCACTTGTTAGTGGTTTACTTTATTTACATTATTCGGACTATTGTTCTCATCTTTGTTGCCATTCGTTTGACGCTTCGGCCATTGTACGTTCCGGCCTTCTTCAGGGGCTAGGAATTACTTAAGGACACATGGCCGAGTGGATATAGACGTTGGTTAGTTTCTGACTTGACTCTTAGAGATGTGAATTCAATACCAGTCTACAGCAGTGGTGAACAAGTAAATTGCAGGGTTAGAGGTAGATAACTCATTCTTTTTACTCGAGGCTTTACACAAAGAATGAGGATGATATACCACAATGATTCTAAAAATGGTTCTGTTTGAAATTTCTAGCATCTGAAGAAGGCCGAAGCGTAGAACGGCTGAAACGTCGAACAAATGGAAGCAAAGATGAGGACAATAGTCTGAATAATGTAAATACTGTAAAAACTACCTAATCTCCGAATTATAGACAAATACATGTTAATGGTTTGTGTAGCTCTTTAACTCAGGCTAGCTTTGGGTTTGTTTTCAGAGTACAGCTCTTAACAGAAAATTAATTATTTCTCGAAAATATTTCTTCGAGCAGGTCGTCAGCAACGAATTTAGAACATGTGAATTTGTAGCAATAAGCAAAGTTTTCTCTGATTGTACCCTTCTGCTACAGAAAAGAGAGGCCGAGATAAAGTGTACGTAAGGGGTGTTTGAATAGTCTAACGGACGTGTTCTCTTTCTCACCGTTCTCCGTGAGCCCTCTTCTCTTTCTCTCTACCTTTTCGAGTTAGTGGCTACTGTCTTATAGATAAAATTTCTCTTTGTTTTCTTATCTCTGTCTAAAACGTAATTCATCTTATTCAGTCATTTATTTTGTTCGACCCGCTTGTCATATACTAGTTAAGCCCACTTCATCATCATCATCATTTATCTATCACACCCAGATAGTGCATAGGGCAGCAACTTTTTGTTGCTATTTATGTAACAAACTATTTTTTACGGGGCAGGGTTGTTAGCTCTGCACTCAACCCCCAAATCTGGAGGACCGGTGGACCATTCTTGGTCCTTACGTTTACAGCACCTGGTATTCACAAAGGCTCGATGTTGCTTAACTTCGGTGATCGGACAGGAACCGGTGTATTCAACACGATATAGCCGTAGACTAAGCCCACTTCACTAACTGAGAATTTTCAGTGCAAATAAATGTCTGAAATCCTTTTTCTGACGTGTTAGATGTTTTCCATTTAACAAGATATCAGATGATATGGCTACATAAGTTCAATTTCGGTTTGCAGTACTTAGGCCATTTAGTTGAATGTCATTGTATCTATCTTTTCTATTGTTTTCTTTACAGTCTATGTTTCTTCTTTCGCTTACTTCTATTCTGTTGCTTCCCTTGTTTATTTGTTATCAGATTTTCTTTCTACTTTCTCTTTTCACGCTAGTTGCATTGCTTAATTTCAGTTAAAACATTTTAATAGTATTGCGCTGGCAAAACTATCGCTAAAATGTTCTGTTCTTTCTATGTTAGGGTAACAAACAAAGAGAATTTAGTTCATTATAATATGGATTTTATTCTGATCACAATCCTTGCGTTTGTAACAGTTGTCACGCCTATTTTGCCTTATACTTTATCTGAGTAATTCTTAAATAACGCGCAGTTATTTAAGAATTACTCAGATAAAGTTTTCTATATTATAGTGTTTCTGATCAATTACTTTCGTTTCTATGAAGTTATTATAATGTTTCGCATCATGTTCATTATCATGTTCTTTCTACCTCTATTTCTGAGAAAAGATGTTGTTTGAATTACAAAATCATTATTATGAACGACTGTTCTCCTTTCCGAGTTTCTAGTAACAAGAAATTTTCATTATTATATATTGCTTTAGATTGTATTTTTAAACAGATTATTATACATGGTTTTTCTAGAGTTAGGCCACATAGAAAAAATGTTTTACTTTGTATTTTTAAACTAGATTAATATACATGGTTTTTCATGAGTTTGGTCACATAGAAAAATGCATATTTTTAAAAACATTACATTTTCAATATATTATTGAATTGAAATATAAACAAATAACATCTTTAATAGTATTTCAATCATGTATATCAAATATTGATGTCCTTTGCAAGATTCGCGTAAAGTTGATATAATATCTCCATATTAGCGGCAGATTTTTCAAATTCACTCTCTATGAGTTTAATCAAATATGCTGCATCTGTGAATTTTATTGAGTACAGTTTTTCTTTTAGCATATATCACAAAAATGTTAATTGATTATTTTTTCAGTTAAACCATTAGGGGCAAAAAAGCATATAATTATTGAGAGTTCCAATGTATCTACACGTTAGAGATACCCTACAGAATATTCACCTGGTGTTATGAACACTGAAGTTATTTTGTAGACGTCATAACAACATTTCATCCCGTGTAATATCTAGTCATCATTATCTTTTAATTTCTAAGACGGTGTGCTGTCACTTAGATAATCCCTATCTGGACCTGGGAAAATTCGTCAGTGGTCGACTACAAAGATTACGAATTATCTTATGCCTATAACTATTTTCTCACATTTCTTTATCTTTTTATTTCTCGCCCATGTTTTCTTGTTTCTTAAGCGGCCATGTTCTTTTATCTGATATCGGAACAAGCAGGAATGCAAAACAAAAACGCCCAGCTATTTCTTTACATCTATTCTCATCTGTCGTTTGCGCCATATCTGTTTAGAGAAGTTTCATCAATCGCTAATCGCATGCCTTTCCACACGTCCGGCTTTTTCTTTCTTTCCTTCATGAAAATAAAAATTTCCTGCAAAATGTCTAGCTTTTTATCAACAAATACAATTATTCATGAGAAAAATATTTTAAAATTAAAGGACGATTTGTTTGGAAGATCTTCTTTTAATGTGAGTTTTGAAATTACTCCTTGTCTAATATTCTAAAAAAATGAATCACCAGCAACTTAAAAAGGAATAGGCGTCAAATATTTGCGGCAAGAAAATAATGACGATAAACTTCTTTTCACTCAAAATTTCGGGAGACATATCTTTCAAAACGGTGTTCAAATGTTGAAATCAATCTTCAATATATATATATATATATATATATATATATATATATATATATATATATATTATATTATATTATATTATATTAAAAACCTTATTGGTTAAAGAATTTGTCGCGTTTCTTTACTTCCGGAGTAATTTGCGACATGATTTTTAGCCAACTTTGGTTCTTAGAATTTTCTGTCTAATTTTTGTTCCTGTTTTGTTACTAACCTAAGTTCTCTACTAGTTGCTCTTGTAATGCACTGCGACTATGATTGTGTAAATTGTTTTTAATTATCAAATTTAGGTTTGGTATATTAGGGTTAGGGTTTTGGTTATATGTAGGAATTCTGAGTAAAGACCGGCCATGTTTTTTTTTGTGCTCTCTTTCTCCCTTGCTAACTGGACACATGGCTTTGAGGTGTTCCCCCTCCCACTCCAATGTATTCTGCCCTCACACTACTCTCAAATGCAATCCTCTGATGATCTTTATGTGTTAGAG
This sequence comes from Ascarosepion bandense, assembly GCA_037127315.1. Taxonomy (NCBI): domain Eukaryota; kingdom Metazoa; phylum Mollusca; class Cephalopoda; order Sepiida; family Sepiidae; genus Ascarosepion; species Ascarosepion bandense. Next base: position 2,470,424 of record JBBBDQ010000727.1, on the reverse strand, counting down.
TTATGTATATAGTGTGAAGATATTGGAAAAGAAGAATGAATTGAAATAACAAGAAGTTAATCATCTTAAGATGAGATTTTGTTAATAAGGTTCATCAATACAGAGTACCGGTACATAAACCCCTCGAAGTGGATCAAGATTTTATTCGTTAACCATATCAGTTTGGTTTGATGAGGACCTCCAACGAAATTGACATATTATTTTACAACTATCAGGTTACAATTGTTTTTGTTTGTCGCGGGTCACATTGTTCTTCAGAGCGGGTTGGCTTTTTGTGTTTGAGCTTGTTACGGCATTCGGAGTCATTGATTGTAAACGTTTCCTGAATGATGAAATGAAGATGTGAGTGACTAACCACGCCAATGAAAATTTACTTAATTCAAGTATTAGGTCATCAGAGTGCTAATAGTTTTTAGTTTGACAGCATGTACCACTTTCTGCAAAACATTGAAAGATACTGTGGAAAATGTACTTTTTTGATATACTGCGCTATCCGTGTGACGTAATTTTATATTGAGTCAGGAGGTAACGCGTTCTGAAAAATATTTTAAAATGCCGGCGATTCGAAAGCTTAGATTTGCAAAGTTGTTGTGCTGATGCTGGTGAAACAGATACCGATTGTCGAATCCTGTTTTATAAGAACTTGTTTTGAAGATATTTGAATTAAATGTCTATTTTCTTGGAGTTGCTATTATTTCCAGTATCAATAAATATTGTACTGAAAGATGTTTTAGCCGTTCTAATTTAAATCGGACTTATAATTACTCAGTATATATATATATATATATATATATTTGGCGTGTATAATGACAATATACACGCAAAAAGTATTCCTCGTTCTACCGAGCGCCCGTAGCTCGGAGGTAGAATCACCGACGGATGCCAATTCAGTCGGGTTTCAATCCTGGGTAAAAAGCAATCGGCTGTCTAACCGTACTGATAATCTGTGATATAGCGAAACAGATCTGTCTGCGGATGACTATATATATATATATATATATATATATACTATCATATCCGGTGTTGTCAATTCTTATGCAACAGTTTTAAACAATAGGTAAGTTTTACGAGACATGTATCTTTGAAATTTAACGGTTATGACACATAAAATGTTTATGTCTTGATAATAACAGAGGCCGTCGGAATTACTTGAATAACTATAGAACTATAATAAAAATATAATATAAAAATGATCTTTTATGAACGCTCACTTTTCAAAATTAGAGGTGTATTAGAGGCCTTAGAAGGTTTGCATCCATGAAATACTAATATGTATTTGTAGTATGATTACATTTAGACATAATTTCTGTTGTTTCATTTAGCAATTCATTTTTTTTCATAATATAATAACTAACTTTTCTTCTTGGTACTGTCCACGTATTTTACTACCGGAGTAAGGCTTCGCTGTTTTTATTATACACCACGTTATGTCGGGGTCTTATCCATATTGTAACTTCAATTTCCACATATGGCTAGCAAATTTTGTACAATTTTTTACGTTTTCTAGTTTAAATGTAGACCTATGGTTATTCCATCTAGTCTTGAAAGTGTTTTGGTTGATCCCAAATATGTTTTGTTTTGACCACTTAAGTCATGTACTATTCCTTTTTAAATAACTCCTTTTCTTTGACAATGTCCTTGAAGTAAGCACTCATTTTTGTCCCTATAGTTACATTCCTTATTAATGATGCTGTTTTGAACGTTGCATAAATATCATCAATAAACATTGCAAAATGTTCACATTAATATATGGTTAAAACATTCTTCATAAAAGAATATCAATTATCTTATATATATATAAATATATAGAGTGTATCGAAGCAGCAAATAATTTTCTAAATATATACTGTTAAATATAAGAGACAATGAATGTCTATTATGTCTAATCATGAGCCGTTCTAAACGTCGTATTTTGGCTTTAATATCAGTTGAAAATATGAGAATAAAGACAAAAATTCTCCAACATTATTAATTTGCTTCCATGTGAGCCGAAAGCTTAGAAGCAAATTAATAAAAATTATCCAAATGTTGAAGAATTTTTTCTTTATTTTTAACTGAAATTAAAGCCAAAAGACGACGTTTAGAACGTCTCATGATTAGACATAATAGACATTCATTGTCTCTTATATTTAACAGTATATATCTAGAAAATTATTTGCTGCTTCGATACACTCTATATATTTATATATATATAAGATAATTGATATTCTTTTATGATGATAATAGATATTCTATTATGACGAATGTTTTAATCATATTCTCAGGTGAACGTTTTACAATGTTTATATATGATATTTATTTCATTACATTTATTTAATAGCTTTTTATTCTTAAGAAATTTCATAATATATAGTTTCTCATATAGACACATGAAGCATGGTTCATTTAAAACTTACATATGCTAGCTTTTTGAAATTTTCTATTTTATTGGAATTGTTTTATTGTTTTTTATATACCAAAATAATTCAATAGAGATGTTCTATTTCTGTATTTATTGTTATTAGATGAAAAAGGGTGCTGATAAAATCTTTTTTCAGCGATTTCTTAGAACTACTAACAAAAAATTTATATTACTAGGGTTTTCCGTAGAATAACTAGTACATTGATAAACTATTGATTCTGTAAGGCATTTTTTTCCAAAAGATATTTTATAGAGTTTCTACAATTATATTTATCATCTGTCATTGATTTCAGTTTTTCCATAATTTCTTTTTCATTTAGCTTTAAATTTTTATTTAAAGTATTATTATTATAATTTTATATTATTTTATATTCTTTTGCAGATTACCCGTACAACTGTAACTTAATATTAGTGCAATGTTTATTGAAAATCTTGCTTTATGGATTATTATTCGGGAAATATTTTATAATCAACGCGAGGAATTACGTTAAAAGTCGGTGTATGCCAAATAATCTTTCTATTTCTATTTTTTCTTCTGGGGTAAATCTTCTCTTTTACATATTTAATATTTAGACTTTTATACCCTCTATTTTTAAGGCAGTGTTTTAAGGCAGTGTTATAAAACTTTCCGAGCCTATTAAACACTATCTGATTTACAGAATTCCTACTAAATCTATATACTATCGATGAGGCTACATGCTTAATAACGGGTAGAGTATGGTTCAATTTTGGGTGGATATATAAAGGATTTGTATTTGTTTTTCTTTTGTATGTTTGGTATATATTGATTTCTAAATACAATGTCACATAAGGGAAATCTACTTTTTTATATTGTTATTAATAGTCACTTTTAAATTAGGTTTTTTAAATTCTTTATATATTAACTTTCTAATTTGATCTATTTTAAAATTTTGGGAATTCCTCAGTACTATAAGGCCATCATCAAATATAACCTTACAGCCCATAATGATATAAATACAGAATATATTGGATTTTCTCTTTACAGCCCATAATGATATAAATACAGAATATGTTGAATTTTATATATATATATATATATATATATATATATATATAAAATCCAATATATTCTGTATTTATATCATATATATATATATATATATATATATATATATATAGATATATATATATATAATCCAATATATTCTGTATTTATATCATATATATATATATATATATATATATATATATATATAAAATCCAATATATTCTGTATTTATATCATTATGGGCTGTAAGGTTACATTGCACAAATAAGCCAACCAGATTTAAAGATTCGACAGAGTCTAAAGATGCCATTGAATTAACAAAGATTTTCTTGGCATTACTTTTGTCCACTGTTCTTTAATATGAATGAGAACTGATTTATTGCATTCATTATGATGCTACTCTTCTCCTCCGATAGTTTCGAATAATGAGTGGCAATTTCTAGTGCAGTAACAAATAGTTCCCTTGATATCGATAGGTAATATTCCTAAATATCTAATTGGATTAATATCTAATATCTAATGTTTATTTTTTCTTTTATATTACAAAACCTATTTATTAAATTAGTGATATCGATTTATAGTCTAATCAAGTGTACTCTATAATTTAAATATTTACTCTTTCGAGTATATGTTTTACATATTTTTCTTATCTTAGTTTTTGTGGGATTTATTATCCTAGTGGTAGGATTTGTATCAAGTTTTTATTATGGCTTTTCATGGTGATAAAACAATTCTTTGAGCTGAGTTTTGCTACTCCATCGATTATTTTCTGTCTATCCGTGATTTTTTTACTAGTAGCATTTACATTTTCTACGAAATTTTTTCATATTATAATTTACTTTGTCAAGGTCCTTGTTATATTTTTCATAATTAAAATAATTTTATTATATTCCTTTGGTGTTAATTCATAGAAATTTGTTGTTTTATCAGATTTTATGAATATTTTATCAGATTTTTTAAATTTCTTCTTTCAAGATGCTGTTAGAAATAAAATTATTTCTTTTATGAAAAGTAATATTATTTCTTATATCAAGTAAATCATTTTCAAATCCACACAACTTTTCAATAAATGAGGCTGTTTTTGACTTTTTAAACCATATAATTCTTATTCTTTAGACAAATTTCGCTTATATAAAAAGAAATGAGTATTCCATCATATTCTTCAAATCAAATCCTCTAATTTGTATAATAATGTAACGAAATATTCTCTTTTGTTGTTATTAAGTATATTTTTCAGAGATCCCGAAATTTATATTTTCCATATTTTGTTCGAATATAAATGTTCTCTATCCAGGTGGCAGCGATTTATAACCAGGTAAAGAGAACCAACAGTTTAAAAATTCCGATTTCTCCAGCATTTACTGTTTTTTTTATGCTTAATACAATATACATCGAAGAGCAAAATATATTTATAATTGAATTCATTTTTTATTTAAAATTAATGTAATTCATATTGCGACAAGGGAATTTTTATGTTTTGAAATTTTACATCGTCACCAGTCAATGCTGACTCGTTGTTCTAAGAAAGATTTATATTTGAGTGCATAAAACAGTACACTTGTTATTTAAAGAGTTTATATGGTTGAGACAAGACAGATAAATTTATGTGTGTGTTTAATTTAATTAATCAGAATTAAGTTCAAATTTTAAATTTGAAAATGTAGTTTATGTTCTGGGAAATACAGGTTTTATTATGTCAATCTTAACGGGAGTTAACAGTTATAACATTCTCACCATTTCTTTCATAATAGTTTTAGAAAGTCGAAAGTACCACACACTGGACAATATGTATTTAAATTAAACTAGTAAAATGATTTGGATTTGAAATACAGAGAAAATTAACACACGCACATATGAGTTAAATATATGGATCTGAATCCGACAGAATAATTAAAGAACAAGTAGGAATAAAAGTATCTTTACTCTAACATGTCTCACTTGAACAATCTCCTTCAGAGTTTTATTAAAGACGAACGATTTATAATCCAAAAGACAGTATATTGATTGAGGTACACGCACACACACACACACACACACGCGCACGCGCGTAAATATATATATATATATATATATATATATATATAGAGAGAGAGAGAGAGAGAGATAGAGAGAGAGAGAGAAACAGATAGAGAGAGATAGATATAGATATATAGATATATGCAGCTCAAATATATTTCGATTAGTAAGATTCTCAAATTTTAGTCGTTATTTATAAAAAGTTAATTTACATTTTACGAATATTAGTCAAAAATATTTTATTAAATTTAAATAAGACTAACGAATATTAATAATTATCTATGAATAGTCAATTTACGAATATCAGGCAAATATGTTTTATTAAATTTAACTAATAAGGCTAGTGAATGTTAATCATTATCTATGAATAAGCAATTTACGAATAGCAGGCAAATATGATTTATTGAATTCAAATAACAAGGTATATGCGTTTTAAAGTTGAGAATATGCTGCAGTAAGCGCTGACCTATGTGTAGACAAACTATTCAAAGTTCATGTTGTGGCCATTGTCAGGATTTTCATGTTGTCTTTTTCATATAGAAAAATATCTTTCGCCGCAGGGGAGGGAATATATATACGTAAAATTTTTTTATCAAGAATTACAGAAATATACTCATGGGTCAAACTGTTCCATCACTTTAACTATACACGTATATTTAAATTTGAATATAAAGAGTATCAAAAAATATCAGGATGAACCTTATAATTTTTCTTTATGATATTAAATCCTTAGATAAAGGTCGTGAGTGTCGAAAGTAATCGAAACAAAAAATAAAAAACAGAACAAAAGCATAATTTGGGTTATTTTTTGTTCAAGAAATTCCTATATTGGAAAAATACAAGGAAGATTAATAAAAATGAAAAAGACATTGTAGGTTGAATGTAATAACATTAGGTTAGTTATATATATATATATATATATATATATATATATATATATATAATAGTTTATTCCAAATCAGGGCAGTACTGCCACTGGTGCACAGGTGGCTACATAAGAGCAGGGTGAAGGGTTACATAGGAGGAGAACGAAAGTAAAGGGGAGCCGAAAAAAAAAACTTTTACACGGGTATCAGAGAATGGTCAAAAGAAGGATGGGAATACTTGTGTGAAGAGAGTTGCGTGAGAGTAGAGTGAAAATAGAGATGGACAAGATACAGGGTGTTATGGGGAAAAGATAAGAGTAGGATGGACGACAAGACGATAAGAGATGCCAATTGATGTTGCATTTAAGCTCTTGGAGATTGTAGCTATGAGAAAGGCAAGTATACGGAAGGGAGTTCTACAGGCGGGAAGTGCGAGAAAAGAAGCTGTAGAGCATAAGTGAAGGCTGCATTTGGTAGATTTGACGGTAAAACTTGTTGCAAGTCTGGTCGCTCGAGTACTTTCTTCTAGAGAGGGCACCAGGAAGCTAACCTCGCCGAAACAGAAGACACAAAAATATTTGTAGAAGAGTCAAAGGAAAGCCACACATGAGAAAGGGGCTAGAGCCGATCTGCCGGTCTGGACGATTGTATATATATATGGGAGGAGATAGGGATACAGACATACGCACCCACAAAGAAACGCACCCACAAAGAAACACAGACGCACATACTCACGCACGCTAACCACTCGTGTCGAAAGATGACTGTCTACGAGAGCAGATAGTTAAACCCCTTCTTAGACGCCTTCTCTAGGCACATTTGTGTTTGTTCAACACCCACAAAATCCAGCTATGCTTTATACTGCCACTACGCCGAGCGGACTTCTGAGAGAGAGCGCGTTATATCACGAGGTCAACAGTCTGAACCAGGCCAGCACGTCCAAACTCACGTTCACAATGACATAACTTCGTTTTAGCTTAAACATCGACAGTACACAAAAGGTTCCATTTACAGTTTAACTCAGAAAACTAGGAATGATTTTGAGGCGTATTCCCAAGGTGCTTTACATTGGGATTACCACTCGGCTACTTGCTCATACATACATACAGACATTTGTATTTTCTTATATTTCTTTCTGTTTATATATATATATATATATATATATATATATATATATATATGTGTGTGTGTGTGTGTGTGTGTGTGTGTGTGTGTGTGTGTGTGTGCTATTGGAGTAGATAACCTTTCCTATCACTCGGTCATTATTTCCTCTCTATATTACAGAATATAGTTTGAAGGTATGCTTTATTTACTTTTTAAAGAGATCACTATCATGACTAGAGCGTATGTAGACATGACTGTGGAAAATTAAGTCAACACCCAGAGTCGACAGTCGGTCTCATGCTAAAAACAACCAAAAAAGCTGACAAGTGCATTTCGCATGAAACGGGCTGTCGCCTCTGAGTGTTGAATCAATGTTATATATATATATATATATATATATATATATATATATATATATATATATATATATATATATATATATATATATATATATATTATGAGAAGCGGATTCGAAACTCAGCGTGATCAATTTGTCAGGAAGGTGACTTCTCGGCTTTATCGGTTTTGTTTAGGTGACGCCAGCGTGCGGTCGTACCAGTGGAATGCACCTGAAAACTTACAAATTGTTGATCCATTACCCAAGCCTTGTCATATATATATATATATATATATTTATATATATAAGGGAAATTAAGGCAGACGCGTTATTTCATGGTAAATTGGGGTTTTTAGGCCTATTTTTAGGCGAACCATCATCAGCTTCCGTCTTTATTTTACAAAGGATTTTGACGGAACCTGATGATGGTTTGCCTGATATAGGCCTATATTTCCTATTTACCATGAAACGACTTAATTTTTCTTATTTTTGTCTGCCTTAATTTTTCTTATTTTTGTCTGCCTTAATTTTTCTTATATTTGCTCTATATTTATTTATATACATATATATTTAGAGCACTCTTAGAGAGTTATCCTACCACTGTATGTACAGTATACTTCTTTGGATTCCTCTATACCCACACTGCATGCTGATATATATATATATATATATATATATATATACTTGCATATTTAGAGGTAGTAGAGCGAAGTTAAAGCGAAGATGTTTAGATATTCTTACGTACATATGTTTACATATCTCTTTCTCTCTATCTATTGATCTATCTTATAAATGAATCAATATCTTTGTTATAATCTTTCAAAACCTGTAAATAAATAAACTTTGCGCTGAAATTTTTTACCTCGTTCTTAGTTTTATGTACTGGTTCAAGTAAACAATTCTTTTTTCTGCGCTCAACTAGAGATAAAATACGCGTCAACAGCAAGAAAGCGGGTATCTTTCAATCGGTATTATGCGCATGCGTGAGTTAGGCTGCACTTTCAACATCTGCATCGCATTTGTATTCAAAGCAATATTTCATATTTCCTAAGCAGGCGACATCTAAGCGCCTTAGTATTTTTTCTCTCGTTGTTATATATCTATATGTTCTGTAAAGCCTTGCACATTTTTTCTCTCTAAGAAATTTTATAGGTCAACATATTCTAATAAAACACGATATTTCCGTAGTTTTCTTTGTCGTAAATTCAAGAGTTGAACTTTTGATTGTCTATAATACAATTAAAAATTCGCTTTTTTTTTTGCTGAAAACTATATTTCCACGAAAACTGTTCACTGGCGCTACAGAATCACCAAGTAACAGACACGATATAATTTAAAGCATTCAACAGCAAGATATGAAATGAATATCAATCTTAGGCGAAAATGACAGCATAAACAAGATGCTGACGTGTGGTCTGTATATGACGATGAACTACATCCGGCAGCAAAGTTTCAGCAAAGGATTTTTTTTGAGAAGCGTGGAACCACCTCTTAATTGCTGTTGTTCACAGATCTACCCTGACTCGAGTTGGTAGCACTTGTTATCGGCAAATAGTTAACCCCAAACTGGGGTCAATACATTTTCATAATAAAAATATTACCAGCAATATTTTTTGAAAAACTAAAACTAACTGACTATCAGTCACAAAAGAAGGCCGCTAATAACATTTTTGAAGAAAAATGTTATTAACGGCCATTTTTGGTAAACAAAATTACTAATGACCATAAGAAAATTAAATTTTGGCATTAAATGACCCATAAGAAGTTTATAAGCCCCTAAACAAAGACAGAAACAAGATGCTCTTCTTCGATTCAAAAAATAGGAATGAAAATATTTTACAAATTTCTGAACCGAAAGCCGTTGTCAGGTGTTTTTTTTTTTAATCATATCACCCCCAGCAAGGCGATAACGCCTCTGATGCGCAGTGGGCTACGTAAGAGTGAAAAGATTGGAAAAGAGAAAGCCGGAAACCACATCCTCGACAGGGAACAAGGGATGAGCCTCTTTACCTGCTCCATAGACGTGGGTGGAGTGCGAACCGGGCGATAGTTTAGTCTATCTACACCAATTGAAAAAGAAAAAAAAAGGGTAAAAAGATTGGAAAAGAGAAAGCCGGAAACTACATCCTAAAGAGGGAACAAGGGATGATGAGACTCTTCACCTGTTCAATAGACGTGTGTAGAGTGTGAACCGGGCGATAGTTTAGTCTATCTACTCCAATAGAAAAAAAAAAGAAAAGAGTGAAAAGACTGGAAAAGAGAAATTCGGAAACCACATCCTAAACAGGGAACAAGGGATGATTTTCTTCATCTGTTCTATAGACGTGGATGGAGTGTGAACCGGGCGACAGTTGAAGGTTAGCTACTTGACGTTTTTAAATTTTCTTCGTTTTCAGCTTGAAATGATATTTTACCCATGCGTGTATGACTATCCACCCAGAAGACGTTTGAATGATTTGTGATTTTCAGCTACCAGTTACCTTGTTATTATTTAGGTTAAAAATTATCACTACAAATTAACACTGATGTGAAATTCTGTTTTTTCTGATTTAAGAAAAATGACGGAAGGGAATATTTTCCTGATCAAAATATTTTTCCAGAACATTCGATTTTTATTGATCTGAGGAACACGTAACATCGCCACACATTGGCTCAAAATCAATGCTTATCGAGAGAAAGCAGCCTAAACAACTCTTTGATTATAAATCCGTTTTCTTTAACGTAGGGTTAAGATACATATTGCTGCGTTTTTTCATATATTTCCTTTTTATGAAAATTAAGGATTAAATAATAAAATATATGTTATTGTTGCTTTTTATTTGGCACTGATATTCTAAAACTTATCTACAGATGTACACAATTTTATCGTTAAATTCTTCTAATAATAAAAGAAAAAACAACCGCAAATTATTCCTTGAGACTCATTAATGAAATTATTGTTATTTTTGTCAGATTAAAAAAAATATATGACTGAATATTTTTCATCTGGCAGAGCTAAAAATCTGACAAGGGTAAATGTTCATTTTAGATGCCGACGGCTTTTCCCTCTTCAAATTTATCCAAAATAGCATTATTTCTGTGCAAATATGTATATGCTGAACACAAATCAACAATTAGTTATTGAAGAAACTTACCCTTTTTACTTTGAAAGTCCATAAAAAACGAACTATATCTCGCACTTTTTCTCTCCCGTAACTCTCACGAAGTCATGTAATCAACTGCAGAATGACGTTCTTCGTAGGCAGCAATTTCCTGTCGAATTTTGGTCGATTTTCTACCTTTACTGAAACTTGCGGCGATGTACTTCCTGTTATGAAAGTAATAAACGTAGATATACAATAGCGCATTACTTTCCTTACCGGAAGTACATCGCCGGAAGATTCAGTAAATGAAGAAAAATCGACCAAAATTCTTCCAAAATTCGTTGCATACGCATTACGTCATTCTGCAGTTAATTACATGTCTTCGTGAGAGTTACGGGAGAGAAAAAGTGCAAGATATAGTTCGTTTTTTTATGGACATTTAGATAAATAAAGGTAAGTTTCTTCAATAACTAACAGTTGATTTGATTTCAGCATATACATTTGCACAGAGATAATGCTATTTTGGAGGGGAAAAGCGTTGTGACTTACAAAAATTTACCCTGACAAGCTCAAGATACCAGTCGTAAAAATTAGAAATAGAAGATAAAATTTTCCTTAACTTCGCTAGAAAAATACAAAAATTCATAATCCAATAATTATTGCATACACATGTATATTTTCACAAATGCTTGTTCGCACACACACGCAGACACTGTTTACGGCCTATCACGTTGAATACACAGGTTCTCGCGGATCACCGATGTTAAGCAACGTTGAGCCTAGTCAGTACTTAGATGGGTGACGGCTTGGGAATACCAAGTGCTGTAAGCGTTTAGTGACGGATGAACGTTGTGGTGCAGTGGATATCGGCTTGGAAAGAGAAATCGTTGAGCCGAGTTCCAATTCCAGTTGAATACCCTGCATTCACTTAAGCACTGGTACCGTTCGGAACGGTATTAATCCGTCCCTTCCCTCCAGTTATGGGTTAAATAACAAGGGTAGTACTTGGGGACCCTGCTCTTAAACAAACAAAGCCCAATGAATCTTGATACTCGAAAAGAAAAAACATTGTAAAATATAAAAATAACCTTACTCAAAATCATTGGTTATGACCTTAAATGATCCCATAAGGATTGATAGGTCGTTAAACCTCGAAACAAACAAACACGCAGATACATTTAGATAGATAGATAGATAGATAGATAGATAGATAGATAGATCAGGGTTTTTGAAAAAAACAAAAAACAAGGAAGAATATGCAATGTAATCCTGAAACAGCGTCTCGATTTAAGACACCTTCTCACCGACGTTATGTAGTTTTCTTCTGTCGTTTATACAAAAATTTTCATGGAAACTATTCTGATGAGTTTATTTTTTCTGGTGTCCCGACTACAAGAATTTAAGCATGCTACTAGATTGCCAACCAGATCCCACCCGTTAATCTTTGAATTAGTTAAATGTAACCGCCACTTCTACTCCAACAGTTTTTTCTCTCGCACTTCTAGCTGTAGAAGTTCCTTCTGTTTATTTGCTTCCCTGATAGATACAATCTTTAAATCTTGTATCTTGTTTATTTTTTATTCATTTTTTTCAATAACCTTCTACGAATTCTTTTCTCTCACTGTAACACCCTGCGCACTAGTGGCGGTGAAACTATTGGCCTAGGGGTAGAATCGCCGACTGACGCCGATTCGGTCGAGTTTCAATTCTGGGTTAGGAAGCGGCCGGAGTCTAAGCCGTACTGATGAGCTGTAATACAGCGAAACAGATCTGTCTGCGGATGACTATAGTATTTACGCTCTCACACCCTGATTGAGCACTGTGGAAGAGTGGGAGACTTTGTAAACAATAGCTACTCCGGCATTTACGCACCGCTCATTCGATAATGAATTGGAGCAGCCTAGCTATTGGGCGTGTTTATATGCGCTAAAAAGCCTGCCTGCCTGCCTGCCTGCCTGCCTGCCTGCTTCTACCGGACGCTCGTGGCCTAGGAATAGAATCGCCGACTGAAGTCGATTCGGGCGGGTTTCAATCCTGGGTTAGGAAGCGCCCAGAATCTAAGCCATATTGATGAGCTGTAATACAGCAAAACAGATCTGTCTGGGGATGATTATAGTATATATATATATATATATATAAAACTTTGGACATTATTTTTAATATGTACTCGTATGTGAGTAGATAATCTGTTTTTAATTAAACAGTATATTTATTTTTATATCTACCGGCTTGAAAATTCTTGCGAAATTTTGTTAGCAAAATATGTCATAAAACAGGATTCGACCTTGCGACCACTACCAACTCAGAGGAAGCCATCAAATAATCTGAATAATCTGATCACTCGACAACGAATGATTTCGCAGTTTAAACAAAGGTAAATCATGCCTTATAATCACAAATTTCTGATTTCACGTAATAGTAATTTCTGCTTATTATAACTTTTGGAATAGTTATCCGAGATTCCGCGAAAGTTGCTCAAATGCAGATCGTACCTTTATGTTATCCGCTGCTTTCCGCTGTCTCTTTTTCCTTCTATACAGCCTGTTAGTATCAGGTTCTCAAAGCCCTCTTTCCTCATTGCATGTCCCAGGAACATCAGCTGTATCTTCCTGATGCTCAGTATTAATTTCCTTTTCGCTTCCATCAATTGCAAAACGTCATCATTGCTCACATGCTCGATACATGACATTCGCAGCATCCTTCTGTAGAAACATATTTTAGTTACTTCAAGTTTTTCCTTAATCTTTGATGATATTGTCCAGCATTCACTGCCCTATTGAAGAATTGACAACACATAGCAATCCAATACTCTCTTCCTTGTTTCTAGTGAAATTGTCCTGTTTCTTAATATCTTACTCAACTTCTGGAATGCTTCCTTCGCCATGTCAATTCGCCTTCGGATCTCAGTGTCGCACTTTCCGACTTCTATTATAACACTTCCCAGGTATTTAAATTTTTGCACCTGCTTTATTTTAGTATCCCCGACCTGTATTTGGAATATTGGGCTGCTCTTTCTGGCATTAAGAAATAAAAAAGAGGATCTGTGTCTATAATCGTGCAGATTAACAAGCAGGTAAACAGGATATCAAATCGGTAAGAAAAAATAAAGGCTTTACCGTGTTTGCGTCGTCCGCGAGTGGGTAGGGTAAAGGTTATCGGCATGGAAATTAAAATGATGTGCTGGGTTCAAATTCCTTTTTCGTGTGTTCCGAGCAAATCGAATCCGATTTTAACCTAACTCTTTTTTACGTATTAGTTAAATAGTTAAGTAGATTAGACTAATCGGATTTAAAATCAAGCAAAAGATATTGTGTAAACTTATCAGTATCTTGCCCTATCAAATAATGACTTTTCAGCAAAAACGATGAAAGAGGCATCTTTCAAGATTCCCGATCTCTGGCGTCTTGGAAGGGAGAATTTTTTTAAAATCATAAATAAGTATCTGTAAAATAATTTAATTCCAGCACTCTAATAAACCTGATATTATTCTACTATTGATCAGAGCAGATTCTCTAGACGCTAATGAAGAGTTCTGGCTCTTAACCTAAACTTCCCAGTCGGGAAGCAGCAACTAGAAAAGATTGAACCCGGTACTCTCAATATAAAGAGACCTTAATCACTTTCATAAAAAGCTAGGGAAAGTACCACTGTTAAAGCCTGAGGAGAGGAAAAGTGCCAAGAACAGAGATGAGATTCTAATTCAAATTAAGATAAGAGGAGAACCGGGCAATAGAAATGTCAATCTTCTTATATATACATCTGACTGATGCCCTGAAACTAAATTCTTTACCTGTTTTAAAAGTAAAACAAGAGGTAAACGCTTTCTCCGCCTACAGAAAAATGCTCAATTCACATGACTGAGGAATTTCAGTGACTGTTATATTTTAGGTGAACCAGATTCTTCTACACAGGATAAGTGTTTACATTTTGGTCTTTCATTTTACTTGTCTAAGTTGTTAGGTCTTCTTGCAAGTTGTCTATTGTTTGTTTTAATATATATATATATATATATATATATATATATATATATATAGTCATCAGCAGTCATATATATATATATATAATCATCCGCAGTCACACACATATATATATATATATATATATGGCTTTAAAAAGAACAGACGTCATATTATTTAAACCCGAGGAACCTTTCGGCCACCTCTTATCAAGGGTTCTCGTTGGCTTTAATTTTAAGGGAATTAAGGAAAAGGACAAGCCAAAATAAATTAAATTACTTACAATGCTGGGAGATGATGGAACTTGTTTAAAAATAAATTTATTGAAAAGACACATAAAATGTAAGGGGGGTGTACACATGTAATTCCACAAGAGTGTTTAAAAGTGAAAAAATGTTACACTCACAGACTCACCAGCAATTGTAAGGAGCGTAAAAACCGCTCTTTCTGTCTGCACAGGCTCGGCTGTTGAATTTTCAAGCAAATTGCTTCCAAAATACGTAGATGATGTGTAGACCGAACGCTTTGCAAGAGAGTAAACCAGCTGCCCTCATATGCCGAGGCACACACTTGATTGTCCAAAAGATGTCGGCCAATAGCGGAATCCAGAACAGATTGTGTTGTTCTTATAGGTCTGAGAGAGCCACTGGAACGTATATTAGCGGGGACGTGTTGTGAAACCCGCGTCTCCAACCTCAGATCGGTACGTCCTATGTATGCCGCATCACAACAGCATTTAAATTTGTAAACAATGGAGCTTTTTCGAAAATAGGACAACCTATCTTTACTGAAGGAAGGAAACACAGGTCTAGTCTGAAAAACAACACGTAACTGGACCACAAAATAACAGGACGAAACACATGCCGAATCTTTGTCTGCTACAGTTTGACATCTTCTACCAAGCCAGGGTATTTTCAGATACAAGGGGCAGCGGCTAGGTCCTTCAACCTTAGGTTCTTTATAACGTTTGATCTTGCGATCAATTACCCGTTTCACCACATTAACTGGGTACCCGTTGCCTTCGAAAATCTCCTGCAAGCGAATTAATTACATTTTATGTGTTTTTTTTTTCAATAAATTTATTTTTAAACAAGTTCCATCATCCCCCAGCATTGTAAGTAATTTAATTTATTTTGCCTTGTCCTTTTCCTTAATTCCCTTAAAATTAAAGCCAACGAGAACCCTTGATAAGAGTTGGCCGAAAGGTTCCTCGGGTTTAAATGATATGAAGTCTGTTCTTTTTAAAGCCATTAGTAATTTCTGTGGGTACAAATCGTTATATATATATATATATATATATATATATATATATATATATAATAAATTATATTTTAGAACATGTACATAATTATTCTATATATATCCGCTACGAGGTGTTGGTGGAGGTTAGTGATAGGAAGATAGGTCTTTGAACGTTGGATCTTTTGGAGAGAGTGTTTTGTTAGAGGTGTTGGTGGGGGTTAGCGATAGGGGAATAAATCTGCGACCGTTGGAATTTTTTGAGCGGGGATTTCTTAAGTGGTTGCTTCATGAGAGTCTTTGATTCTAGACGGTTGTAAGTTTTAATTATCTATTGGCTAGACTATATCTTTATGGATTTCTTAGAAGAGCCGATAATAGTTGGCGTGGATATTTATTTATTTATTTTTATTTAAGCAGATCTTTATAATTAATGTAAGTTTGCATGTTTAATCTTCACTTTGCATTTAGGGAATATGTTTTTGTATTATATTTCCAATTTTTGATTTTTAATTAGATCATAGTTTGGAAACCATTTTCTCTATTAAATTTTTAATTTAAAATTTCTATTCCTATATCTAGTCAATATATGATTCATCTTATTATGGTTATAGTTATGGTTATTAACCTTACTCTAATTATGGTTATTAACCTTACTTTATTAATTAATACTAATTATGTTATTAACCTTACTATATGATTAATATTAAACCTTACTTTAGAATTTATTAATTCGATATTATTATAGAATATATATATATATATATATATATATATATATATATATATATATGGGGTTCTAGTTATGACTCTTGTAGTATTTTTTTAGCATGATTGTAAGGTTAGCTCTTTGATATGCTTGCAGTTTACTGTGGTTTCATGCCTCTGGTTTAAAAGCTTGTTACTGTTCATATATTTAAGGATCTCATCAGTACGGTTAGACATCCGATTGCTTTTACCCAGAATTGAAACCAGACCGAAATGGCGTCAGTCGGCGATTCTACCTCAGAGATATGAGCGCTCGGCAGAAAAAGGCAGACTTTTTAGCGTATGATGAACCATACGCCTATAGTTAGAGTGCTCTGATTCATTACTGAATGTGTGATGCGTAAGTGTTAGAGTAACTACTGTTTTTTCAAAGTCTACTATTCCTCCAGAGTGCTCAATCAGGGTGTGAGAGCGTAAATAGTCATTCGCAGACAGATCTGTGTCGCTGTATCACAGCTCATCAGCATGGTTAAACATCCGATTGCTTTTACCCAGAACGGAAACCCGACCAAATTAGCATCAGTCGGCGATACTATATCTGAGAATATGGGCGCTCAGTAGAAGAAGGCAAACCTTTTAGCGTGTGATGTATCATACGCCAGTATTTAGAGTGCTGTAATCCATTACTGAATGAGCAATGCCGATTTGGTGTCAATCGGAGTTTCTACTCCCTACACCATCGGCGCATGGGATCAGAGAAGGCAAATTTTAACGTCTTGTATGTAAGCAATGTATACAGACGCCAGTCACTGAGAGAACTCAATTCATTTCTGAAGAGTCACGCATATATATATATATATATATATATATAGTGTATTGAACCAGCAGATAAACATTTAAACATATGTTGTTAAATATAACAGACAATGAATGTATGTTATGTTTAATCATGAGCCGTTCTAAACATCGTATTTTAGCTTTAATTTCTAATCAAAATAAAGAACCAATTGTCCAAATTTTAGTTATTTTTATTACGCTGGTCCTTAATTTCAGCTTACATTAGCCATCATCAGAATTGTTGTATGGGCATTAACACACATATATTCACCATCAAAGATATATTCTGTTATGATGACATTGAAAATCACTTCGTTCTCACAATTACATTTGAACATTAAAAATATAATTTAATTCCTTGATGTATTAATTGATTCCAGCACATAAATTTACTATTTTCTATAGAGAAATTCCACGTTTCTTCACAATTATAATAGTGATTTTGGTTGAAAATTAATATAACATCTAACTGGGAATGAAGACATTTAGTTCATCCCATATTAAGAAAATTTAAACCTAGTTTTGTTTCAATACTTGCTAACCAATTCATTTCTCTGATTTAAAAGTTAATTTTGATTATGATATTTAATCCTAATTTTTTCTACTAAGCACAGATTACATTTATTACATAACCTATTAAAGTACGTACTGAGCCTATTAGTTTTCAACCTGTTTGTGAATTCAGAACTTCTTCATTCAGTTCTCAATATTTTCGGGAAAAACAGTTTGAAATTTTAATTTTAATTTTGGTTTTATAAAGCAGTGACTATGAGACTAATATATTTGTTTCATAACCCTCTTATATTTGGGGGAAATGGTAGCTTGGTAGATAACATTAGTAGACTTACAGTTACCTTCAACAGGACAATTTTCAATGGATCTGCAACTACAGGATCGTATAATACTTAATTTAATAATATTGATTTGTTAGAAATTCTATGAAATCCTGTTGTTATGACATTTGATGGTGTTATACATATTATTAGTGCAGGAATAGCTAATCTTAATTGTTTTTCTATTAAATATTTTACTTAGAGGTTTATCTTTTTGAAAATGTTTACTTACTAATTTAAAAAAAAAAGCTGTCCAATGTTAATATCTGACACTCCACAGAACTGGGTATAAAACATATAATTTTTCTTTTTCGATGTTTAATTTTGGTCTTAGGCATTCTGAATTATAAACTCGTGTTAAAAAGGATACTTTATCTTTATAGCCGCTTCTTTGGAGATCTTTATCATACAGGCTTTGCTCCCGTTAATGATGTTAAGTTTGGAAGATAATTAGCTAATTCGAGTATTAACAGTATTAGCTATCAGTTGGGTGGTTAGAATTAATATTAATATAACCGGGTATTTCATTCTCTTTATGTTAAGGTTTGAAGGAATTATTAATGAGATTATGGCTGGTGTCTAGATAATTAACAATATCTAGGTTGGAAGAAATCTTACTTTTAAATTCAAATAATTTAAAGGCCCTAATGATTTTCTTTTGAATTTTCGTGGTCAAACTGTTAGAGATAAACAGAAGTCCATCATCTTGGTATAAGTCTATTTGTTTAGGATCTATAATCCTACTAAATTTATCTAATATATATATATATATATATATATATATATATATATAATCGTGTCGCCCCAAGCAAGGCCTTTTACTGCCACTGTTGTGCAGGGGGCTACATAGAAGGAGAGGTTGCAGAGGGTGTCAGGAAGAGAGTAGGAGAAGAAAGAGAACACTGATGGGAGTGGGGTGGACGAAGAAAAAATTGAGGAAAAAAGGATGTAAGTTAGTGAGAAAAGATATGACTATTGACTTTACATTTAAATTCTTGGAGATTGTAACTGTCGGGAAAGCAAGTATACCGAAGAGAATTCCACAGGCTGGAAGTGCGAGAAAAGAAGCTGATGGAGTAGAATTTTTGTTTACAATTTATTGGTTTCATAGTAAAAGGGTGGGACCTAGTTGCTAATGTTGTGGCTCGAGGAAATTGATATATAGAGGGTAATAGTATGCTAATTTCATCGGAGCAGAAGCCGTGAAAGTATTTGTAGAAGAGACACAGGGAAGCCACACTGCGTCGGTGAGAAAGCGACTGTATCCTAGCTGCCAATTCGTGATCGATCACATTACAGATTCTCCGTTGGATTCGGTCGACCTCACCTGGGTTGATAGCAGGAGTACCCGACCAGATATGGCAGCAATAATCAATGCACGTGCGGATGGTAGAGTTTGTATATATGCAGGATTGTTTCGGACGGGAAAAACTTCCTGGACCTACACAGAGAACCGACTTTCTTAGCAGCGGATTTAGTTATGGATTCTATATAGTTATTCCACTTGAGGTCTGATATGAGAGTTAATCCGAGGAGACGCAATGTTTTACTTTCAGGGAGAGAAGCCTGATTCATGTTAATGGGCGGAAGGAACGAGTGTCTGTAGTGGTTATTAGATAGCAGCTTTCTTTTGGAAGCATTAATATTTACGAGTCATTTCTTACCCCAGTCAACCACGGATTGCAGGTTCTTTTCATGCTCGGCAGCGAGGTTTGCCTTTTCAGCCTCAGTAGATTTATGATCGAGACGAGAGTAAACCGTAGTGTCATCAGCATATAAGCCCACTTGGGACCTTATGACAATCGACGTTACCAATGAGACACTTAGTCTAGGTGGAACTGTTAAAAGTTAAAAGGGATTTTCTAGCTATCAAAATAATATTAGATTCTTCATCGGTGATCTCGACATAGTTTTTAGAGAAATTAATAAGTTTACTAGGAGGTTTTAGAGATAGAGAAATATTAGTCTATAATATCGACTTTGAGAAATGTGATTCAAATTTTATCATTAATATTAGTAAATAAATGGATGGTATCAGATTCATACTTCAAGCGGATGGGGCGGAGTTAAACTGTAGTTTAATGGTTACATTTTTATAATAATTTTAGAGATTATTTCTAAGTCATTTTTGGTTTGAATTTTTAATCTAGATTGTATATTATTCTCTAGGTTGTGTTTATGATGTTTAATAAAAGGTAAGCGTTGGCTTTCTCTACTCTATCAGTATTATTTAGTATGTTTGCAAATTTTGCGTTATGAAGGTCGATTTCGGATATTATAGTATTATATTTGTCTTGTTTATATGTGCTAGTAATCTTATTGGTTATAAGTTTAGGGCAGTGAGAAGAGTTACATTTTGAAAATGTTTTTAGACTTTTTTGTTTTAACCAAAATGTCCTTAACATTTTTTTTGTCCTTCTCTAAGATGATTTGGAAATGGTTCAAATGTTTGTAAAATTTTATTTTAGGGATAATATTAAATAGGTCTTTTTCAAAGGAATACCGAAACTTACTAGGAGTTGAAAACTTTTGAGTTTTTAGATACTAAATCTTAAACACACCACCTCTTGCAATTTTATGAATAAAGAATTTAAATTAATTTAGATCTTTTATACAAATTAAAAATACACATGTTTAGATTCAATATCTTAAAAATTATTGTTTTATTGGATTATGGATGTTGTCTAATAGTGTCGAAACGAAGAGTCCTGCCTACTTAGGGTTCATAAAGCTCAACCTACAACGCAGCTTTAAATGGAAAGAGGTACTTGTATACCACTATGATTCAGCTCATTCCCATATCCCAAAAGTAGAATATTGCACTAAATCTTTACTATAATAAGAGCCTGGTCTGTCCCGGGGTCCGTCACAATTTCATATCTATACCATTATGAAAGCCGTGTCAGTCTGTTGCACCATTAAAAAATAATATATTATGATGATAGGATAGTATTATTAATTTTATTATTCAGTCTTCAATTTTTTAAATTTTTTTATAATTCAATGTCAAAACAAAATGTACAATTTTGTAGTAGGTATTTACGTATTCATTTGCTTATTTTTATATTATCTAGCCCTGTTTTAAAATAATGCTATGAACTTTGCAATGTTACTCTTCGTGCTTTTACATTTATATATACATATACATATATATATATATATATATATATATATAGAGAGAGAGAGAGAGAGAGAGAGAAATTGAGAGTTTTTTCTTTATATATATATATTAAAAAAGGATTAATTCAATTAATCCTTTTTTAATATATATTTGCTCTGTAATATTTTATTACATGGAGCTCTCTTCCTGTATCATTTTTTAATATTAAAATAAAATTTTTAATATTAATTAGGATCGGGTTTTTTGGAATTTACCTTCCTGCTTTTTTCCCTTCGATTGAAGTATCTGAATTAAAATATATATATATATATATATATATATATATATATATATATATTTCTAAGCATATACCGTTAAATATAAGAGGCAATGAATGTCTATTATGTTTAATCATGAGCCGTTCTAAACGCCGTATTTTGGCTTTAATTTCAGTTAAAAATAAAGACAAAAATCCTCCAATATTTGGTAATTTTTTATTAATTTGGTTCTAAGCTTTCAGCTCACATGAGCCATCTTCAGAGAGGTTATTAAGACGGTAACACAATAACATCCACCATCAGCGACGATTTTATTTTGTGTTGAGATAAAACTTCGCTAGGCAACGGCAATAGTTACCAAAAATAACAAACGCAATTCGCAAATTTGCAATGCGGTTCTATGACGTCACACCGCGTGATAGCGCGAGATGAAAACATTATATTTAACAGTATATGTTTAGAAAATCATTTGCTGCCGCGATACACTATATATATATATATATATATATATATATATATATATATATATACTAGCACTATAGCCCGGGTGTAATGAAAGCTTTAAAACTAATCCATGGTCCTGGAGCTCAGACTCTTTGAACGTTGGCACGAAAGACTAAAAAGCAATAGTTGTTTCCATTTAAAGCGAAACTGAAAAAAAATAAATGGATGTAAGTGAAATTTTTATTTCCTGGTATCAATATCAAAAACGTTTTTTCGTCGTAAACTGAAATTTGAAGGCTAAATACGTCCTCTGAGTAAATGGTATCATGGCTGAGACTAAGAACTACAATTATACCTACTTAGAGCCAAACCCGAAGCAAAAACTAAAATAAAAGGACTGAAAAAATACAGACATACAGGCAGATAAACAGACACACATACACACAAACATCTTGCCTTTTATATTATCGATTTTCTGCACTATTGTAAGAAATGTAACCTTGAAACTTCTGAATGTCTTTTCTAATGTCTTTGTCTATGACCACTCCTTCTATAACCCGATTTTTTCGATCATCGATTTTCGATATTTATCGAGGGTACCTTGACACATAACCTAACTAAAAACACTCGCAGACGCTTATAGTACAACTGTGTACATTTTCAAGAAAATCGGTTCAGACGTTTCGGAGTCTATAGGTAATAGACACACACACTGACACACACAGACACACACACACAGACAAAGTTCCATTTATAAATAACTTTAGATGTGTGCATGTGTGTGTATTTAGGCAGAAAATTCTCTTTTAGGCGTGTCTGATTAAATATAATACAAACATTCAGTCAGTCAAATGCCATACGTGGTACATACTTGGGCGGTCATGTCTCGAAAGAGACATAACTAACTGGGCAGAAGATTATCTAGCAGTATGTTGACATTACTTTCTGCAGTAGACTTATTGCCATCAAAGGCTATAAAACCCAGTTTGTTCTGTTATTTAACCCATATCTAAATGGAAGAAACGGATTAATTCATTTCCCAAAGTTATTTGGGCGTAAGTCAATGCAATAAATTCAACTGGAATTCGAACTCGGCTTCCCGATTTCTCGTTCCGAACCGATATCCACAGCACCACAATGTGTAATTATTTTTAATAAAAATCTGTTCATAATAACATATTATAGTTTGTGTATTATTATTAAAGTATTTAAGAAATGCACTTTTACTTTGGAAGTTGCTTTTATTTCTCATTTCACAAGTACTTCTATTCTATTTCCGGGATCATCTTCAAGCGTCAAGTCGTAGTATCTCGCGTTGAATACTGCTGTCACATCTGGTTGGTGCCTCTGCTATGCATCTCGGGTTTCTTGACAAAATCCAAAGGCGAATCTGCAATGTAATTACTCCCGACATAGTACCTCAACTCGAGTCACGTTCTCACTGACGTAATGTGGCTTCACACTGTCTCTTCTATAAATACTATCACGGCATCTGCTCCGATGAACTTAACTCCCTGCCTCCATCTCTGCGTGAACAACTAGACTATCGATTAGATAGAGTGAAGCCGATCAAAAATAACCGTAAATTCTGTTCAAGAGCTTCTTTGCTCGCGCTTCCCGCTAGTGGAATTTTCTTCTGTATACTTGCTCCCCTGACAGCTACAATCTCCAAGAATTTAAATCCAGTGTCAATTGTCATATCTCAACTCTTTGACTCGCATCATTTCCCTGACAATCCGTGTATCATGGGCTTCTCTCTTTCCACTCTACTCTCATGCAGCTCTCTTCACACCAGTGTTCTCATCCTTCACTTACCCATTTTGTGAAACCCCCTGTTACTTGTTCCTCTTTCTAATCACTCAGCTGTTATGTAACTCCATGCGCACCTGTGACAGTTCTGCCTTGTTTAGGGTGAAATGATTATAAAAAATGTATTAGTAAACGAATTACCACAAAACTGTGTTGCTATATATTTACTGTAAATTATTTATTTCTGCTTTAAAATAACGGTTAACATTTATGCTTAGCGTTCCTTAGAACGTGAGAATTATCCATTCTAGAATTTATGTGTGGGAATGTCATGGTCATGCGCATATTAGTTTATATGGGGAGAGAGAAAGAGAGAGGGAGACAGAGATAGATAATGATGATAATAGGTTTAATGTATGAGAAAAGAAAGTTTTAAGGGTATTCCATATGATATATTGTCAAACAATTTTATATCACCAATCTTTTAGTAAATGAAATTATGTGAACCAATGGCTTTTCAGACAATTATTGTGTTTATACATACATATATATATATATATATATATATATATATATATATAATAATTTTTCCGATATATATATATATATATATATATATATATATATATATATCGGAAAAACTATTAAAAAGTTGTGAGTTTAAAAATGTATTTTTTGTACAGTATTTGTTTATTTCTATTATTATATTTTATATTTCAGACCGTCCTCGGTCCTTTATCAGAAACAAATGATTTTAAAATTCAAATTAGAAACGTATTTCGCGAGAGCATCTGTGTGGACAGTTTGTTTACATCACGTGACGCGTTTGTTTATATCACGTGACATGATTAGAGACACTACTGACTTTCTCAACAAATTACAAAACATTAACTTAGTCCACGATGATAATATCCTAGTAACTATGGATGTTACGTCTCTGTACACGAACATTCCATGTGTTGAAGGAGTATCAGCTTGCCATGAGTTCCTTAGTAAAAGCAAACTACCTAACAACCAAATCACAGATATATGCCAATTAATAAATTTCATTTTAACACATAATAATTTTAAATTCAACAACAAACACTATTTACAGATTAGTGGCACAGCAATGGGCACGAAAATGGCACCTAGTTATGCCAATATCTTTATGCACATTCTAGAAAGAAAGATACTAGACAATTCACAATATAAACCATCACATTATTTTAGCTACATCGATGACATCTTCTTATTATGGACTCATGGATTAGAAAAATTAAAAAACTTTTTTTACTTTCTGCAACGACTTCCACAATACAATTAAATTTACCATGGAGTACTCATACACATCCGTTCCTTTCTTAGACGTCATGATAAAATTAAACAAACATGCAGTTTCCACCAGTCTATACAACAAACCCACAAACCAACGTAAATTCCTACATTTTAACAGTTGTCATCCCCTTAAATTAAAAAAATCTATCGTATACAGCTCATTTCTAAGAATCAAACGCATATGCTTAGACCATCCAGATTTTCTAAACAACATTAACAACCTAATAAAGCAATTTTTAAAATGTAAATACCCAATAAAAATAATAAAAAAGCACTAAATAAAACCATCCACATAAATCGTAACACACTTCTCACATACAAGAAAAGAAAAAACAACAACCGAATTCCCATGATTTTTAACTGCAATCAATATTCCCACACACTTATCAAAAATTTAAAAAATGATTACAAGAACCTCCAATCAAACAAAAAAATCAAAGATATGCAATGAAACAAACACGCAACCTATCAACTATTCTCACTTCCACTAAATATCTCAAAAATACAAATCTATCAAGGAATTTTAAATGTCAGAAACCCACGTGTTTAATTTGTAAATATTTAATAAACGACACAATATTCTCTGTACCCTAAACCAAAATTAAATTGCACCCACCACGCCTCACCTGTGACAGCAAAAACATCATATATTTTCTCTACTGTTCAATATGTCTCAATAGTGGATATATTGGGGAATCTGGTAATAGTTTTAAATTTCGTTTCAATAATCACAAACTTAGTATACGCCAGAACAATCAATATTCCCCAATAGCCGTCCATTTCAATCAACCGGGTCACACTTTAGAAAATTGCAAATGTTTACTAATAGACTCCAATTTTAGTTCTACACACACACGCAGAAAGAAAGAAAAATACTGGATGTTAAAATTAAATACACACAAGCTAGGGTTAAATAGGGACTTATGTGTTTTGAATCTTTACAAATATTCAATAGCTAAACTTTTTTAGATACATTCAAAAAACTTTTTATCTAAAACAAAATTTATAAGTATTATTAAAGATAGGTTTACGTTTACAACTATTTTTAAAAAGATCTGTCGCTTTCTGCGTCACTTGATGTAGACAAACTCTCTCCACAGACGCGTCACGTGATGTAAACAAACGCGAAATACGTTTCTAATTTGAAATTTAAAATCATTTGTTTCTGATGAAGGATCAAGGACAGTCTGAAATATAAAATATAATAATAGAAATAAACAAATACTGTCAAAAAATACATTTTTAAGCTCACAACCTTTTAATAACTTTTCCTATACATATTAAGACAGTATATGTGGATCATCATTATGTTATATATATATTATATTCTAGAACATTTACCAATTTTTCATATATATCGACTACGAATTGTACATTTTGTTTCGACATTGGACATCCAATGTCTCATCATGTGGTGTAGAAAGGAATGGAAGACATCTTTTCTTATATTTGGGAGTTGTGTGTGGGGTGTTGGCAGAGTTAGCGATAAGGGAATAAGTCTTGTAAATTGTCCGTTAGAATTTTGAAGAAATTGGGGTGGGTAGGGGATATAGTTGATTCATGAAAGGGTGTTTTATGACCGCTTGGCTAGCCTTTATTCTTTGGTTTTGTTAGAGGTGTAAAGGGTGCGAAAGGATGGGATTAATGTTTATTTGTACAACTATAGAATGTTTTTGTATTTCAGCAAGTTTTTATAATTAATCTAATTTTGTATATCTAATATTAATTTTGAATTTAGGAAATTAATTTTTCCTATAAAATTTTAAATTGGATTTGATTATAGTTCGTGGTGTGTAATAGGTAAAATTTGATATCAGAGGGTTGTTAGTACTATAAATGTTTATCGTCTCTAGTGGGTGTTTCCTAGTTTTGGCTTTTGCAGTATTTTTTCAGCATGATTTCAAAGTTAGTTCTTTAATGTCTTTGCAGTTTACTGTGGTTTCATGCCTCTGGTTTAAAAGCTTGTCACTATTTATGTATTTAATGATTTCAATTTTATCTTGAAGACAAAGATAACATGGTTCTTTTATTGATTTAGCTAGGCTTGCTTTTTTGATGATTGTCCATTTAACTTTAGGTGTTTTATTTTCGTTTTTTAACTTCCAAAAGCGTTTGGAAAGAGACGTCATGTTTTGTTTTTCTTTGCTATTGAAGGATGAGAGGTGATTGCAAAAGCGCCTTTTAAATCCGTTTATGGTGTTTCCGATATACATTTTTTCATCTTTGGGATTCTCCATGGATGAAATCGAACTCATATATATTAGGGATTTCGTTAAACATTTATTAGGAATGGGGCATTGGTTTGGGTTTCTACAATTACAAAGTTTGTTATTATGTGGCAGACTGGTATTAGTGTTGGAGTTATTTTTGTTGTGTGCTTTTAATATTTTACTTTTATGTAGTTTAATTATTTTTTCTAGATTGTTGGAGCAGCTATAGCTTAATTTTATTGTATTTCTATTAAATATTTTGCTTAGATGGTTATTTTTGAGAAAATGCTTTTTTATTAGTTTAAGACAATTATGTTCCAGGTTAAAGTTAACTAACTGATTAAAAGGAGGGTTATACCATATGATTTTCCTGTTTCAATTTTTTCTTTCTGAGCTTCTAAATTTTTCGATAAAATTAAATATGGATGGTAGATATCCGCTGTCTTTGAGAATTTATCGTAAATTACCTTGTGTTTATCAAATATTTCTTTATTTTTTATTAAAGAAAAAAGGTCTTCTATTCATTTCCACACCACCTGATGAGATATTGGAAGTTCGAAACAAAATGCACAATTTGTAGTGGATATATATATAAAAAATTGTACATGTTCTAAAATATAAATTATAATAAATATTCACACCTCTATATTATATATCGAGCACTGTTTTAAATTAAGGTTTTGGACATTGTAAATTTTTATTCGTTCCTTATTCACGCGGATATATATATAGAGAGAGACATGAAATCACAGTAAACTGCAAGCACATCAGAGAGCTAACATTACAATCATGCTAAAACAACACTACAAGAGCCAAGAATAGGGCCCATACATATAGGTGTATATATACATATGGGTATATATAAAAAAAAATTTTACAAGGTTTAATATTAACTACAAATCAGGTGTATAACCATAATTAGTATTTGCTAAAAGGGTAAGGTTGGTAACCACAATCGGTATTAATTAAGATTAATTAGATAGTAAGGTTATTAGCTAAAATTAGTAAAGTTAATAATCATAATTAGAGTAAGGTTAATAATCAATATTAGAATAGGATCAATTACTGTTAATAACCCTTACCAAAATAAGATGAATTATATAATGAATAGATATTAAAATAGAAGTTAAGAATTAAAATAAGGTGTAGAATCATTATTAGTTTTAACTAATAAAGTAAGGTTAATAACCACAATTGGCGTTGATCAATATTAATTATAAAGTAAGGTCAATGACCATAATTAAGAAGGTCAATAACCATAATTAGAGTAAGGCCAATAACCATTACCATAATTAGAGCGAGGTTAATAACCATAATTAGAGTAAGATTTATAACCATAAATATAATTACAGTAAGGTTAATAACCATGACCATAACGATAATAAATCGAATCATATATAGACTAGATATGAGAATAGAAATTTATATGAGAATAGAAAATTAAAACTTACAAATTTAATAGTGAAAAAGATTTCCAAAAAATGATCTAATTAAAAATCAAAGATTTAAAATTAAAAATTGAATAGGGAAAACGATTCCCAAACAACGATATAAAAAATCAAAAATTAAAAATGTAAGACGAATAACACATTCCCTAAACCCAAATTTAAGATTAAACATGCAAACTTACACCGATTATAAAGACTCTGCAAAAATAAAAACAAACAAAAAAATATCCGCACCAACTAATAAATTCCAACGGTCACAGACTGACTACATTATCTTGCCAACACCCACCAACACACACTAACACTCTCCACAAAAAATTCCAACTGTCAACGAAATATCACACTATCAAAGCCCCCCCCCCCAGCCAATACCCCTAACAAAACTAAATAAATAAAAATGAAAAGGATTCCAAGTACCACATCGCTGACGAAGCATTGGTACTCCGATGCAGAAACGGACGTACCTTCGTAGCGATTATATATAGAGAAGTTATGTACACGTTCTAAAACATAATTAATAATAATAAATATTCACATCTCTATATAGAAAATTGTATACACTGTTTTAAATTAATATTTAGTATAATAGTTTTTGCTTTGATCACAGCCTTAATTCTGTCAGGCATTGACATCACAAGCTTCCTCAGTGTATCTAATGGTATCTCCTGTCGAGCAGCTTGCATTTGTTCCCAAAGTGTGTCTTGCGAAGTAACATTAGATTTATCAATTTTTTATCCAAAATATCCCGTAGGTGTTCAACCGAGTAGTTTCAAAAAAACTTGTTTAATAGAAAATAGGAAAAATTAAATATAACTTCTTTTTAATACATTTCTTTTACACCTAGTCTTAAATAATCAATATTTATTAGCAATTTACTTGGCTTTTTACCCTGTATTTGAATTTCAGTGAGTCTTTTAGGAAAATCACCCCTGTCCTAACACCTTTGCACACTACCGGTAGTGTGCAAAAGTATTAGGAGAGGGATGATGTTAAACTTTATTTTGATGTCTCATAAAAGATAAATTAATTCTTGTCCTAATACTTTTGTACAGTACTGTATATATAAATAAAAACATTTCTTAATTTACTAATCCTACAGATTTCATTAGTTATTTAGTTAGTACTTAAATGTAATCTATGAGCGTAAAATTATAAATAACTAATTCTGATGAATAGAGCGAGCGGCAGAATCGGCCCAGTTATAGGACAGGAACAGTGTGGCGTCTTTAAAGATACCGGAACGAGGAATGCTATATTCATCCACATAATATTATCTGAAAGAGTAATACAAATGCAGAAGGGCCTTTTATCTGTGCTTTATAGCCTACGCAAATACGTTTGACAAAGTACGCTACACAGACGTGATAGAGATGCTCGAAAACTTTGACATTTTCAGAAAAGACGTTAAGGTATTCAAGAATCTATAATTTGGCAGCAAATCTTTTGCACACGGAAAGGAAATGAATTCAGCGATATACCGAAACTGAAAAAGGCGCATAAAAAGCATGTTTAATCACCTGATCTATTCAAACTATACAGCGAAACAATTATAAGTTAAATAAAAGCCTTGCCAGATTCGTCATTGGTGGTCATAGTATTAACAATATAAGAATAGCGGATAACACGGTGCTGAGTGCAGACACGGGAAGGAACATGCAAGGCATTCTACAGAAGTTAGCAAAAGATTGGGAAGAAACGACTGAGCATAATCTTCAAGAAAACTGAATGTATAGTAATCAGCTAATAGAAGACACCAATGTGCGAAAAACAGGTCGGAGGAACTAAAATAAAACAAGTGAAGAAAATTAAATTATTGAGAGTTGTTTTGACAGAGGATGGTGAGTGCGGCATGGAGATCCAAAGACGAATTGACTTGGCCAAGGATACATTTAAAAAAGGTAACCAGTGTACGGAGAAACAGAAAAATCTCATTTAAAACAAAGAAAAGAATGCAGGATTGCTATATGATTGCTGTATTTCTGTATGGACGTGAATATTAAACAATCTCATCAATGATTGAGTAGAGGCTTGACGCAGCAGAAATGTGGTTTGCAGAAGGATGCTGAGGATACCATGGACTGAGCACGTGAGCAACGATAAAGTGTTGGAGAGGATGCAAACGATAAAAAATACTCATACTTAACATCAGGAAGATACAAATGAGGTTCTTAGAAGACGTAATTAAGAAAGAGGGCCTAGAAAATGTAATACTCACAAGACGGACAAACAGAAGGGGAGAATGAGAAAATCAGCGCGAGATATACTTGATAGGCTTGAGCAAATGGGTGGCGAAACCGTGTTTGGGAGTGATACTAAGAGGAATAATATTGAGAGCGACAATAAGCAGAGCCAAGTGGACATCCGTGTTCGCCTACGTACTAAATGTACACGCCACATGAAGAAAAATATTAGACTAGCAACGACGTCTCATCAATTTAAATTTGAGTTGGATAGATTAATCCGTAAGTTCTATGCTAATAGATTCTTTCTATGGACTCATCACTTGTAGAATTCACTTCCGGCGCAATGCTTTCCAGCCAAATGTAAAGTCAGTGTTAGTCGTTATCCACTTTTTCTTGATTAATTTATTTTGTTCTTTCTCTTAGCAACATTCCTGTTTTAACTCTTCCACACCCAGGGAATCTCTTGTATATCAGTGATTTTACTGCCTTGCTTTGCCAGAAAGAGTTAACCCTCATTTTCAGTGGATACCCATATTTAAGTTGACGCTCCGTTTATTTTTCTGAACATTTGTCAGTTTATGTGTACCAGCCTGAATATTCGAAATTTATATTACTTGGGGAATACCAACATCTGCAGCAACTAAATTGCATAGCAGATGTAACTCAAAGAGAAAATAATGAGATAATCAGGATGTCAACATCTCATGCTACTTAAAACAAAAAGTTAGCAAGGAAATATCCGTCATTACTGGAAAGGGAAATAGCAGCTACTGGAATTGGGAAACTTGATTTCTAAAGAAAAATTGGAGGAGGAAAATGATTTTATAAATTTCGAGCAATAGAAGTTCCGGCTTCTCTGTCAATAGATGCTGAATATTTCTTCATAAAGAAACGGCTCATAATACCATTACCATAAAAGACTTTAACAGACGGCTGTAGACACAAGTCCTGTATGTCTTGACTTTTGTTTTAGTAAGAGATATAAGCTTGTCTTAGACATAAGCGTTCTGCACCAATGCTATTTACACGAATCAATTGACCAAATCATATTCAATGACAGGGTAATCATTTTGATCGATAACATAATAAAAATAAAAAAAAATGTTGTCCTAGATTATGAAGTCCAAACAATTTTTTTTTTCATGGACATGAATTGGTATGTTTAAATGATTTAGGCTGATATTACCCGACGACTACATTGACATTTCATGTTGTAAGTAGTTATTTGATTCGGATATATATTTAAATATTGGTCGTTTATATTTACGTCAATTTACATTTACCCTTTTCGGAGGTAGCTAAACAGTGATCGATTATATTTGATTCAATATGTCTTTACTTGATCTGGGAATAGGAAAATATTAATCGCTTATATTTCAGTCTATAACCGTTTACTTTGTAAGATAGGAAGTAAATATTAGTCTTCATATTTGGTAGATGACCTCAGTTTGGGGGACTTTTACATCTTTAGGAGCTGTTTATTCTATATAAGATTAGATAATGGGATATCTTGACAATGATGAAGAAACAGATAAATAGATAGATAGATAGATAGATAGATAGTGAAAGAGAAAGAGTGATAAAAACATTGTGTTATCAGTGTAATATGATTATGGTTAATAATATTGTAAGAAAAACACTGGAACAAAAGAATTAATCACATCTACGACACGGATAATAATAACGAATATGGAAGTTCATTTCAGAAGTCAGAGATCGAAATCAAAAGATATAAATATATAAATGTATAAATAGGTGTTAATTATAAAATTGGGTATAAAAGTATTTGTTTATCCTGTGGGCCATTTTAATCGCATTTGAAATATTCTTACATATATATATATATATATATATATATATATATATATATATATAAGATAACCAAAAAAGTTCACTCTGTTTTTTGATTAGTCATTGAATGAAGTTGAAATATATATGAAATGCGTGTAGCAATTGTTTTAAAATTCGGACAGCCGGAAGTAGGAACATCAGACGTTATAATAAAACACTCGCACCGTGCCCGGACATTAGTTATAAGCCGGAAAGCTTTGAGAAGGATAAAGGTATGTAGAGGTCACGTTCAGGGCTGTTTGCTTTAGAACTTCAAAATCGACTGATTAGCAGCTGCATCAAGTCGCCGCATATGTCAAGCGTTTGGGAATAGTGCTGTGGATGAACGTAATGCAAGGCGATAGTTTAGAAAATTCATGTCGGGAGATGTGTCTCTCCATTATGAGCCACGCAGTTAACTACAACAGGTCTTGAATGACGGAGTCCTGATGGCGGTCATTGCAGAGGACAGTAGTCTAACGTGTGGTGAATTTGCAAGACAGTTCAACGTTTTAGATTAAACAGTTAGACTTCATCTGCACAGGTAAGACGTATAAACTGAGCAAGTTGGTTCCACAAACGCTGTTGGAGGTCTTCAAGGGACAACGAGTGACAGCCTGCATATCGCCGTTTTTTCTCCACCGGACTGCACCCAAACTCAATCGAGTGCTTACGAGTGATGAAATGTAGGCTCTGGACGAAACTCCCAAACGTTATAAATATTGGTTGCCTTCTCAGGATGCTGTCCCTCACACCGCAAGACTGCCTATGCATCCACGCAAGAGTATGCTTTGTGTGTGGTGAACAGGTCGTCAAGTGGTTCATTTATGAACTACTATCAACGGGCCAATCTGTCACTGGAAACCTTTACTAGCAGCAATTGAAACGTGTGCAACAGCCATTACACCAGAAGGAGCCAGCACTGGTGAATCCCAAAGGTGTGCCCTTCCTCTATGACAACGAAAGGCCGCATGTCGCGCGAGTGGTCAGATTTACCATACAACAACTTGTGCCGTCCACTTTATTTACCTGACCTTGCGCCATCCGATTGCCACCTCTTCCACTCCCTGGATAATAATCTTCGTGCGAAATCCTTCATCAATAAAGCAGACTTGCGCAAAGCCCTAAAGGACTTCTTTGCGTCACCCCTCTCTGTTCTACCGCAAGGGCATTGAACAGGTGTAGACACTTAAGAATAAGGTGCTGGATGCCGATGGCGATTACATCGAAGACTAAATATAAGTTACATATACTGTGAAGCGTTTTCTTTTTTTCCTTTAAAAACGGACAGAACTTTTTGGTTACTTTGTATATATATATATATATATATATTTGGGTAGCAATACTTCATTTAAACTTGATTCGTTAAAAACGAACGACATCAAATATTTTATTATTTTTTTTTAATTTTTCCAGTATTCTTACATTTTTAATTTTTGCTAGAGATAAACAATGTAAAATTCTCCATAATTTCCGAATTTTCAAACGCTTTCAGCCTTTTTACACACTATTTTTAAGGATGTTAAACACACACACACACACACATATATATATATATATGTGTGTGTGTGTGTGTGTGTGTGTGTGTGTGTGTGTAAGAGTAAGCATACATCACAGGTACTCACAGTGAATGGAAGATTCTATCTTCAACAATTAGTGAAGAAAAGGCCAGTCGACATTCTACGCAACACATAGATAGATAGATAGATAGATAGATAGATAGATAAATAGATAGATAGATATTTGTCTCTACTTTTAAGATGAGATAGTTTTTACACTATTCAATTTGTTCCGACTATTGTCCTCATCTTCATTGCCTTTTAAATAGATAGATATACTTGATTATGAATAGACTGAGATAGATATATAGACTTGCACGAGCCTAATGTGATAGATGTATTGAGAGACAGATGAGAGCATATTGAGGTAGTGCATAGAAGAGAAGGTATTTAGAGAGATAGTAGATAGATGAGACATATGAAGATAGAAAGTTTGATGAGATATAAGTAAATAGATATATACATAAACTGACGATATATTTACAGATAAATGCAAAGAAGAGTGTTAATAAATAATTTGAGTATAAATGTGGCATTGCTTTCTGTGGGTAACACCTGCTACATCTAAAATATTCTTATATATATATATATATATATATATATATATATAGATAGATAGATAGATAGATAGATAGATGTGTGTGTGTAATATTAACACATTAATATATATATATATATATAGACAGATGTGGAAAGAAGCTAGAAAGTTACAAGGCAGTAAAGAGAAGAATATGAAGATAAAATTAGAGAGAGTGGGTAAGAAAACCCAGATGAGGAGTGAAAAAAGAGGAAAACACAGATATTAAAGAGAGTGGAATTTAGAGGGAGAAACTGAACAAATGGTAAATAAAAAAAAGAAAGAATAATTTTACAAACCAGAAAATTATTACCCTAAAATTTAAAGCCCTTCCTTAAGTTTGGCTCTTTCCTGTGCAAATATATAAAAGTCAAACTAATTTATGATACTTTTTTTTCTAAATTTCTATCAATGTAACCATGCGGAGACTTTATGCCAAAATTACCCACAGAACCATTCCATCAATACAAGAAACTATTGGATTTCGAGACTACAAGAAAAAAATACAGACCGAAATGCTACCAGCAAATCTCCAGGCAATAAATCTCAGAAAAGTTTCAAATAAGTCTTGAATATGAACTGGCGCCATTGAAAACGAAAATGATTTAAAAGGACCTATATTTAGGTATAGACCAAAAAAAAATGTAAAAAGCGAAATACTCGCGTACAAAATATTATACTCTCAACCATGATATAATAGGGGTTGTTTCTAACGAGAGAAACTTGTATATAAGAAAAAGTACGAGAAGAATGTATTCTCTAAAATGAGATGAATGCACAAAGACATACACGTGGGAGCGGCACAAGGCCTGAATAAGAAATAGCACTGCACAGAAGTAACATAAAACTAACCAATGACAGGAAATTATGTCTCCCAACGTTTAAAGGAATGCAGCGGGGGGAAATGAAGATTATGACACACTCAGGATGCAGGAAGAAATACTTATAAAATTACAAGCCTTCCCTCAACAGAACAACATGAAAAACCGTAGACACACGAAATTCAAACGCAATAAAACATACACACACACATACAGAGACACACAAACTAAATACAAATAGTATCCCAAAAACAATAAAAAGAGCTAGATGACCCGGAGAGTAGAAGTGAATCAAAATCGCTGAAAATATATTGAAGTATAAAGACGAAATCAAAGATTGCAAGTCAGTGAAAAAAAAATTTACAGTCAAGGAAGGTTACAGGAGAAACTTAATTTGTGAATGTGAAAAAAAAAACAAGCACGCATATGATCTTTTTAACCTACTTACCACTTGAGTTATCTATTTATAAACAAGAACTTGGTCATCACAAAAGCAAACGTATCTGTGAAGTCACAATTTTATTCGCCTATTGAGAGTCAAATTTAGCCTCTAAACGCGTGAGGCGACACAAATAAATTGTGAATATTAAATATATCACACAAAATGAAAATAATTGGGATAATAATAGCAACAATGAATCTACAATTTAAACAAAAGGTTCACGGCCTCCCGCGCATTTTCTTATATATATATATATATATATACACACACACACACACACACACACACACACACATATATATATATATATATATATATATATATATATATATATAGTCATCTGCAGACAAATCCGTTTCGCTGTATCACAGCTCATCAGTACGGTTAGACTCCGATTGCTTTTAAACCCAGGATTGAAACCTGGACGAAGTGGCCTCCGTCGGCGATT
This sequence comes from Ascarosepion bandense, assembly GCA_037127315.1. Classification (NCBI taxonomy): domain Eukaryota; kingdom Metazoa; phylum Mollusca; class Cephalopoda; order Sepiida; family Sepiidae; genus Ascarosepion; species Ascarosepion bandense. The sequence goes on along the minus strand of JBBBDQ010000727.1, from coordinate 2,433,629 downwards.
CTACCTCTAGGCTCTGGGCGCTCGGTAGTATAAGGCACACTTTTAGCATGTATATTTTCATTATACACGCCCAATAGCCAGAGTGCTTTAAGTCATTAGTGAATGAGAGATGCGTACATGCCAGGGTAGCTACTGTTGTTCAAAGTTTACCATTCCTCCAGAGTGCTCAATCAGGACGTCACAGCGTAGTCATCCGCAGACAGATCTGTTTCGCTGTATCACAGCTCATTAGTACGGTTAGACTCCGATTGCTTTTTAACCCAGGATTGAAACCCAACCGAAATGGTGGGTTTCAATCCTGGTTTATGCTGGGAGGGTTATATATATATATATATTTGTGTGTGTGTGTGTGTGTGTGTGTGTGTGTGTGTGCGTTTTAAGTGGCGGGTTTCAATCTTGGGTTAAATATATATATATATATGTTTTAAACATAAATTTGAGATTAAAAATCACAAAATCAGGGATAGAGCAAAAATGAATATAAAATATGAGGTATATATATATATATATATATATATATATGAGTAATAGCTACGAATGTAAATATATTCCCCAGTTAAAAAGGGTAAATAAGGAGAATGTCCCACTAAGACAGGAGCAAATCAATTTCGCAACAAGCAAGGCACTAAACCGTCTTATATACAAGGGGTTTACTGGGCGTGGAAGAGTTATAAAAGGAATATTGTTAAGAGGAAAAACAATAAAATCAAGCAAAAGTGGATAACGACTAACACTGAATTTGAATTTTTCCTGATTAGAGTTGGCTGGAAAGCATGGCACCGGAAGTAAGAAGTGCCAGAAAAGAAACTCTTAGCATAGAACTTGCGGTCTAATCTAGCGAAATAAAATTTAAATTGATGAGACTTCGTTGCTAGTCTAGTATTTTTCTTCTGCATGCGCCGTTTCTCTTTTGGACATCACTGAACACGGATTTCCTCTTGGCTCTGTCTATTTTCTCTATCAATATTATTCCTCATAAGTGCCATACGTGAAACACGCTTGGGCAATCATGTCTCGATAGAGACATAACTGACTGGGCAGAAGCTTATCCCTCAGCAGGTTGCCATTGCTTTCTGCGGCAGGCTGGTTGCCAGCCAACGCTACAGAACCCAATCTGTCCTGTTATTTAACACATAACTGGAATGAAAAAAACGGATTAATACCTTTCCCAAGGTATTTGCGCGTAAGTGAATGCAATGAATTCAACTGGAATTCGAACTCGGCTCCCCGATATCCACTGTACCACAACGCACATCTATACCGCTCCCAAACCCGGCTTTGCCATACATTTGCTCAAATCTATCAAGTATGTCTCGCGCTGTTTTACTCTATCTCCATTCCTCTTTATCTGTCATGTGAGTATTCAAATTTCCAGGACCTCCTTACTAATTACATGTCCCAGGAACATCATTTATATCTTCCTGATGTTAAGTATGCGTTTTCTTATCGTTTGCATTCTTACCAACACCTCATCGTGGCACACGTGCTCCGTCTTCGTTATCTTCGGAATCCTTCTGTAAAATCGCATTTTTGCTGCTTTAAGCCTCTACTTTATGAGATAAGACCGTCCAACATTCATTTCCATACCAAAGAACATTTATCACATAGCAATCCAGCACTCATTTCTTTGTTTCCAGTGATTGGGTCACTATGTCGATCCAGGATGTTTTTTCCACCTGAATCCATCCTGCATATATACAAGTCAACCATCCGTCCGTGCATGGAGTACTGCTGCCATTTATGGTCAGGTGCCTCTGCCGTTCTCCTCAGTGTTCTTGACAAGCTCCAAAGGAGAGTCTGTAATGTGATAGGTACTGATCTGGCGATTCGATAGATGTGTATTATTTCAAACAGACTTTTCCATCTGTTCTTTCGTGGTCAATATGTGATGGTCTAAATTGTAGCTCCAGCCTCCCTGAGGCAGGCACATTCAATTCCGGTCGAAGAATGAAATTTTTAATAATATTTCTCGTATACTAATCTAATATTATAAATGAAGTACGTATATTTTGGCAGCATCTTTTCATTTACCCAAGAATACTTGGTTGTTAATGATTTTAAATGCCGTAAAAATACATTAGAGAATTTGAACTTTGAATGAACTAATTATGTGAATTATCAAATTACTCAGAGCAAAGAATTATTTATTTTAATTATATTTCAAATAAGCCCTCTAAACACAACTAAGTACATATCCAGAAACTTGGTAATCTGTGCTATTGATAAGAGTTCTTTTTTTTTACTTCTGATATGTAGTGCCTCTATAATTTTTAGGCGTCTAATGTCTGTGTCAACACACAGATGTTAAACGCCTAAAATTTTTCATAATGTTTATATACTTTCTTTTAAAATGCTGTAACACTTTTCCTGCTACAATGCAATATTTGATCTTTAAACTGTAATATAGTCTCTGATGATAAACGATGACGTTCGTAAGTACTAGGTCAACCTTTGGACAATTCTTATACAAATATAATTCGGAAATACAAAGTCTAATCAGACAATATGAAAGAATTTAAAAGAAAATATATAAGACTATGTTGTGTCTATCGTTTAACACAACTTATTATAAATAAATATACTGTTAAATAATTGAACAGAGCGTTTACTCAGATACGACTATCCACTAAATATATATTTATTTTTATGTATAAAATGACTTCTGCTTATTGTGGAAACGTTTTCAGCTGCAACGGTTACAATTTTTATCTCTTTTCCCTCACAAGTGTCAGCCTACATTAACAAAGTAGATTTAGGTTTGTACATAACTACGACTACAATACAGAAAAATGTAGATATATTTATAAACATGTTGTTGACTATAGACTATATTATTATCATTGTCAGTCCATTTTTCTGTTGAATATCGTTCTAACCTCTTTTAGTCTCTTCTTTTCTTAGTCTCTTCATATCAGATATTGCATATCGTATATATGTGAGTATGAATGATGGCATATTCATTGCTTATGTATTGCAGCAATGCCAATCAACTTCTCTTTCACTTCGGATCTGATATTCAAAGAACGAAAAACACTGTCGACAGCCAGACACAGGCGCCGTGTCCAATTCAAGCGGGGTGGCTTAACAAAGACATTGTCTCCAGTAGACATACCCCCTTGGCCTTGAGGGCGTTGGGCCTCCGACTTTTGGGAATTGCATTGCCGATACGCTATTCAGTCTGTACAATCCCATGCCATTTTGAATTTGCGTCGTTCACAAAAAGACCTACCGCCAGGGAGAAGTACTCTTTGTGTGAGATTATAATGAGGAGGGTCTCTCTCTTAGAATTCCTACAAAGTTCATCGGGCAAGTTTAGCCGGGACAAAGATGTATTGGTCAATTAGAATGGAAGAAGATTTTATTGTAAGATTTACAGAATAAAGATTGTCTTTTATTGAATTAGAATCTCAGTTTCACGGTTATTGTAATCTAAAGCACACACACACACACACACACACACACACACACACACACACACACACACACACACACACATATATATAGGGTTATAATGAAAGAATGAGCAGCAAATTTAAAACGTTTGATTAAGAGATTATTTAATCAAATTTATTCGTTTCATTTGGCTTGTTTAACTGCACATCAACTAATTATGGGTCATTTAATGATGAAATTTTACTTTCTTGTGAGCATTAGTATTATTTTCTTCAAGACATCTATTGCTAGTATTTTCTTTCCTTATGTACATATTTTTATTGTGGAGTTTTCACTATTTCCCTTAGCTGGGACACTAACAGTTGTTACCCCTCTGGGTCAAGATTGACTTGGGGAAGAGCATCAATGAAGAGTTGGTTCCAGCCTCCTCAAAACCTCCCGATCAGAAGCCTTGTTGCCGTCGTTTATCGTCATACACAGGATGATGCGTAAAAGAACAGATAGTAAATAATTCTTGATTTATTGATATCTCTCTCTCGATCTCTATCTCTCTTTATCTATCTATCTATCTATCTATCTATCTATCTATCTATCTATCTATCTATCTATCTATCTGCTTCATAAACATCTATCTATCTATCTATCTATCTATCTATCTGCTTCATAAACATCTATCTATCTATATATATATATATATATATATATATATATATATATGCTTCATAAACATCTATCTATCTATCTATCTGCTTCATAAACATCTATCTATCTATCTATCTATCTATCTATCTGCTTCATAAACATCTATCTATCTATCTATCTATCAATCTATCTATCTATCTCAATGTCTCTATTTTACTATATATATGTTTCGATGCCTGTTCATTGGCACCTCTTCAGATGCCTGTAGAGGTCCCAATAAACCGATAGCAAAACACAATAAACATTGCTTTTATTATAAACACTTATAATAAATATATTGTCATCAACAAAGCACAATATGCAAACTAATCAGAGAAAGTAAAATAAAACAAGTAAAATTTACAAATACCTGGGAAGTGTTTTGACAGAGGATGGAAAGTGCGCCATGAGGATTCAAAGACACATTGGCATTACCAAAAATGCATTTCAGAGTAACCAGAGTGCTGAAAAACATGAAAATCACATTAGAGAAAAATAGTGCTGGAACTCTACATGTGATATCTGTCCTTCTGTATGGAAGTGAATGCTGGACGATCTCATAAAAATGAAGGAGACACTTGAAGCAGCAGAAATGGATGCTGAGGATACCATGGACATAGCACACGTGAAACGATGAAGTGTCATGCAAACAAGAATAAACTCATACTTAATATCAAGAAGAGACAAATGAGGTTCTATGGAACACGTAATGAGTAAGAAGCGACTGGAGAATTTAATACTCACTGGTCGGATAAATGGAACTAGAGACAGGGGAAGAGACAGGAGACAGAGCCAAGTGGAAATTCATGATTGCCTACGTTCTGACAAAACACGGTCCATGAAGAAGATAATAAAGTAATAATATATTATGGTGTAATAAGTATGTAGCAATCATAAGAAATAAATTACTACAAACACCGGACGGATAACACAATTGTTTGTACTATTTCTAATATATATATATATATATATATATATATATATATATATATATATATATAAAGTCATCCCCAGACAGATCTGTTTCACTGTATCACAGCTCATCAGTTAGACTCCAATTGTTTTTTAATCCAAGTTTTAAACCCGAGCGAATTGTCGGCAGTCGGCGATTCTACCTCTGAGCTATGAACGTTCGGTAGAAGAAGGCAGACTTTTTAGTGTGTATATTATCATTTTACACGCCCAATAGCTGAGAGTGTTCCAATTCATTGCTGAATGAACGATGCATAAATGCTAGAGTAGTTACTGTTTTTCAAACTCTACAATTCTGCCAGAGTGCTCAATCAGGGCGTGAATATATATATTTATATATAAACCTAAAAAAATCACGATACCTAATGATTAAAATGAATTTTTAAAAATGAAAATAATATTTCTTGAAGTTTTTAATTTTAGTTTTAAATCCAACCTTAATATTTCTATTAAGCAAAAGCGTTTTCGGTATTTCAAAACGAAATTAAATTTCATTTACAAGTAGTTTAGTTTAAAAAATTGCTAAAAGTCGCTAATCCTAGCTCTATATTTTACCATCTGTTAGCACAATATAATTCTATCCTTTCAAAGATTATATGTACATTACTCAACTTTTTTTTAAGAATATTTGCTCTTGAAATGTTTAATTAATCTAATAGAAAACAAATATTATTCACTTCAAGTTAATAATATTGCACAAATCCGATTTTAATACAGCCGTATGTCTTTTTTGTCGAAAAATGTGTCCATAGTCTCTGCTTCTTCTTGCAGTGGCGTGTTGGTTTCTTCCAACTGCCTTTTTCTCATTTAATTTATGTACCTTCTGTGCGTATAATTTGGACCTTGAATCGTAAATAATATATTCCCGATCCGATTAGCTATCGTACCGGCTTCCCAGTAGAAACTGTTGTTGCTAAACATCTTATAATACACTCTTTACCCTGGTCTGAAACTCTTCTTTGGTACGAATGACGTTATTTGCTTTTTATTTGTTTGGTAAAACTGGAAGCGGCCGAAATGTGGTTCTACAGAAGGATGCTACGGATATCGTGGACTGAGCATACAAGCAACGACGAGGTGTTAGAAAGAATGGCAACAAAAAGGAAATTGATGCTGAGCATCAGGAAGAGACAACTGAAGTTCCTGGGACATGCAATGAGGAAGGAGAGCCTGGAGAACCTGATACTGACTGGACAGATAGAAGGTAGGAGAGACAGAGGAAGGCAGCGGATAACATATTTGCAGGGCCTGATCAGGTGGATGACGGAACGGGGGTTGCCAGGAGCAACAGGAGCAAACATACTAAGAGCCACAAGGGATAGGGAGACGTGGAGAGCCATGATCGCCTACGTCCTGAAGGGAGAGGGCACATAGAAGATGAAGAAGTATTTTGTCAAATGCTGATTTTATCTTTCCAGCGAACATCGCCTCTGCCGGTGACAGTCCTGAGGGTGTGTTATTATTTGGGGTAATCCTATAAACCTGTAGAAACTTTTGAAGTGCTTTCTCTGTGGTTGTACCGTATGCCTTTTTCAGCGCTCTTTTTAAAATGTCGACAAATCTCTCTGTTTATTCATTCGAACGTGGGTGATACGGTTGGGTTTCGGTATAGTTTACTTGGAACACCCCACAGAACTCCTGGAAGTGTGTGAACGTGAATTGTCTTCTGTTGTCAGTTACCAGAAACTTCACTACACCGAACCGTGAAAACTGTTCATGCAGGCAGTTAATTGTGTTTTCTGCCGTCGGATTCTTATATCGAAAAACTTCCGGTCACTTGCTGTAGCTTTATACTGTGATTAGATAAAATCTTTCTATAGGTACCGCATAATCTACGTGAATCCTCGATTATGGTCGATCAGTTTTCAGCCAAGTTTTTTTTTAAATCATTAGGTGACCCCTGGCAGCTAGGGCGCAACACTTAAATCTTTCTACCATTTGTATAATGACTGCATCGATATTTTGCTGACAGACGTAGCTTCTCATCAATGCCCTTATTCGATTTTTTTCAAGATGTCTCATATAAAAATCCTTTTCTGCAGTGTCGAAAAGCTGTCGGAAAGACTTCTGTTTCTTTCTTCTATTTTCTTTCTTCGTAGTTGTGATGAAGTCGTCACTTTCTGCCTCGTTCCTAATTTCTACTAATGTCTTTGGCAGTTTTCGTACTGTATTTCCAAGTACTGTCCTCAGCTCGCCTTCTGATTGTAGTGCAGCTATTACTGAGTCTACCAGATATTCACTATTCTTTAGAACTAATCTTGACAACCCGTCTGCGTGTCCGATCTTATTGGAAGACAGGTATTTTAATTTGAAGTTGTAGTTAAGCAAGATCGTTCCCCATCGTAAAAGCCTGTTTGCTGTATATAGTGGTAAGCCTTTCTTCGAACCGAAGATTGTCAACAAGGGTTTTGATCAGTCTGCAGAATGAAATGTCTTCTATAAATGTACCTGTAAAATCTAGTTACAGCAAATATGATCCTTACAGCCTCTTTCTCAATCTATGAATAGTTTTTCTTTGCTGGCAATAGTGTTCTAGAAGCGTGTGCGATAGGTCTGTCATTTTGTGTAGTATGCAAGCACCCACGCCACACGAGCTCGCATCTCTCGCTATTATTAGTTCTAAATTAGTATCATAATGTGTTAAAAACAGGTCAGACGATAATGTTTTAATAATTTCTTAAAATGCTTCTAGGCATTGCGCTGTCCAGTTCTATTCTTTCTCTTTTAGTAATTCATTTAATGGGGCACGTAATTTATGCATATTGGCGATGAATTCCTAGTAATAATTTACCAATCCAAGGAAACTTTGTAGTTCAGTGATAATTCTTTGTGCCGGCATATTTTTATTGCTGCAACTCTTTCAGGATCCAGCCTTCTTCCATCCTTGTTTATAATATTTCCCAGGTATTTAATTTCTTTCAAACAACATCGGACTTTTGTTCTTTCACTTTGAGTCCATAGCTTTGGATTCGCATAAACACTTCATGTATATGTTTCAAATGTTTTTCCACGCTGTCGATCGTTATTAGTATGTCGTCTAGATATGTTATGGTGAATTCTAGTCCAGCTAACATTGTGTCCATCATTTGTTGGAAAATCGCTGGTGCTTTAATTCCGAAAGCCAGCCTTTGAAATCTATCCAATGCCGAATGTGGGTTAATGTATAGTATCCTAGAGGTCTCCTCATCCACTGGCACCTGTTAATAAGCCCCGCTTAGATCAATTTCTGAAAAGTATCTACCGCCGTTTAATCTTGTGAACACTTCTTTTGGGCTGGGAATCGGGTAATAGTAATCCTCTATTTCATTGTTAAGACCTGTTGCAAAATTCGCGCAAACACGAATTTCACGTAATTTTTTCTTAACATAGACGACTGGCAAATTTTTTACTTTTGATAATATTCCCGTTTCTACAAGCCTGTCCAGTTCTATCAATTTTTTCCTATTGATGCAAAGGGAACATTTATTTTTTTTAATATTGGTTGTGCGCCATCTTTCAATTCTATTTTTGTTGCTACATTTTCACATCTAGCATCTGATGAAAACACGTCGGGGAATTTTTCTTTTAATTTTTCTTTTAATTTTTCTGCTTATGTTGGTTCCTTTTCTACTTTATGGCAAAAAGTATTAATAGGAAAGTCATATAATTCAAATCTTTGCATCCAATCGGTACCGGAAAAATTCTCGGTATTTTTTAAAACGAACATTTTAAGTTATTTTCGTTTTTCCGTAGATAATACATTTTAATTACCTCTCTTTCGAATCTTTTTTCTGTTACTGATCTTGCTATTTTGTCTGTACGTAGCATGGTGGACTTATTTAGTTTGCTCCATATTTGCAAACTGATGATTTCAAATCGGAGCCTGAATCTAGCTGTAATTTGATTCTTTTGTTTAGAATTTCTACTACTACGTATTTCCTTATATTTACTCCATTCTCGTGTTCCGTTCTGGCAGCTCTTACCCTACTTCTGTTTCCGGTTCTAGTTCTGCAGTGAAACATTTATGTCCCATTCTGTTACATGCTGATTAGGTTTTATATCGATATATGCAGTCTTTATACCAGGGAAGACCTCCACATCTATAACACGGACTAGGCGGAGATTTGTTTTATAATTCATAATTGTTTTGATTTTTCTTTGGGGAGGGTAAAAATTGTGTATTTCTGTTTTAACTTTTCTTTGGGGAGTGTAACAAATATGATTTTCTGTTAACTTTGCCTACATGTGCAATGCCCGATTCTTCAATTTCCCTTGAGTCTTTCTTGACACTTAAACACATCTAACAAACTTCTGCTAACTTCTGTAATGTGAGTTCCGGCTCGTTGTTGCAGTTTTGTCAGTGTTCTCTTCACCATTTCAGTCTTTTGCTAAAACTACTCCCTGGACAAAAATTAAACGTTTGAAATTGTCTGAAGAGAGCTCTGATAGTTTAAAATCGTTGCAGTGTTTATTTACAATTGCCGCAAACGTGGTGTCATTTTCGTCATCTCTTTTCTTTTTTGATAGGTTAAAGTATTTCTACCTTTTATGGAAAAGTGACGTCTTCAGGATAAAAGATTGTTAAGCACTTCACTGCTTCTTCGAATGTTAATTCGTTCGTCTTTTTGGGCAATATATAGTCAACGAAGTTTGTATGTTCGGCAGTCTACAGTTTTCTTAATAACAATCTCAGTTTTGGACCGTGTCTCGCAGTCGATTTGAAAAAGTCCTCGTATCTCCTAAAGTAGTCTTCGAAAGTTTTATCCTCGTCAGCAGAGTATGCGAAATTTTCAATTGAGTTCCATATTGCGTTCTGAGAAAATGTAGACTCTTTTCCGCTGTTCTGTCCTTTGTTGATGATCACTTTTAGTATTAATTCTTGTAATTCCATGTGTTTGGTTTCATTTTTTTGCTGCATTTCTCTTTGTTTCACTTCCAATCTTTGTTGAAATTCTAATTGTTTTTTTAATAGTTCAACAATTGCTGCTTAGAAATCTATTTTTCACTTATTTCTGTGAGGAGAGGAGAAGAAAAATTTGTTTTTATTTACGTAGTTGTGAGGGGAGATATTTCCTTTAACCTTGTTGCCACTTCGTATGACGACTGCAGTCTAAAAACGTGAACTCTTTGAATATCCTCGTCGCTTTTTGTCGTTGCGACTGGTGTTGAAAGAATTCCTTTATTGCCGCGTACTTTTTGGAATATTTCGTCGTCACTTTCATAACTCCGCGTGTATTTTTTGTGGTCTTCGTCGCCACTTCCCGTGTGGGTTGCTGTTTTTTCTTTTTTATATCTCCGCGTGAATTTGTTCGATTCTTCATAGCCACTTGTCGTGACCCGGTTATGAAGTCCAGCAAGAAATAATACAACAACAACCAAAATAGGAAATAACGGTGTGTATATTAAACACAGCAAAATTTAATACTTGGAACACTGTTAGCATAACGATAAATATGGGTTAGGTAGTAGTACGAGAAGTTGGACTAAGCAATGGTAGTACGGTAACAGTCTTGGCTATCTCAGCCTATTCCTCTCCTCTGCTCTCTGCTGATCTACTGATCTGATCAGCATCTACCTCTTGTGAGGGGAAGTATATGTAGTTGTACGAAGAGTCCAGTCCGTTGAATGGGTGACGCCACCATGATAATTTAAAATCAATTTAAGCCCACACTGCACAGCCAAGTAGAATTCTTTCAGATTATTCTTCAGATTATGTTTTAGCCTCTTTGCCTCCTTGGGTTATGGACATTTTTCTTTGTACTGGTCCGGAATACATACATGCATACATGACAGAAATATATATGTACAAGAAATATATATGTATCATCAAGTTAAAATTACCTACATAACTGTTCTATCAATAGAAGAAACATATGTACATTTGGACTATTTGGAAAAATAAAATCCAAACTCTTACAACAAAATCTACAGGCCATAAATCAAGGAATCAAGTTTCAAATAAGTTTTAAAATAAGTACTAATGCTAGTCAGTGTTAGAATAGATTGAACTATGTGTACGAAATATTATTTTGCGTCATTGAACACTTTTCCTATGAAACTATTTTCCATTTATTAAATAGTAAAAATTCATACGAATGTTTTTTCATAAATTGACGCTAGGGCTACAACACTATTGAAAAACAAATCAAAACCAGACCACGGCATACTACATATATATATATATATATATATATATATATATATATATATATGCAATTTTTCCTTTTACTATATATATCATCTTTTTAATTCTTGACACTATTAGGCCGCCTTCTCAGATTTCATTTCCATTTTTATATACTCTAAAAAACTGAAACAAAATTGTGTCATTTTTGTTATCTATTCATATTCTTTTTTGACCTGGTGACATAGAATTCTTTATTTTATGTGTCTAACCTAGGTTACTTCTGTTATCAGGGTTGTATATTTTGCTTCACTACAATAGTTTGTACACCAAGAACTGTATTGGAGAATTGTATGGCAAAGCTGAAAAAGTTTACTTTTCGCCTTTCAGTTATCTTGTTACGACTACACATGCTGAGGATTTTTTAAAAAGATTTTTCTATATCTATTTAGCCGAATTTAATTAGAGTCTTTTTTTACTTTCCATCATTTCGGTTAATCTGTATTTAACATCGTGACAATAAATTTGTTGACAGAAATGAGAAAATGTTGCAAGAGACAGGGCATAAAAAATTCTAAAATTCCCAGTACATGTCATTCGTGCGCATGTGCAGTCGTACCTACAAATTTTGTCCGATGAAATCCTGAGGGACAAAACGCGTTACGAGTAAACATTTTCTAGTTTGCCATACAATTTCCCCAATTTTCACACACAGACACACGCACACCCCTCACACACGTTTTACACGCTAAAATGTATGCCCCCCTTCTACCGAACGCCCATAGCTCAGATGTAGAATCACCGACAGAGGCCAATTCGGTCGAGTTTCAATCCTGGGTAAAAAGCAATCAACTGTCCGACCGTACTGATGAGCTGTGATACAGAGAAACAGATCTGTCTGCGGATGACTATATATATATATATATATATATATATATATATATTTAGTCATTTTAAAAGTTGAGATATATATATCTCAATTTTTAAAATAGTTTTCATTGGATCTACTAAAAACACTTTTAAGCAGTATAGGTATTTGCATTTAACTTCCTTAAAAAATAACGCGTACCGAAACCAAACATGTTTTTCTGCGTATTTTTGGAAATGAAATGATGCAAACAAAATCAGGAAAGTAAAATGGAAAAATCTGGTGAAAACAAGAATCTCTAAGTCATTCTATTTGCACCTGAATGAAAAGCTGCAGATTTTAAGCTTCTCTAAATATAAAGGACTACTGAATCATAGAAATGAATTGACGATTTTATGTACACACTGAAAACATTTTTCTCTAAAATTAAATTAATTACAATTGTTCATTTATAACTTAAGCTCCAATATTACTTAAAAAATTAAAAATTATTTTACTAAAAATAAATGACCCACACAATACTTGTTTGGTTTTCAGAACTACAATAAGGAAATTAACGAAAGTGTTTTTAAACAACCGACAATTTGAAATTTGTTTGGACATTATTTTTTTATGGATACTCGTATCTAAGTAGATGTCCTGTTTATAATCAAACAGTATATATATATATATATATATATATATATATATTTCTACCAGCCTGATTATATATGATAAAATGTGCGACCCCTGTCCATATAGATGAAGCCACCAATTGATTTGGAGCGTCTTAGACCTCTCGACCACGAATGGCTAACAGTCTAAATGAAATCAAATCAAGCTTATATAACACAATTTTGAAATCATTTCAAATTTTCGAAACAGAAAGTTTGAAGACCATTTCGTTAATCTTTGTTAATATGTTGACATTACGATACATTTCAGAGCAGATATGGTTATTACGATGAAACGAAAATTGATTTTATTTCGTTTAGACTGTTGGTCATTCTTTTTTGAGTGGTCTAAGACCCGTCACGTCAATTGGTGGCTTCCCCTATATAGATAGGGGCCGCGGGTTCGAAAACTGCCGAATGACACATATTTTCATAACAAAAATTTATCGATATATATCGATCAAAAATAATCTTCAAACAAATCATTCCATAACTTAGTACACGTAATTATTTAATTCTAAATCTAACTTCAAAATTCCATCCTCATTAATTTATGAGGTTATAAAAATTCAAATTTTTAAAAAATTGAAATCCAACCTGCAGTTGAAAATTAATTTCTAACTTAATTTAAATAATTTATGGTCTCATTATATATCTTACCCACACAAAATTAAATAGCGTCATGCCACGCCATCAGGCTATTCTGTTGCCTTTTGCGATTCTGATCTTTTACTTCGTAGTTCAACCTTATTCTCATTCTCGATTGAGCAATAATGTCACACTTACAAGCATATTCTTTAAATACCACTGTCAAATTTTCTAAATAACCATAAATTTATCTTATATTTTCTAAATAGATCATTTTCATCATTTATTTTTAAATGTCATTTGAAGATGAAGAGTATTTTTCTAAAACATGAAAAATTTTGTGTAGTGATATAATGCTTTATAAAAGCATTAAATAAGCATTGTAATAACAAAAATACAATATATATACGATGAATAGCAAAATGCAAGTTAATTTTCAAAGATTGGTCATTCTTTTCATCTACCAAGTAATTTCCTTGTCTCAAAGAATATATCATAAATCTTAGCAATTCACTGAAAGAGGAAATAAACAACATCATTTTCTATAAAAAAATCTTTTTCTTTGACAAACCTATATTTTACTTCAATCTTCTTCTTTAACCAAAACTGTATCCCGAACTGATTTTTTTTTGTTTTTGTTTTTTTGTGTGAGCAATTTAATCATCTGAAAATATTTGCTACTTTATAGCGTTTGACAAGGTGCATGAAAATGCTTTGGCGCGGTCAATACATATGAAAATAAAATTACGCAAATAAACAATATCGAAATTTTCATATATAAGTTTTTCATATACTTTTCTCGAATACAGATTAGGCTCTATGTTTTCAAGATTTTGCGTAATATTTCGACTCCTTTAAAAACAATATTGCGTCAGTGGATTCGTGCACAAAAGTTTGCATGTGTGTACATATGTGCAGGGGAATGTACTGAGTGAGGATTGGTAGCTTTGTCGACTCTTTTCGACGCACCTGACATATTATTGATTTTCATACGAATTACATTGAGTTTATTTTAATCGATTCAGAATCTCGGCGACTTTAAATATTGAAACATTGCAGTAAAAGAATGAATTCCGTTTCTCTTTCATTTACAGTGTAATATGTATAACTGCCACGGTTCATCATTTATTGCTCATGGTAGTAGATCTACAGAAAAACAAAATATATTTTGCATTTTATGCATAATAATCAGATTAATCTTCATAATTGTGTTGGATTAGGTGCATACTGTTGCACAGAAGAAAAATAAAGCTGCTGGTCTATTCTATTCAAGGTATGCACTCTCTACTCTATCTTTCTACACGCCACGTTCCTATATATATATATATATATATATATATGGTGCAATTAATAAATTGTCATCAAAATTGTGTAAAAAGAAATATATATCAGTCAGCTAATTGGACGATCATGTCTCGAAAGAGGTATGACTAACAGGGCAGAAGATTATCCGGCAGCAGGTTGCCATTGCTTTCTGCGGTAGACTGGTTGCCGACCAAAGCTATAGAACCCAATCTGTCCTGCTATTTAACACATAACTGGAAGGAATAAACAGATTAATACCTTTCGCAATGGTATTTGCGCGTAAGTGAACGCAAGGAATTCAACTCGGCTCTCCGATATCTCGTACCGAGTCGATATCCACTGCGCCACAACGCACATATAAATACGAGTGAATAAAGAACAATGAAAGTATTAACAACGTTGAAAACATTAATTTAAAACAGTGCTTAATATAGAAATAGAGCCCTGAATATTTATTATAAGTCATAGTTTAGAACATGTAAATATTACAATCTTCTACGAAAGTGTACCTGTTGTTTCGACATCGAAAAAACAATGTCTCATCCTGTAGTTAATTATGAGGGCAAATTATAATTTGTATATGTTCTAAACTATATATATATATATATATATATATATATAACATTGACATTTGGTTTTAACAGATATATTTACCAAAAGTTCAAAAAATTCTACTGTATTTAAAGATACTGAATGAATTTCTTCAAATAAATCACTGTTGGCTTCAACCACGACCCCCAGGCACGTTTGCAGTCTCTGGCAACTCTTCTGGACAGTCACATTGTTTAAGTTGGGGAATGCTGTCATGACTTTTGCCTTCAGTTTATCATGTGCTACAAAGAGGTTTGTCGGTGTTACGCTCAACTGCGCCCCACACATAATGAAGCGAGTTGAAATCTGATGTATTAGTTGGCCAGATCTAAGTGATGATGTAGCCGCACAAATTATTTGACAACCATGACTGCGTTATCTAACTTGTGTGATATAGTGCAGAGTCTTATTTGCCAGACACTAGGGTCTTTCAACAGCCAGCTTCTCGACCAAGGCATTTGGAATATTCCTCAGAGTTATGTCTGAGGCCCTCATCAATAATTTCAGGATTTTTTTATTACCAGAACGATCAGAGTGAGCATTCCGAGATGCCGTCCCTTCCAAATTACCATTAGCCTCATCCAACTCTCTCCGAGTGCTCAGCACTGTCAAATTCTATAAGTACAACATGCCGTTTGTAAATTTCTGGTGGAGTGGGTTGCATCATACTTCTTTTTTCATCACAGCCGGTGCCAAACTGTTCCTATTATACTGTACAGTCAAGAAAATTAAAAAAAATAGAGAGAACGGGGGCAGGATTTCAATTAAAAATACAAAATGACGACAAACATCGCACACACATACTGTATATATATATATATATATATATATATATATATATATATATATATATATTGCAGTCCCATATCTTGATGATATTTTGCTGAAATGTAAAATACCAGATAAAAAAACAGATAAACATAACAAAAATGTTTCTGCAGTTTTCAAAAGAATGCAGGATTTTGGAATCAAGCTGAGGGTCTAACTAATTTTTTATAGACAAAATCAAATATTTGGGACAAATAATTGTCAAGCATAGCAGGAGACCAGATCCAGCACGAGCCAGTACTATAAAAGACATACTTTCTTCTGAAAATGTCAGTTGCCATACAAATTATCCTGGAATTAGCAAGCTATTGCAATGTTTTTTCCCCTGAACATGCATTGCTCCTTTAAATGAAATATTGAAGAAAGACTCTAAATTGGTCTGAACGACAGAGTGTCAGGAAGTATTCGAAAAAATGAAAGAAATCCTTCGTCAAATTTGTTTTTGTCACATTATGCACCGCCACCAAAAAAAAAAAAAAAAAATAGAAACAATAGTAGCAAGTGACTCTACTGCATATGTTATTAGGCCCTGCATTATGCATAAATCTGAGACACCTCAATAAAACAAATTGCACACGCATCCAGAACGTTTTTTTTTTTAGCTGACAAGGTACTTCTGTGATAGAAAAGTAAAGTTTAAGTATTGTCTCTGCCCTTAAAAATTTCATAGATTCATTAACAGGAGAAGGTTTACGTTACAAACAGATCAAAACCGTTGCTAGTTATGTATGGATGAAAAAAACTACTGACTCATACTGCTAATTGGCTACAACGATTAGGAATCATTCCACTAAATTACGACTTTAGAAAGGATTTCTTGCCGTCGAGTAAGTTAAGTCACACGGATAGTATGTCCAGACTTATTCAAAAAATTAAAAAATTTAGAAGACACTGTCATTGCTTTTGTGCAATCGGGGGGTAGAGATTTAAAAAAAAAAGGATTATTCTTGTCTTCAATTTTTTGTAACCTCGTCTCCAAGTTATTGTAATCCGTTGGGTCAGAAGTAAGGACACAACGACGGAATAGTATTAAACAAATGTATTCATATGACAGTAGTATAAACATATACCAATGAACGATTATTACCGCGGTTGTCAGTGTAATGCCGGATTAGACTCTCTCTCTCTCTCTCTTTCTCTCATTCTCTCTAAATACAGCAAGAACAATAAAAACGGCAATTATTTTTTAATTAATTATAATTTTTAATTATTATCTTAATTTATAATCAATAAATTAATAATTTATCATAATACAGTTATGATATATTCTTATTTAACAAATATACTCGGCTTCCTTTAGATATTCTTTGTCATGTCGTAATACAACAGGATCAAGCAAACGGCAATTATTTTTTATTCATTATTTATAATTAATAAAATTAATCATTTATCATAATTTAATTATCATACTAATTGTTAATCAATCAAGATACTCGACTTTATATATTCTTCGCATGAGTGGCGTTTCAAAACACAAAAGGAACGGTATTTTTTAATTACTACTTATAATTAATAAATTAATGATTTATCATAGTTTAATTATGATATTAATTCTTATTCAACTAAGATACACGGCTCTGTTATACATTCCTCGCGTGAGCGGTGTTTATACAACAGGAACAGGAAAAACTGCAATTATGTTTTTGATTAATTTGAGTGATAGATTTGTTTCTTTACAATTTATCAATCTTTTTTGCTAGTTACTTAAAAAGAGAAAATATAGTTAAACTTCTAAAATTTTGGTGAGATATTAGTTATTTACTGATAAAATGAACACATAACTCCGTGAGAGAGGAGGTGGTTTCATACTTTTTCAGTGGTATATGCGTGTAAATGACTTTATCAAATCCGCCTGAAATTAGATTTGGGCTCTCCATTTGAAATTTCGAACCGTTATTCATTACACCACACACACACACACTCAAGTTTACAGCGCCTGATATTCCCTAGCGGTCACCTATCTAGGTGCTGACTCGGCTCGACGTAGCTTAACTTCAGTGATCGTACGGTGACTGTTGTTTCAACGTGAATGTAAACGTAAGCCTTTTATAAACAAAGATGTTTTTTATAGAAAAACAATCTCGAGAATTTTCCTCACATTGTAATTCTATTTACTTTATTTTTAATCAGATCCTGATAAAAGCGTTGAAAATTATTTTTCAATTCGTGGCTCCAAAGGATATCAACGATTGAACTTGCTGTATCTGTATATTTCAGAAATGAGATATTATATTTACACTAATTTCATGACCCGGTAGAGAAAAGCTTTAGTTGAAATAATCTAGTGACTTAATCCAAAGAGTTGCGAGTTCAGTACCTGAAATAGAAACATGGAGTGTTGAGTTATCAAGATATCTAAAAGCGGAACACGTAGAATTCGAACAATCTACCACAATAGTATTAAGACAGGGGTGCTTTTCCTAAAAACCTCATTGAAGTTCAAATACAGGGTGAAAAACTAAGTAAATTGCTAATAAATATTGATTATTTAAAACTAGGTGTAAAAGAAATGTATTAAAAAGAAGTTATATTTAATTTTTCCTATTTTCTATTAAACAAGTTATTTTGAAACTACTCATTATTCTATTATTTTTGGATGTGACTGATATTTTTCTTATTCCCTCCTCTCGAATTGATAAATCTAATGTTAATTTGCAAGACACTCTCTGGGAACAAATACAAGCTGCTTGGTAGGAAATACCATTAGATACATTGAAGAAGCTTGTGATTTCGATGTCTGACAGAATGAAAGCCGTGATCAAAGCAAAAGGCTATTATACTAAATATTAAATTTATTTTGGAACAAGTATTTCTTCTTGTAAAAGCATTTGTTGAGCAAATAAAATAAAATTACTTTAATTAAATTGTTTATTTTCTGTCAATATGCCTCATTAAAGATAAAATAGTTCTTGTCGTAAGGCTTTTGCACAGTACTGTACAAACATAGATTCATGGGCAAAAGAATAGAAACAAAACGAATAATGACTTCCTAGGATCTTTCATATTTTTCTTTTTAAGTATGTCATCTTTTGGGGTTGCTTTTCTCTGCTAACCGAATTTCCTTTATGCTTTTGACTGATGGATTCAGTTTGTATATTTACCATGATGACAAGACTTACTATTGAAAGGTTGACACCAACAATATCCATGAATCCTCTATTAGGCTTGCTCGTGTGTTTGTATAGCATTACAATTTTTGTACGCGTTTTTGGAGTAAAGTCCATCGCAGACAATGGCCGTAGGACAACTAATCCTCATTCGAGACAATTGTGTCTGGACATGATAAAAAGCTAAGACAATCACGCACGAAGCAATATTTTTCAAGGCCCAAAAAATCATAATAACCCCTGAAAATAGATTTATATTACTGCACCCCACTGCAGATGATCTAATCTGAAGAAAAATAGAAATCGATAATACTTAATGGTTCTAAAACTGACTGTATGTTAAAAGGAAATCAAATCAGTCGATTTAGTTAAATTACAGAAGGGTATATGTTTTATTCTATCAATCGATATTTCGCGAAATTCGTTTTTATGCAGTCAAGTAAAAACAATAACTATGACTAATTTTTAGGAGTTCCATGTAAACAAAATCTGTTTCTTTCTAGCTGTAGTGTGCAAAAATGTTGGGAAAGGAGTGATTTTAAAATTTATTTTGACGCCTCATAAAAGATAAAATAGTTATTGTCCTAATACTTTTGCATAGTACTCTATCTATCTATCTATCTATCTATCTATCTATCTATCTATCTCAGTCTAAAAAAGTAAAAAAAGACCCTCGTAAAAGAAAAACACCCCAAAAAGACTGCGTATACGTGATAAGATACCCTAAAAATTATGAATAGTTTTATTCCAATTATATTTCACAAGGGTGTATTTCACATTTGACTTAAAACATATGCCGTCGCAGTATTATGAATTCTGCCAACAGACTCCTCAATATCAATCAGTAGCATCAAATCACAAAAAACAAAAAAATCGCCATAAAAAGAACAAAAAATCGCTGTAAAAAAAGGAACAAATCGGCATAAAAAACACTGCTGATATCACTTTTATGAAATGTTAATAGAGTTGGACCAGTTTCGCTCTATATTTACAACGAGTCTTTGTCATTGCCATTTTAAACACGGATACGCGACGGTGTGATAAATAGCGGCAAAATATGACAACTTCGAGTGCCACGTTCAAATTCCAGTTGAGATCGTTACGTTAATTATCACACAAATATCTTTGGAAATTTTATGAATCTAGCCGTTCTACCTACCCAACATATGGGGTAAATGAAAGTACAAACAAATAACATTGGCTGGTTATTTGTCTAAGTGAAGGAATGCTCAAAATTCAAACCAGCTGTCTGGGGGATGAAATCTGTTAGGTTATTTTGCCGATGACGCGATAGTAATGCTGTGGCTGCAGTACATGTCGTTCCCTTATGGTTCTAATGAGATATGTAATTCATGATCGTAATTATGCATAAACTGTTGATTTTTACAGTGAAACCGATGAAATGTAGTCTCAATTTCTACTCCAACAGCTTCTTTCCTCGCACTTCCCGACTGTGGAATTCCCTGCCGCATACTTGCTTCCCCGACGGCTACAACCTCCAGGAGTTTAAATGTAGGGTCAACAGACACCTTCTAACACACTAACTCACACCCACTCTCTCCAACTCTCTCCCTATGTACATCCTAAGTCGTCTCTCACCCTCCTTCTGTCATTTCCTATACCCAATCGCTCTATGTAAAACCCTGCGCTATAGTGGCAGTGGAATGCCTTGCTTGGAGGTGACAGGATTAAAAAAATATATATAGTTTAACAAGTAAAAAGTCAGTCAGTCAATGAAGTGCCATACGTGATACACGCTTGGGCGATCCTGTCTCGAAAGAGACATGACTGACTGGGCAGAAGATTATCCCGCAGTAGGTTGCCATTGCTTTCTGCGGTAGACAGGTTGCCGACCAAGGCTACCGAACCCAGTCTGTTCTATTATTTAACCCATAACTGGAGGGAAGAGACTGATTAATACCTTTCTCAAGGGTATTTGCGCGTAAGTGAATGCAAGGAATTCAACTGGAACTCGGAACATCTTTAATTAGATGATTAATGCAACGTGTTGCGATTTCCGAGCGCTTCTAGTCGCCGCCTCACTTTAAAATTCAGTTATATTAAAAAATAATGATAGAAAAAAATTGTTAAATTTTTTTTCGAAAATTCCATTTAAAAAAATCTATTTTCTTTTGTTTTTTTACATATTTTGTTTTTGTTTGAAAAAACACTTTTTTAAAAATATTTCTTTTGCTTCAAAATTACAGGGGAAAATATTCACATTTTTTGTTGACCAAATGAATTTTTGAAAAGTCGAAATAAAAATTAAATATAAAGGCTCCTTTTTTTAGTCACTTTTGACACGTGTTATTTGATTTCTGTGACGTAGCTAGCGACCATCTTAGAGCAGAGATATTTTATGGAGCAAATGTAAACAATCTGCTCCATTGGCCAAAAAGTACGAAAGGTAAAATTGCTGAACTGAAACTCAAAAACTATGTGTCGACCTGGCTTCCCTGTAGATATGTGTTCCTAGAAATTTTTAATGGCATAGCTCAAAAACTGTAGGCGTGCATAGATTACAGTCACACACAGACTCACAGATTACCTTTTATATATAGAGATAATTTAAATATGTAGATGATTTATCTATTTATTAGGCTCTCTATCCCTTATGATTGAACAGTTTAGAGAGGGGAAAATTTCATAAACGGTAGTTATTTATGGCTTTATGCGATGCAGCACTTTCAACTGCTGATGAATTTACATTAATGTAAATATATTATACGCTTTGAAATGTTTATTCCTCTGACGTCCGCCGTTGGATTGGTGAATGAAGATCCGGCTGCTGATAAATCTGTCGGTTTTCGAGTCTTTTGAGGTGGGCATTTAATCTAATTGTCCTAATATGCTGTGATGATATATTTAATTTCATAATTGATATATGTATATTTTTTAAACGTTTCAGCTTAAACGAGGCTGTAACGCCACTGATGCGCAGGGGGCTACTTAAGAGAAAAAGATTAGTTAAGTGGAGAGTAAAGAGAAAGACGAACCAGTTACAGGGGGTGTCAGCGAAGGAAGCAATAAAAGGATGGTAATGCAGGTGTGATAGTTGCAAATGTAGAGAGAAAGGAAAATATATACAGGGTGTTGTAGAAAGGACTAGAGTCAAGTGGTTAAAAGATGGGTATTGACATTGCATTTAAATTCTTGGAGGTTGTAGCCGTCAGGAAAACAAGAATATGGAAAATAGTTCCAAAGGCGGAAGTGCGAGAAAAAAAGCTGCTGGAGTAGAATTGTGGGCTGTATTTTTATATATTATTAATTATTACTTTGGTAATCTATTACAAAATTGTACATTTTGTTCCGACATTGTTCTCTCAGTCTTGAAACAAAATGTAAAATTTTGTAGTAGTTTTTAGTTTGCACATGTTATAATAATTAATAACAAGTATTCATTGTTCTATTTTATATTGAGCACTGTTCAAAATCATTGTTTTCAACGTTGCAATTATTTTCTTCCTTCTTATTAATTTGTATATATATATATATATATATATATATAAATATATATATAATTTAAATGAGAAAAGAAATTTTGGGATCAGAAGGAAATACAAGGAGAGTGGCCATGTTTTGTTAAATGGTGAGAAGGCAAGGCAGCATAGTTTGAATATACACTACAGTTTGACTATATGGGAGTTGAACAAACCAAAAATGCCCAAAGTGCTTTTACTACAGGGATTGCTTACCCACACTGGAAGCTGGTCTTGAAGAGAAACTGGTCGGCGGCAATAATACAAGTTTTGATAAATTCAAGAGACAAGGTGTGTCTGTTATATTTTCTATTGTATTTTTCTTATTTTAGAATCTGCTGTTATGCGTTTAAATCAGACTTGTGAATAATTATCTAATGTTCTTTTTGTGCTTTTCTGTTTGTTCGAGTACTTTTGAGAGTTTCTGTCATTATCGAGATGTAAATATTGTCAGTTAGATAATGGCCGAGACAGTCGAAAATTGTCGAATAAAAAAAGAACAAAATATTAATTTTGGACATTTCTGCAAGACTTTTATTTGGATGAACAATTTCTTCGGAAAATAGAAAATACAAAAAATATGATAAAATAGACACACTTTAACATTTTAATTTACCAAAATTGTTTAAATGTCTTCTTTCTGCATACACACAGACGGACACAAAACACGAACACACGCACGCCCTAAAATTTTCAAAAGAGTTTCTACTTCTGCGATATAAGCATTACTCTTTAGAAATGAACTGAGTTCTTTGGGTGACTGGCGTGAGTATACACTGCTTATATACAACACGTTAAAATTTCCCTTCTCTGATACAATGCGCCTATGTCTTAGTGGGGTAGCGACACCGTCTGACATCAAATCGGTTGAGTGTCGATCTGTGCCAGAAGTAAGTGGATGTGTATAGCCGCACTGATGAGCTGTGATACAGATAAATAAGCTTGTATGTGGATGACATATATATATATATATATATATATATATATATATATATATATATATATATACTATAGCCCGGAGGTTGCTCGGGTGTAATGAAAACTTTAAAACTAATCCATGGTCATGGAGCTCAGACTCTTTGGACGTTGGCACGAAAGACTAAAACACAATAGTTTTTAGAGTTAAAGCGAAACCGTAGACAGAAAGAAAAATGAATGGATGTAAGTCAAATTTTGATTCCCTGGTATTGATATCAAATTATCCGCACTATTGTAAGAACTGCAACCTTGAAACTTCTGAATATCGTTTCTTATGTATTTGTCTATGAGTGTATCAAATTTCATTAAAATCAGATCACTCCATGACCCGATTTCTTCGATTATCGATATTTTTGGGGATACCTCAACACAAAACCTAGATAAGAACACTCGCAGATGCGTATAGTACAACTGTGTAAATTTCCAAGAAAATCGGTTCAGTCGTTTCGAAGTGTATTGGTAACGGCCACACACAAACACAGACAGGCACACACACACAGAGAAAGTTCCATTTATAAATAAGTTTATATATATATAAACTTAACTTATATGTATAAATGGACACTGAATGCACCACCCAGATGGGGCAGTCTGTTTTATTGTCGATTGTGTTTTAGTATGAAAACAGAGTGTCGTTAATTTCATTGTCCACTTGTATATTTAGATACATTCAATCCCTGACATTGATATTTTTAACACATACATAATATTCAATGCTTTAAAACTATACATTTAGACACACACACACACACACACACACACACACACACACACATATATATATATATATATATATATATGAAACTTGCCGTACTTGTGGCAACAGATGTTCGAAGGAAGATCAAAAGAAAAGTTGAAATGTGTTTGTTTTACACTTGCTAATGTCTGCACAAATCCAGTTTTCTCAACCACAGAACGATCAAAAAAGTCCCTAAATCCTACTCGCTATCAACTTTACCAAAACTCAAGAAGACCTGTAAAAGAAAGCTACTGAATGCGACCCATATTTACGTGGATGCTAAAATTTGTAAAGTAAATTTTATTAGGTAAATAAAATGACGTCCTCTGTGCAAATCGATTTTCTATAGAAAGAATTATATTAATTTCATTATTATTTTTTGAGGCGGTGTGGTTGGAAAATTAATTTTTAAGATGCTTTACATTTTTTTGTTTACATCTTCTTAGTTTTTGTAATTGTTTTTCTCTCAGTCGTCTTTCTTATATCGTCTGTAATGTTGCATTGCGTGTGATAGGAATCAGAAATCGCAAACAACAAAACCAGCTCAGATTACCGTGATTCTCTTCTGCGAACTTTCCATCAGCTCTCCGCAAAATATAATGTACTAGCAGTATAGCCCGGAATTGCTCGGGTGTAATGAAAGCTTTAAAACTAATCCATGGTCCTGGAGCTCAGACCCAGCCTAAACAATATTTCAAATAATAAAATAATTGCGACAATTTACAAATCGCACCTAGTATATATATATATATATATATATATATATATATATATATATATATATATATATACTATAGCCCGGAGGTTGCTCGGGTGTAATGAAAACTTTAAAACTAATCCATGGTCCTGGAGCTCAGACTCTTTGGACGTTGGCACGAAAGACTAAAAAGCAATAGTTGTTTCCAGTTATAGCGAAACCTAAAATGAAAGAAAAATGAATGGATGTAAGTCAAGTTTTGATTTCCTCGTATCGATATCAAATAAGTTTCTTTCGTCGTAAACTAAATTTTGAAGGCTAAATAAGTCCTCTGAGTAAATGGTATCATGGCTGAGATTAAGAACTACAATCATACCTACTTAGAGCCAAACTCGAAAGAAATACTAAAATAAAAGAGCTGAAAAATACAGACATACAGGCAGATAAACAGACACACACACAAACATCTTACCTTTTATATATATATATTATCGATTTTCTGCACTATTGTAAGAACTGCAACCTTGAAACTTCTGAATATCGTTTCTTATGTCTTTGTCTAAAATTACAATCGGACCATTTTTTTCTATAACCCGATTTTTTCGATTATCAATTTTCGATATTTATCGGGGGTACGTCGACATAATCCTTGGCTAAGAAGAATCGCAGAGACTTATAGTACAACAGTATAAATTTTTAAGAAAATCGGTTCAGCCGTTCTGGAGTCTCTAGGTAACGGATACACACACACGGACACACACACAGACAAAGTTCCATTTATAAATAAGTTTAGATTATGTTTCTTGGGACATGCGGCTGATGCAATGCTTAACAACTTGGAGCAAGAAATCGCTGCGCTGATTACATCTATAGAAGCGAGACTATTTTGAATAATCTAGAAGTCCTACCAGAATTTATAGGAGGCTACAATCTGAACAACATAAGATGTGAGGGTGGCATAGAGCTGATATCAGACACAAAGAAAACAACGAAAATCTTACAGAAGGTAGGGAAAGAAAGCGAGATAAGAGAATCAACCATCAACTGCAAGGCAACAGAATGCATGGTTATTAGAATAATGGTGAATCCCAAATGATAACTGCAAGTCGGTTATACCAGATCTGTTATCTGGGAAGAGTTAAATCAGAACAATATGCATTCCAAAATCTTAGAAAAGTAGTAAGAAATAGAATAATTTTGCTAGAAGCAAAGAAAATTGTACTAAATTCTTGAGGTGATATCGGTTCTCCTGTCTGGCAGTGAGTGTTGGACAATTTCTTTAAAAAGACGAGCAGAGTTAAAGCAAGAGAAATGTGGTTCTACAGAAGGATATTTAGTGCAACTTTGACTTGATATGTGAGGAACGACAAAGACAGGTAACGGCAAAAAAAAACTATACTTAACAGGAGGAAATGGCAGTTTAAGTTTATATGGAACATAATGCAGAATGGGAGGCTTGGAGAATTTGATACTCACAAGACAAACTGAATACAAGAGATAAAGAAAACAATGAATAACATACTTAGTGAGTTTGAGTAAAGAGATGGCAGAACACGTTTTATGAGAAAAACAAGAAGACAATGTTTTGATAAGGAAGTTGCGGAGAGCTATGAACGCTTATGTGTTTGCACTTTATTTAAAGGCAAAAAATATTTTTACTCTGTAAGAATCTTTCTTGTTCATGTCATGTACTTAAGATAATGATACCTCAAAATTACCTGCTTTTAATTCTTCTTCTTCTTCTTCTTCTGTATGCCACGCCTCTTCAGGACGTAAGTGATTACGGCAGTTCTTATTGCTCTTAGTAAATTTTGTCTTTTTGCTATATGTACCAATACTGGTTTGGCCAAACTTTTACACAAGCTTGTTATGTATTTTATACGCTGCTCTCCTCTGTCCCTGTTGTTTTCAACGGGTCATGTAAGCTTCAAAA
This sequence comes from Ascarosepion bandense, assembly GCA_037127315.1. Lineage (NCBI taxonomy): Eukaryota > Metazoa > Mollusca > Cephalopoda > Sepiida > Sepiidae > Ascarosepion > Ascarosepion bandense. The sequence continues at coordinate 2,406,714 of JBBBDQ010000727.1, read as the reverse complement.
TTCCTAATTCCTCTTTCCTCATTTTCAGTCCAACTTTCTCCGTCTCATGCTACGTAGAAAGATCCTTATTATTCCTGTATTATCTAAAAGGTTGTCGCCGCTGACCTGTTCAGTCTATGGCACTGTCATCATCATTATGTAGAACTGCATTCTCTTGCACAAGTCTCTTTTTCATCTATGATGAGTTTGTTCTGCTTCCACTGCCATATAAGAAGACAGATATTAGATATGCAAATTCTGCATTCTTTTGAATGTCGTTATCTGCTAATTATATATTCGTATCCGAAAGTAACCAAAGTAATCTCTAATGAATTAATGCTTTTAATTTACAATTCGACATTATTTCTTGATACACACACATATGCCCCCACACACACACACACACAAACACACACCCATATATATATATATATATATATATATATATATATATATATATATATATATTATTGTTATTACTTTAGAACATGTGAAAACTACAAACTACTACAACAAAATTGTACATGTTGTTTCGATATGGAAAGAACAGTCTCATTAGCAAGTTAATAATGGTGTTACCATTGTTTTTTAAAAAAAAACAAAATGTACACTTTTCTCGTAGTTTGTAATTTGCCCATGTTCTAAAGTAATAATTAATAATAAATATTCATTGCTCTATTTTTATATTGAGCACTGTTTTGAATTAATGTTTTGAACGTTGTAATTATTTACAAATAAATAAAAACAAAGTAAATAATTACAACGTTCAAAACATTAATTTAAAACAGTGCTCAATATAAAAATAAGGTTGTCATTTTTGTACTGTTTTTTTCCTAATAAGTATATTGTAGTAAGCAGGTTTTTATCGTAAAGTGCTCGATATCGAGGTGGAGAGAGTGACTGATGATAACCGCATGGGTTTGTCACTTTTACTGATCGTATTCATGCCGACTTCGAAGGTTCGTGGTAACACCCCGTTATGATCTTCTCAATCGTCACACTAATCCTGAGGAGTGAGGACGTCATATCGGTTTCCTCAAGAAACTTTGAATTCAACATGAAACTGCTCAGTTAAAGTCGAAAACTCTTTAGACTTATATATATATATGTGTGTGTGTGTGTGTGTGTGTGTGTGTGTGTGTGTGTGTGTGTGTTGTGCGTGCGTGTGTGTTGTGCGGGCGTGTGTGTGTAAGGTGGTGCATACACTGTAAATCAAGAGATTATGAGTAAATTATTCGCGTGAATATATATATATATATAAGAAAAATTAAGACAGACACGTTATTTCATGGTAAATCGGAATATATATTTTATTGTCATCTGCAAACAGATCTGTTTTGCTGGATCACAGCTCATCAGTACCATTAGACTCCGATTGTCTTTTAACCCAGGATTGAAAACCGACCGAATTGGCGTCAGTCGGCGATTCTACCGCTGGGCTACGAGCGTTCGGTGGAAGAAGGCAGACTTTTTAGCGCATATATTATCATTCTGTGTGTGTGTGTGTGTGTGTGTGTGTGTGTGTGTGTGTGTGCCAGATAATTTTAAGTTATGCTTTATTTCCAGTATCACAGATATTTTTGTGTAAATATAAAAGTGGAAACTGAGCGCAATGCCAATCGGTGACAATATGTTTCATACGTGAACTCAATCTTCAGACCATGTTCCATTCGTGAATTCAATCTTTATGTCGTGTTTTAGCTTAACTATTTACAAATTGATTCGTAGTGTATTATGGGTAGTAAGCTATATTGTGTTGTCTTGACGGTTATCGACTGTTCATTAACGATTATGTGTTTAATTGTTTGAGAATCTATCCAGTAGAATTAATTTGAGAACCTGTTATTTGTGGCTATTTGATGATGTTTTTTGCCTTTTTTTATTTTTTTATCATTATTTATTATTTCTATTGACTATTATTATCGCATATCGTTGTGTTTTGCGTTAATTCGCAGTTAATTAATTTGTTTATTATTTACTTAAATATTTTAATTATTTACATTTTTAGTTCATTTTTTTTTCGGTGGTTGGATATCTTGTTTATTTAGATTAATGTGTTATATGTCTAAATCAGTCGCTTCCAAACTTTGGTTTGCAGCCATCTTGCACTCTAAAGAACACCATTAAACACTCTACTCCTGCCCAGATATATAATCAAATTTTGATTGGATTCATATCTGTTTGGTTTTCGTGTCCTAAAGTAAACCAATGAAAGAAAGACAATTTATTTACGAAATTTTACGAAATCCGTTCCGAAATGGATTAATTCCGACACATTTTTCATTTGCTTGTTTAAGTTATTTGTCTAATTTATCAATGAAAAATAATTTTTAAACAAATAAATTAAATATTGTAGTTTTTTTGACATTTTATATCTTTTAGAATATTATGTGATTTAATGTCCTGAAAGAAATTTTTCCTGTTAGTTGATTTTATTTAGTAACATATCTAACACTATGGGTCCCTTAATACTGAAATTTAAATACTTTGAACAATTTTATGGCTTCAACTAAATATATTTTTAACGCGATTTTATATTTTCAGTTGCCATAAAATATATTGTTGGTCGCTTAACTATAAAATTTATTGTTAGTATATTTACTGTAAATATATATTGTTGGTAACGTTATATAAAGATGTATTGCTGATATTTTTAGTAAATAAAATGTCTTTTTATACTTTCATAGTGTTTCGTCTTTGTTTGTCAGTGTAGACCTTGGTACAATAGCGATTAAATGGTGCCTTCACACTCCTCAAAATTTCCAATATCTCAATCGGAGGCCTTTATCTCAGATGTAGTTTAACATCATACTTATGATTGCCCTATTTTATTGTGTAAAGAATTGATTATAAATACTCGTACTAAACATATATAGAGTGCGTATCAAAAATACTTTTACAAATACTTTTAACAAATGCGCTTTGGAGGCAAGTTCCTCACACTAAAACAAGGATCAAAGTCTCTATAAATATATGTTTTCAAATCCTTAGATTTTAAGTTATTAATTTTAAAGAAATTCTTGCATCCATTACCATTCTCGTGACCTTATATAAGAATCATATTTCCTTTCTCATGCTATGAATATCATGCCATTTTTTTAAAAAAAAACAGTTCTCAGTTAAGTCACTACTACACACGGTAAACGTTGAAGACAGACTAGCGACAAATGCACACGAATAAAAGATGCAGCCTAGTGTAATGGCAACACGGCGCAAATCTAACGTAGAATTTCTTTAAAATTCATTACTCAAAAAGTAAGGAATTTCAAAGGTATGTTTATATGAACTTTTGTTGTTCTTTATTGGATGTGAAGAACCCTCACCTAAACATTTTCACTGTGATCCTACCACAGGATTTTAATATGTCTTAACTCGCTTGTGTTGGTGCAAGTTCAACAGAATTAGTCGATTTCTGCTCCATAATCAGACGTGAAACGAACTCCAGTTATCTTGTTAAGACAACATTCTCATTCTCCCATCTTTCTCAAGAACAGTACTACAGGGCCACGCATTTTTTTCCTTTTTTGGAAGGTTTCCATGCTCTATCCTATTCACAGGCATCTGGTCGGGTGCCTCTGCTATTCTCCTCGGGGTTCTTGACAAAATACAACGGAGAATTTGTAATGTGATCGATACAGACTTGGCAGACCGGCTGCAGTCACTCTCTCACCGGCGTGACGTGGCTTCCCTGTGCCTCTTCTATAAATACTTTCACGGCTTCTGCTCTGATGAACTTAGATCACCTGTGCCCCTTAGGTACGAATTTGCACTAGATACTAGATTAGCAACTAGATCCCATCCTTTTACAGTGAAACCGATAAAATGTAACCGCAATTTCTACTCCAACAGCTTCTTTTCTCTCACTTCCCGCCTGTGAAATTCCCTTTCACATACTTGCTTCTCCAACAGCTACAATCTCCAGGAATTTAAATGTAAGGTCAATAGACACCTAACACACTAAATCGCATCCATTCTCTCAAACCCTCTTCCCATCTACCCAACCTATCATTAATCCGTCTATCACCCTCCTTCTGACATTTCCTATATCTACCCACACTCTTTCATCACCTCCCCTATGTAACCCCCTGCGCAATAGTGGCAGAGGAATGCCTTGCTTGGGGTGAAATGATAAAAACTTATTGGTGCAGTCGTTTATTGTTCTCTGTCCTTAATTCTGTTTACTTATTCTCTTATGCTTTTACATTCAGTAACCACTTTTGCCTTAGTGGCTTTATTATCTTGCTTGGGTGAGAATATTATTTTTTAATTCCAAGAGGAAATTCTCTATTGAAAGATAACATTGTACTGGTTGAAAATTGTTGTTAGAAAAGCGATGAACCCTGGGCTAAGCTAAGTTTTTCTATAGCTTAAAAAAGGCAGCGGTTTTCGCTTCAACCTCACAAAAGCGTTTTATTTTCCTGGGTCTGTTTTAGCACAGGCTCGCATCGTAGCAATGTGAATTATTCATTTTAAAGACGGAACTTACGTTGTGGATGATTATTACCAACAAAAAGCGAAATGAGAGACGGATCCACACTTAACTGCACCTTAAACAAAGGCACTTATTTGAACGCTATTTCTAGAAAAAAAAATTAGAATTAGATTTTCCAAATTGATTTATTCTAAAGAAATAAATATTAAAAGAAAAAAATATAAAATTGGCAAATTTATTTAAAACTGTAAAAGACAAATATTTTTGAAGAACAAAAAAAAACGTAATTACTTTGGCAAATAACTTGTTTTGAACTAAAAAATATTTCGTATAACAACCGCGACTTATAAATTAATATTCAAAGTTTAACTTCAGACATTTTTAATTATATATGCCTATTAGTGTTACTTCGAGCAAGCAAGCAAGCCGTAAAGTTACCACAAGAATTTACTTGTCTAATACAACCTGACAGAAAAAAACGAATAAAGTCCAATGCAAATCCGTCTTATAAATATTTCAATTTTAAATACATCATGATCTTACTTTCTTTGATTTTGGAAATTATTTTGCAATTAATTCAATTTGATCAACTACAGATTCAAAGACACGATTAAAAAAATGTAGTTAACCATATACCTCTTCTTCCTTCCAAAAAGTATATCATAGCTAGTATTTAATGAGTTTTAGTTTGATAAACTGTACTTACTACTTAACTTTGGTACTGATAATATATATATATATATATATATATATATATATATATATATATATATATTTTCAAAATAATAACTAAATAGCCTCTGCAAGTATCTAAGTTTTAAATTTATACTAAGATAAACTTTAAGAAAAACAATTAACAAACAGAACCTAATTCCGTTACAATCCAGCGCACTAAGGCGTTGGATAAGAGGGGGGAAAAAGAAATCCGCGGAATAAAGACAAAACATACGATACTCCGCAGTAAAGAAAAAAACCCCAAACGGAACTAACCACAAAAAAAGAAAAAGTGCTCGATACAAAATACAAACGAAATGCCAAAGTACAAACGAAATGCAAAAGTAGAGCAAATATATATATATATATATATATATATATAGTGTAACAAAGTTGTGGAACTCGCAGGTTTTTTACCTGCTGTTCATGCATTTACTTTTATAAAGAGTGATCGATACAGCGTAGGGCATTATATTGTAATAATTGTTAGAATGGTTTATAAATTCATAGTATCACTACACTTTCACTTAATCATCGTATCACCATAAATAAACCGTTTTCACCATTTAATTTCCATTCCAACTTTGTCACCAGATGAGAAGCACGTAAAGTAGCTTCGGAACGCGAAAGATTTTGTGTAGTGATACTATGAATTTATAAACCATTGTAACAACTATTACAATATATATATATATATATATATATATATATATATATTTACATCACAACTAATACAGTGCTGCCACTGGTATGCATGCGCTTACATGAGAGGGGGCCGACAAATAGAAGAGCAATGTACAGCGGTTATCGGAGAAAGGACAAAAGAAAGACGGAGAACAAGAAAATAAAAGATGGCAGATGACGTAGCAATTAAACACTTAGAGATTGTAGCTATCAGAGCACTATATATAAGGAATAGAATTCCAGAGGCGGGAAGTGCGAGAAAAAAACTGATATAAATGGTGAAATCTAGTTGCCAGTCTAGTATCTTTAGTACGTTCGTGTAGACGGGGCACCAATGTGATAAGCTCTATATTGCAGAAGCCTTGAAAATATTTGTAGAAAAATCAGAGGGAAGCCGCATCTCGTCTGTGAGAACGTGACTGAAATCGAGCTACAAAATCGTGATCAGTTATATTGCAGATACTTCTTTGGATTTTGTCAAGAATCTCGAGGTGAATGTCGGAAGCACCCAACCAGATTTGGCAACCGTATTCAATGCATGGACGAATGGCAAATTTGTATATGTACAAGATGGATTTGACGAGAAAAAAATTCCTAGCCCGACACAGTGACCGAACCTTCTTAGTAATAGATATTGATTCCATGTAGTCGTTCAATTTAAGGTCGGCTAGGAAAAAGAGACCGAGTGGGTGCTGTGCATTGCTTTCTGGGTATCTAGCATGATCCATACTGATGGAAAATGGGAAAGTTCTCTATGGTAGTTAAGAGTAAAGCAGCTTCATTTTGTAAGCTTTAAAATCTGCGAACCATTACTAACTGTTTATCAAAGGTTGGAGGTTTTTTTTCTAAAAACAACAGCGAGGTTTACTTTGTCAGCCCTTGCAAAATTTTTATTACGTTGGAAGTAAATAGTGGTTTCATCTGCATAGATGCCTATTTGGGAACTGACCTCAGGACGATCATTGATCAAGATCAAGAAAAGCATAAGATTTAGGATAGAGCCATGAGAGCACTCGCGTTCGTATGGTAGGATATGGTAACATGCACGTTCAATAGGACCTTTATTACGTGATTCCATAGGAAAGATTCTGAAGTCGCCTTAGCGTAAAAGAAATAGATTTATTATCCAGAGGTTTTAATTGTTATATGAATAAAAGTACTTCATTAGATTGCTTAGCCTTTAGTGTTCTCCGAGCTTGATTATTTTCATTATATATTTTTATGACTAATATATTTTTGTCTCGATACATCATTGATTTTTTTCAAAATTACTTGTAATCCAAAAGTATCTCTAAAGTATCTTTGATATTTATGCGGCATATACTATATTGTTAATTTTAACACCTCTAAAACTAAACTTATCTCCATGAATCACCTCAGAGACCCCTCTCTGCCTTCATCCATATGGCTGATGCTAACCTCCAGGAAAGTGACTCGCTGCGCCTTCTCGGATTAACGTTCTCAGCTGACATGAAGTGGAAAGACTATACTGAATCTATTACTAGATCAGCTGATGAGAAATTCGGTTCACTGTATCGGTTGAAACAATTTTTCTCACCAGAATCTATCTTACATATGCATAAGTCTACCATTCATCCACACTTAGAATTTTGCTGCAATATACAGTCCGGTGCCCCTGCTATTCATCTTGAGCTCCATGATAAGATCCAAATAAGAATCAGCAATATTATTGGTCTTGATCTGGCAGCTCAGTTTTAGCCAATTTTCCACCGCTGAAAAGTTGCCTCTGTGTGTCTTTTCTATAAATAATTTCATGGTAATTATTCGGATAAGCTCTTCATTTTGCTACCTAGATTTAAAACAAAATTAAGCGCAGTAGTAGACTGGAGTCGATATCTCATCAATTTAGAGGTAAGTTGGCCAGATGTAGCTGTAATTTCTAAGCTAACAGTTTCTTTTCGCACAATTCTCGCTTATGGAGCTCTCTTCCTACTTCATCCATTCCAGCCAACTTTACACTGTAAAGAATTAAATGCAATGTCATTCGCTATCTACTGTGCACTTCGCATTTATTAATGTTTCTGTTCTGAATTCTTTCACCCTCTGTAGTCCTTGTTTCTTTGTGATTTTACTGCATTGCATGGGATGATACCGATTAAAGAAAGAAAAAGAGAGAGAGAAAGAGAGAGAGAGAAAAAGAGAGAGATTTATCTACATTTATTAATGTTTCTGTTCTGAATTCTTTCACCCCTGTAGTCCTTGTTTCTTTGTGACTTTACTGCCTTGCATGGTGTGATACCGATTAAAGAAAGAGAAAGAGAGAGAAAAAGAGAGAGAGAAAAAGTGAGAGATTTATCTACGATTTATCTAGAGGTCCTTGATAAAATTCAAACTAGAATCCATAATATTATTGGTTAATATGTGGCGGCCCTGCTTCAGTCATTTCACCTGCATTGCCTCTTAGTGACTTTTCTATACATACTTTCATGGTAATTGTTCGGATAAGCTCTTCATCATAGTGCCGAGACGTTTTGAATTTAACCGTAAATTTTATGCTACCGTGTTTGTTTATTGTTTAATTTTTATGCTAACAGTATTTCTCAATTGTTGAACACCTTTCTAGTTCTATAATTTCCAGCAAACTTATTCTGCAAAGATTTAAATACAATGTCTGTTGCTTAAATCGCTGATTAAAACTTAAATTTCTTTTTACCATTTTTAGTTATTCTTTTTGAAAGTTTGTTAGCATTTAAAGCAATCTCTTGGCTAGTGCCACTCTAGCTTCATTTTTCAGCTTAGATAGATTTCTAAATTGCTTACGCGGTTTTGTCGGAAAAGACTGGGTTTTAAAGCCTTGGTTGGAAATAGTCTACCGCTGTAAGAATTGGCAACCTGCTACAAGAAAAACGTTGATCCAACTTATGGCCAGGAAAAAGTCTTGGGCCTTTGTTGAAAATCTTTCTTGAGATGGCGTCACTTATATAAGACACCCGGATGTAGAGTCGGCGTCTGTATCAGCCATCGAAAGAAGTCCATGACGTCCACTCACAGCACACGGATCTGAATACAGCAATGCTTGATCTCGTTGTGCGGAGTGAGATTATTGATGAGTTTCCGACCAACCAAACGGTTAGTCGAAGGACGATGATGAAGAGGGGAAGACTTATTCTCCATTTAACTAACTGTATTCAACGTCGCAAAACTATATCTACTTTGTCGAAAGCAATGTTCAGATGTGATCATGTCTTCAATCCCACTAAGTTAGCTAGGACAAACAAACTATTCTATTTCCAAGGAGCCGAATTACTGTAATTTCCTACGTATTCCACATGCAGACAGTAAGGTCTATTAAGAGATTTTTCCGAAGACCAGCTACATTATTAAACCGCCTTCTACGTGTATCTTTCAATGAACACAAACTTAACCTCATCATATCAAGGGTCAGTCATTATCTCTTTATTCTTATAATTTTCAATTACTTTTAATCATATCACACACCGCATACTTCATAATTATTCTAAAAATTAAAATACAATATTTTAGGTTGTACTCGAGCCTTTTATTTTGACGGACAAAGATTCCATTATAAAATGGATTACACATTAATTTATACACAGTATATTTTTGCAAATAAATTAAAATTTTGTCTTCGTTTTCACGAATAGCAAAAGAGAATGGAATTTTCTAATTACCCCCCCCCCCATAATAAAAACATCAAAGCGTGTTCTGTTGGAGGTTTTTAAAATACATCAACTTCATCCACTGTAACTTTCTTTGAAAAATACCCAACATCTATGTGGCTGATATGTCAATATTGCGACGATATAGCACAAATACGAAGATTATTAAGATTTACAAAGGACAGGAAGTTCTGGTGAGCCATGATCAGCAAAGACGTGAAGGGACACTACACACAGAAGTAAACCAGGTATATATATATATATATATATATATATATATATATATATATATCTTTTTCAACTCGAGTGTAATCTTCACTTAATGTATCTTTTTCCTTCTTCTGTAAACAATACCGCTGTCTAAATTGCGTGACACTTGTATATATCAGGTATGTGCTTATTTTCGTGTAAAAATGAGCCTAGATTTTTTTTTTACTGCGGTTTTAACAGGATCTGTATCTAGCTTTTACCGTTGTATTTTTCTACTTTGTTCACAGGTTTTATCTTTACATTTTTAACCGAGTTTAGTCCGAAGCTATGTCTACCCATTTTTTACTCATGTAAAACGGTTCTATTTTCAACTTTTTGATACGGGTGTAAACCAAATGTTGATGTTTTTTTTTCTTGCCTAAGCGAAGTATTTTTCTGAATATCTGTTTTATTTTCTTGGAAAAGACCAGTGATCAAGTACACAAAATATCATTTTTAACATGTTTATTTGCAAGGAAACTATTTACGCAGGACCTTATGTTTAAAATGTGTTAAAGTGCATAGTTTCGAGTCACATGACTGCAACGTGTCATGTCAATGTCAAAATGACTGCTTCGTACGTATTCAAAACTACGACGTCTCAGACAATGGATATTATTAGTAACGTATCCTCTTTTATGAAATTATTTTTTATGTATCCTAGAAAGTAGGTGTGTAATATTATTATAACTTACTGTAGTTCTTGCCTCAAATCCACATGAATTTATAATTTCTTTTTTGTTGTTTTCTTATTTAAACGTTTTACGTTGAGTCGAATGATTACAGTAGAAAATGTAAATATTTCGACATAAGCTACATTATTATTTGTGATACTTCATTTGTACACTATATAAATTCTCGATAAATTTATAGATATAACTAGCAGTATAGCCCGGCGTTGCTCGGTTGTAATGAAAGCTTTAAAACTAATCCATGGTCCTAGAGCTCAGACTCTTTGGACGTTGGCACTAAAGACTAAAAAGCAATAATTGTTTCCAGTTAAAGCGAAACCATAGATTGAAAAAAAATGAATGGATGTAAGTCAAATTTTGATTTTATGCTATCGATATTAAATAAGTTTTTTTGTCGTAAACTGAATTTTGAAGGCTAAATAAGTCATCTGAGTAAATGGTATCATGGCTGAGACTAAGAACTACAATTATACTTACTTAAAGCCAAACCTGAAGCAAAAACTAAAATAAAAGGGCTGAAAAAATTACAGACATACAGGCAGATAAACAGACACACACACAAATATCTTGCCATTTATATATATATATATATATATATATATATATATTACCGACTTTTTGCACTATTGTAAGAACTGCAACCTTGAAACTTCTGAATATCGTTTCTTATGTCTTTGTATATGAGTGTATCAAATTTGATTAAAATCGGACCAATCCTTCTATACCCCGATATTTTCGATTATCGATTTTCGATATTTATCGGGGGTACCTCGACACAAAACCTAGCTAAAAACACTCGCAACTGTGTAAATTTTCAAGAAAATCAGTTCAGCCGTTTCCGAATCTACAGGTAACGGACACACACACAGACACACACATACACACACACACACACACACGCAAAGTTCCTTTTATAAATAAGTTTAGATTTTGAGAGATTGATTTGTTTTGTTTTTTTTACAGGTTAGCAAGCCGTTGTAGCCTATTTAAAGCCGAAAACCATTTTAGATATTATCATTATCATTTTTAATATTTGTAGTTCTTTTTAAAGGTCAGATTTGAATATACCGAATGTTTCGATGTTTCGTATTGAAGCCGTTTATTATTGTTATTATTGTCAGTTTGTTAGCTCTGAGTTCTGGTGCAGTAGATATCAGCTCAGAACGAGAAATCGGAGAGTCGAGTTCAAATTTCAGCTGAATTTGTTGCATTCACTAACAAGCAAACACTATTGTGAAAGTTATTAAGCTGTGTCTTCCCTCCAGCTCTCGGTCAATTGATAGAACTTTGTCGTCAACCAGTCTACCGCAGAAAAGAATTGCAACCTACTGCGGAAAAAATCTTCTGAGAAGTCAGTCATGACTCTTTCGAGACATGATCGTCCAAGCATGTATCACGTATTGCACTTAACTGACTGATATAAACCTCCAGAATTTATTAATGCCGAAATCTGAATATTTTATTTTATATATTTCTTTTCACATAATACTAGCTGTACTAGTCTTACTAATTAAAATAAAAAGAAGGGGATTCACGCCTTTCCCAAAATTATTTGCGCGTAAGTGAATATAACGAACCCAACTGGAATTAGAACTCGGCTCTGCGATCAACAATACCGAACCGACATCCATTACACAACCCGCACATCTCAGTACTGGTATTCCCAAGCGGTCTATCATCTAGCTATGGACCTGGATCAATGTAGGTGATCGTAGCGAAACCCATGTTTCCATGTAAGCCCGGTTTCCGATAATCGTATGAATCGTAATCTTGGACTACAGAATATCTTTTGTCTATTTACTTCCGCTACATTTGGGAAACATTATTTGCACACTATAAAAGGGTTAATAAAATGACAGACATCATTTTTATTCATTCATTTGTTTTTTATACCTTGACAATATTTTGTGGTATGATGTAACCGAAACATGTATTTGATTTTAAGCGCACTTTGCTTTTGCGTGCAAATATTTTTTGGCAATTCTTTAAATTTGAACTTCAGAGATATTTAAGATCTAGATGATGGAGACAAAATATGGATTTATACCGTTCTCAGGGATATTTGCGAATAATAAACGTAAAACACCTATTCCTTTGAAGAAATATTTGAAAGAACACTATACAGAACATATATATATATATACACGAACGCACACACATAAACACACACACACACACACACACACACACACACACACACACACACACACATATATATATATATATACACTACAGGTCATAATTATTAAGCAGCCCCATGTTTGAAAAAAAAATTATGTATTTCATAATATTTTTAATATTTATTGCCAAGTAGATAATTTTAAATGAAAATAGAATGGTTCTTTTGTTAATACTGCACAATAACATGTGCCTTAAATGAACTGTTCTGGTTCCAGTTTTTCTACACTCTTCTCCATGACAACCCCTTCTTATTATTGGCTGGCCGAAGCACATTCTTCCTAGCTGCCTTGTAAAGTTTTGCAAAGTAATAACAAAAGAACCCTCCTATTTTCATTTAGAACTATCCAGTTGGCAATAAATACTAAAAATATTATGAAATACATAATTTAAAAAAAAAACTTTGGTGGCCTAATAATTATGGTCGGGAGTGTATATATACATACATGCATAGGGGTCTATGGATATGTAAATATATTACACAATTAAAAGAAATTGTAAAAGCAGCGTTGTCAGATAATTATAACTACAGCATATTGCATTTGACTGCAAAGGAAATTGGCAAACGGTTGCATCGTTTTCTAATGAAAGCAAAATAATTCCACAGAATTCCTTTTCGATAATTGTCGATTCGTCTCAAAGATTCAGGACGCTATTCTAAATTTGTGAAAAAATGGGAAAAGCAGAAAAATTACGCGATAAACAAATGTGAAAGAAAGTAACAATAAATATCAAAATAAGGAAGTGTGAAAAAAATGAGAAAGCAAGAAAAAAAACATTATTTTACAATTACATCGTCGAAATTGTTCCGTTGAAAATGATGAGCGTCTGGCATATTTTTAGCTCAATTAAGACGAAACAGTATCTAAACTCCCAGTCGGAAAACAATTTAAGATGGGCTGAACATTCTATGTAATAATGCTGAGCTTTTTTGGGCTAGATTTGATTAAGTCGATTGAAGATGCAACGTTTCATACACAGCACCAACAATTCTACACGTGTGTTTTGAACGCGCATGCGTATTAAACAACGCATGCGCGGAGATTCACAAACAGACAAACGTTATAGACATAGTTATAGCCAAAAGTTATTTGCGCAAATAAGTGCCATATTGTTTGACAGGGTGTCGCGCACACATTGGACAAACACTAGAAGTGACTTAATTAAATACGCGAGACATCAGTAACGTGAATGTGTAAAGATGTGTTCCCCTAATTTCATAACAATTTCATCGATTCTATTGCAGACGTATGGAGACATTTATTCAATTGGACGAAATAAGAAAATAAAAAACAAAAAAAAAAAACAAACGGACAAGCCAAAACGCACGAACATTATCGAGTGTACAGGTACAGGGAAAAGCGGATCATTTATATCTCACAAATTAAACCGAATCAATTTAGCCCAGGGTTTCTGTTAAGAGAATAAGCGTCTGTTTCTCGGAAGAGAAAAAAGATGCCATTTGCGATGTAAAAATATAAATGGAAATGTGTAGTGAAAATCTAATAGATTTTGTATACCGTAAATTGGTCCTACAAATAAATGAAGAAGTGAAAACTGAAAAAAATATATCTAAATTATTAAATAATAACCACACACACACACACACACACACACACACACACACATATATATATATATATATATATATATATATTGCTCTATTTTTATATTGCGCACTGTTTTAAATTAATATTTTGAAGGTTGCAATTATTTTCTTCGTTCTTATTTATTCGGATGTATATATATAAATATATATATATATATATATATATATATATATATATATATATATATATATGATTGCATGCAAATGTCCAAAGAGAAAAACTACATCAGATCCTCTGTGTGTCTGCGTGTTGGTGTGTGTGATAAAAATATAAATTTGAGGCATGCTATATATAGAGGTAAGGTACTTAATATCAGAGATAGAACGAATATTATACCCGTCTTTGTTTTCCTATTTAGGGCTGTTGTACTCTTGACGGCCCGGCCATCAAATTTGAACTGAATCTAGAATGTAGTTCACGGAGATAGATTGTTCTCTTTTACCGAGCCATGCCTCTTCTGGGTATATCAGTTACAGTTATTTCATTTTAGTAACTCAAATCTGCACGTTTTTTTTTTTTTTTGTTTTTTTTTGTTTTTCAACTCTGCTGCGGGCAGGTATTGAAATCAAATCACATAAGGTGAAGTGACTAGATTACTTTAACCAACGCTTTTATCAACTGGTCACGCACGCCTCCTGATATATATATATATATATATATATGTGTGTGTGTGTGTGTGTGTGTGTGTGTGTGTGTGTGTATTGTTGCCATTAAATATTTTGACTTTCGCGCAGAATTCAGAAAACGATAGAAATTTGGAAACGACATAATGATATCCTTGCCATACACGCCAGCTCTAATACAAACATTTCAGTGTGTTTGGATGTAAATCTGTGGACAGCACAGAGAATTCGGAAAGACGTGGATGAGTTAATGATAATTACGAAGGATTTTGGAGTGATTATTTGTGATGGTGACGTTATGCCTCTATTCATATTCCCACAGAGGACAGACTCAACATGAATAAATTGCCATGAGGAGATACGTTTACCCTGGGTCAAGAGAGTGTCTGCTGAGAGAAACTAAGTCTGGCAATAGGGCTATGTACCATGCCACACAAGCAGAAAAAGCGAGTTATGGTTGTCAGAAAATTTCAGCGACCACATCAACCCTTAAATCTGTCCGTCTAACTTAGGGTAAAGAATATGACAGCACACAACAACTTAAACAAAGCGACCACCCAGAAGACTTGCAGGAGACTGAGCAAATGGTGATTTTATAGCAAATACATTTCTTTTTTTATAGCAATTACATTACTTTTTAGTATTTTAAAATATTTTCGTTGTAATTTGGTAAATATATCTGCTAAAATTAGACATCTTTGGTATATTCGTTTTGCGTAATTTAGATAACAATTTTTTTCCTTCGCATTCCATATATATATATATATATATATATGTGTGTGTGTGTGTGTGTGTGTGTGTGTGTGTGTGTGTGTGTGTGTGTGTATACATGATTTGGGGACGGTTCCTCACATCAAAACAATAACAAATGATCATATAACCAATAGCTATTAGTATTTGAGCTATTAAGTTTGAACTTTACGGTAGACTTTGTAAAATGTACTATCTACGATACAAATCAATAATACTTTTACAAAGGGAACAAGTCTCTGTTAACTTACTATTACACACTTCAAACGTTGATGACAGATTAACCACAAATGTACACGAATGACAAAAGTACCCTAGTTTATACTCTACACAGCACCATATGTCGTAAAGTTTTCTTTAATTTTAGAAACTAAACAAATAGGATTTGCGAATATATGTTTATATAGAGTTTTGTCCTTGTTTTAGTGAGAGAAACCTGCCAACAATAACTATAAAAATATTTCTGATAAACCTTATATACATATATATATATATTTAAGTTAGAAAGCAGTTATTTCGAGACCAAGGTTTTTACCTTTCAGTGTCTTCAGGAAAAAATAAACAATTAACAAGGTCGCGAAATAATTAATTTCGTAATGAATATATTCGTTAAACAATATATTTATATTGAACGTTTTATAATACAACTGTGTACTGGTCTAATTTTTTATGACCCATCAGATCTGTCTGCGGATGACAATATAGTCATCCGCAGACAGATCTGTTTCGCAATTAATTAGTACGTTCAGACAGCCGATTGCTTTTACCCAGGATTGAAACCCGACCGAATTAGCGTCAGTCGGCGATTCTACCTCTGAGCTTCAGGCGCTCGGTAGACATTTTAGCGTGTATATTATCATTATACACGCCCAGTAGCTGATAGATGAAAGATGTGCAGATGTCAGAGTAGCTACTGTTTTTCAAAGTCTACCATTATATATATATATATATATATATATATATATATATATGTGTGTGTGTGTGTGTGTGTGTGTGGTGGGTATGTAATGTTATCTCCCTGTTTTATTTGTATCACTATGTATCTGATCAGATTGCTTATGTTGAGCTCTGTGCATAGACATACACATAGACGCACTTACATACACTGATACACACATATGTATCAAGTCTTTTTAGAGCTAACAAAGTATTTTCTTAGTGTGAATAGAAATGTACGATGATTCATAAGCTTCAATGTAGCGAGCATTTTTGCTTGTGTTCTTATCGGTTTCCATAAAGAAATGAAATCACGTGCCATTAATCTCTTTGATTCAATATGGGTTGAAAAATGGTGTAAATTAACGGGAGATAACTGCGTCGACTCTGTCCGTGTTTTACTTTATCATAGTTTTCTTTGATGCATGATCGCATGCGGTCTCCGTTGAATATCGAACAACTGAGAGGATGTTAAATATAATACTGTTTTCTGCCCAAACAACCACAAAATGCTATTGTCATCCCTAATACACGAATTCCTGTCTGTTGAAGCTTATGATTTTAAAGCACATTTTAAAAGTTATATCCAACGTCTTATGGATTCTTTCTGAGCGGCATGCAGAGCATTGCATCTTACGATTAGCTTAAAAATGAACGCCATAACGCAATAATGTACCAAAATGACCAAGATAAAGCCCACTCTGAAAAAGAATTCATGTTTATTTCCGGAAGTTGCAAGTTTTGGAAAAAAAAGATTAGACAGTACTATAAATATTGAAAGTGATGATGGTGAAATCGCTTACAAATGAAAAAATTCGAGTAATACATTTTGAAACCTGAACATATGATTATGATCTCGAGACTTGGGATTTTTCTTCATTTTTGTATGCATTAACCAGGGTATATATATATATATATATATATATATATATATATATATATATATATATATATATAATGGATTTATTTTTTTAACGACTTACGCATTCGATTTACGAAATGCAGTAATGTTTTTTTATCAGTAAAACTGGCTTTTTTTACCTTAAATTCTCAGACCCTGTCCCTTCATGATTTTGTTTAGCGGAGTGTATATCTCCATGATTGTACAAGCGGTTAATCGTGGAGTGGTTTCCCGTGCCTTCTTCATCGTGATTTATCGAGACACAACCTCTAGTTTTCTGACCATTGACTATTCGATAGTCTTCCATTCTCATTTTTCGTCTTACCGAATTGCTAACATCCTGCCTCACTGACAAGAAATAGGATCGAGGCAGCCGATATGGCTGCCGACAGTACTACATGGAATTTGTTGTAAGTGTACATATACACAATGATAAAAAATTAAAAATTAAAAAATGTTATATCCACCTATGTCGTCCTGTAGGTGGATTCGGTTAGTCTCGCTCTAGCTGTAATGACTGATTCATTCATGTCCCCGGATTAGTAATGTGGTTGTAAACCAGAGAATTAGATTATTAAGTTACGACTTTAGTCCGAATAGCTTTTCTTAATAATATGTATTATCTCAGCCACAAAGTCTTAACCAGTTTTCAGAATAAGAAAAGGTTCTCTTCCGCGACAAGAGAAAGCAACCGACAATACACAGAAATACTGACGAACAGGAAATATTAAAAACAGTGGAATCTGCACTAGCCAAATTGAACTGAAATCAAACAGAACCAGACGGTATTGTAATAGAGATTCTAACCGTCTTAGACGATTTTGACCTAGACCAAATTACATAAAAACTAAATGAAATCTACAACAGTGGCGATATACTAGAAAACCTAAACAGCTTGATTTTGATAGCACTGCCTAAGAAGCCAAGCCCAAAGAAATGTGAAAACCACCGAACAATTAGTTGAAAAAGTAACATAACAAAATGCATCAAGCGAATTCTGATTCTGTTGTGGAGTAGGTTTCACGCTGAAGGTTATAATCGTGCTATGTCGGCTTAATCGATTTAATGCACCGAAAATGTTAGGAACTTGGTAAACTTCCATTGAAAGATGACTACTTAGTATTTGGCTAACTGCCGACTAATATCAACTGCCTAGTAGTTCTACTGAACTCCAATAGAAGTCTAAAGAACTCCCATGAAATTCCTAAGTACTTCTTGTGTACTCTTCTTAATATAGGAGAGAGAGTCCATTATCTGAGAAATAGGTGTGTTTCCCCATAACAGATTCATAAAAATCGCAGCACGATCAGACGAGATAGGACAAATACAGTGCGGGTTCTTCAAAGACAATGCAATAAGGGACGATACATTTATGCTCAGAGTGTTATCAGAAAGAACAGTACAAATACAGAATGACGTCTACCTGTGTCACATAGAATATACAAAAGCATTCGACAAAGTCCAACACAAAGATTTAATAGAGAAACCGGGCAACCTAGACACATTTGGAAAAGATTCAAGAACCTATGCTGACAGGAAACAGCCTGTATATGGAGAGAAAATGAGTGTAGAAGACATACAAAAATAGAAAGGGGTGTAAAACAAGAACGTGTCTTCCCACCAGATCTATTCAACCTATACATCAAGGAAATTCTGAGATAACAGGAAATCCTTCTCAGATTTGTCATTGGTGGCCACAATCTGAACAATGTAAGATACACAGATAATACCATGCTGAGAGCAGACATAGAACGGAAACTACAAGACCTCCTACAGAAGGCAGCGAAATAAAGCGGAAAAAATGACTACATATACAACACAAGAAAGTGAATGCAGGGTCATCAGTAAAAATAGAAGCCAAAAATAATAACTACAGGTCGGGGATACTCAAATCAAGCAGATATAGAATACCTGGGAAGTGTTCTAACATAGGACAGAAATTGCGACATTGAAATCTGCAGATGTACTGACATGACCAAGAATGCTTTCCAAAAGCTGGGTAGAGTATTGAGAGACAGGAATATTTCGTTAGAGACAAAGAAAAGAGTATTGGATTGCTATACGGCGTCGGTCCTTCAATATGGCCGCTAATACTGGACAATCTCATCAAAGATGACGAAAAGACTAGAAGCAAGAGAAATTATGTTCTACAGAAGGATGCTGAGGATACAATGGATTGAACGTCTTAGGAATGATGAGGCTTTGGAGAGGATGTAAACGAAAAGTAAATTGACACTTAACATTAAAAAACGACAGCTGCAGTTTCTGTGTCATATAATGAACAGGGCTTGGAAAATCTGATAATCACAGGACATATGGATAAAAAGATAGACAGGAGAAAGCAAAATGTGACATACTTGATGGGCTTGATCAAATAGATGGCAGAGCAGAGTTTAGGAGGAATAAAAAGTGAAAGTGTGTTAAGAGCTACAAGGGATAACGAGATGTGGAGGGCCATGATCGTTTATATGGCATATAGAAGCAGAAGAAGAAGAAGAAGAAGAAAATATCTCCAAGCATGTGTCAAGTGTGACAATGATGACTTGTGTTCATTTCTCATTCACACACTAAAGCTGACGGTGTAGAGAATTCATAAGCTTGCAAACTGGGAAATATTACCTAGCTGTATCATACTTTTATACAGATGAATTCCTTTTAATATGGCATTCTCATAACCCGATAATATCCGGTGTGCATTAAAATTGAAATGCGACGTTTTAGCCAAAAGCGAGTTAGTTATTGTCTTTTTCAAGCACTGTCTCCCTTATCAAAAGAATCCCTCCTAAAAAAACTCGCATTTGATTGAGAATTGTGGTTTATCCTACACCCTCTCCAGACTTCCCAATATTGTTTTGTTTACGTGAGGTCTTATGGCCATGTTACATTGAAACAATGGTTCCAGTGCAATGATGGAAACTAAGCACCGTTGACACTGTTCAGTACCTAGAGAAGTGGCCGATTGGGAATACCAGCTGTTGTAAGCATTGACTGTACGTGCGTTCTAATAGTTTATGACTCGATATTTTTAATCGAAGAGCCGAGTTCCAATTCTTGTTAACTTCTTTATATTCACTTACGCGCAAAAACATTTATTTATGACGCTAACTGTTCTAGCCCCCAGCTATGGGTTAATTATTAAGACCTGTATTACTAAATCCTTATTATCTAAAAAATATTACAATTTAAGAATATTTTGAAGTACTTTCTTGAAGATGGTTTTGATGAACTTTCCTCTTTGGTGCATACTAGACCTTATGAACTGGATTGCAGTTTTAAACTGGTGACATGTTTTCTTTATTTTATATTTCAAATTGCTAGAAGTAACCGCAAGTTTTATGCTAACAGTTTCTTCCTTCTGACTTCTTCTTTTTCAAACTTGTTTCCCAATCAAGTCCGATCTTTAAAAATTTAAATGCAATGTTAGTCGTTATCTATTGCCTTCTTATTTGGACTGTTATTGTTTTCTCTCCTTAGTATTATTTTTCTCATATTTTTCAAAATTCAATAAATCATTGATCTCAATGGCATTACTGCTTTGTTCGAGGTGAAATGATAAAAAGAAAACTTGTAAAATGTTGTAGAAAATGAATCAAATAAATCCAACTCTTTGTGCGAGTATTTATTTAGTGGAGATCTACATTCCCAAAAATAGAAAACATAAAAATAAGAAAAATAGTTCCGGTTACTTTCCTTGTAAAGTCCAGTATTTTATTATCGGATAATAGAAAAATTGTTGTTCGATTTTATTGCTTGTTAGTCGAACTGAAAGCACAATGTTGAAATAATGTAGAATTATTAAGCGTTATCTCCTGCAAGATGGACAACAACGAATTAGCCCATCGATCTTCTGCTGGCTTTCGTTTCCATAAATCTAATATTCAGTTACAATTCCGGAAAGTGATATTTTCAAGGAAGCAATTTGGAAATTTTACAATTTTTCATGAAAGATCCAGTAAATGGTAATTTTAAAGCGCATCACCCTGGCGTCAGTCTCAACCGATACGTTGCTCTTCCCTATATATAAAGCATTGTCATACATCTCGAAAAGTGAAGAAAATAGAAAAGTTTGATCAAAATATATTGGAACTGGTGTATATAAAAAAACTACATCTCATATCAATTCGGCATTTAATTTCCTTGGAAAAAGTCTGCTTCTGAGACTATACACATTATACAGATTCGTTTTCATTCATGGAATCATTCCTGGAACTATTTTATTGGCAAGATAGTGGTAGCGAACAGCTTCCTCGTCGCATTCTCTTGATTTCCTCGACGTTTTAGAACCGCATTTTTTTTCAAGTAGGATGTGATTTTTTGAGAAGTGAAAATCCTAATGGGCGATATTTAGGCAGCTTAGGGGTTGTCAGATATCTAAAATGTTGTCATTTGCCATATCGCAACATAAGCCATGGTTATCGATTAAACCACTGTAGTATCGTGAGATCATCATTTTATACACACTTTCCTTCCAAGAAATGATATACGCAACGAAAGTGAGCACCTTATAACTTAGAATGCATGTTTGATATAGTTTATTTCACTCTGCGTATTTTTGCTTCGTAACTAAAGTAAAAACCTCAATATTTTTTGTCAGACCCGGTATCAGAAATATTTCAGTTTTTCATCGAAATTCAATAAAATACTTGGTTACAATGTATAGATAAATACAGGCATAAACTAAGCCTCAGGGATATGGTTAATTAAAATAATAAAAAATAGTTTAAATATATTAAAAAATAACGTGTCAGTTTGAATGTACACCAAGAGAATATGGTTAAAAAATGGTTGCAATATATATATATATAAAAAGAATTGTTCAGTTTAAACAAAAAATGTATAGGTTAAATAAATGGTTTTGTTTGTAATACCGAGAAGTTAGGGAATTTGGTCCAACTGCTGAAGAAGTTTGGCGAGTATAACAGCCAAAAGGAAAATATCAGTTCGAATAAACCAGTGTGAATTAACGATTAATCATTATCCCAAGAAATTGAGACAGAATCTTTGTTATCAACATTCAACAGTTTACATTTAACGAAAGCCACATTGGGAATCTGAAAACCGAGAAAACAAGTTTCATTTTCTGGTTTCACTAATCAGATAACATCAATTCTCGCGGCACAAACACCCATCAATTATTTTTATATACGTAGATAAAATTACATGGGAAAGAATAATTATAGCGTTGGTATTTGTACGATTGTTTGTTTCAATATTTTTTCTTTTTTTTTTTTTACAAATTTGTTTCGACGCTTATCTTGCATTTGGATTGGCTTGATACTAGAGTTATTGATTTCCATCTCTTTTTCTTGTCGCCAAACGCACACAGAGTAATTAAGCATTTTTATCTTACTTGCAATTAAGTTTGCTCTTCCTGCCCTCGAACAGATGTGTTAATCTGAATACATACTCCAGAATTGTGCTTTTAGTTCAGCTTTTAGCTAGAAAGGTGAAACATCTTCACAAATTGTTATCTTCAATATTAATGAAGATAATAATAAAATCTATAACAAGTAAAAAAATTGGCATGAACATCACCCAGCACTGTTTACAGAAATAGAATATATCACCATTCAATGCGATTACACCCTCTACACAGACCGGAAACGGAAGCAAAAAAGCTGGACATTATTGTCAAAAGACGAAAATAAAAAAAAAAACTTACTTACTAATTGTTATGGATGTGCGGTGTGGTGCATTGGATATCGGCTCGGAACGAGAAATCGGGGCGCCGAGTTCAAATACCAGCTGAATTCATTGCATTCACTTACGCGCAAATACCCTTGGGAAAAGTATTAATCCGCATATTCCTTCCAATTATGGGTTAAATAAAAGGACATATTGGGTTCTATAGCCTTGGTCGGCAACCAGTCTACCGCAGAAAGCAATGGCAACCTACTGTGGGATAATCTTCTGCTCAGTTAGTCATGTCTCTTTCGAGACATGATCGCCCAAGCGTGCATCACGTATGGCACTTAACTGGCTGACTAATTGATATGGATTGTTCATTGGGATATATAACACAGAAAACAAAGAATTTCAAAAACTATCAACGTATAAAGACCTGGAACTTAAAATAGAAACAATGTGAAAAGTGAAAACAAGAATAGTACCAGCAATATCAGGTGCGCTTTGAATGATAAAACAAATAACAACGCATTGAAAGAAACCCTGGAAATTCCACTTTAAGAGATATACAAAATATTGTCTTAATAAGTACAGGCTACATATTAAGCAGAACTTTGTCCAACTAAAGTTAGTGATTTTATAGGAGATTGAAAAACTAATAAAATGTAGCCATAACACTAACTGCCTTAGGTCTTTTTGCGGACTTAGTAGGTACTGTGACCATAGCAAAATAAAATTATGATGAAAATGAAAGCAACAACAACAACATTAACAATAATAATAATAACAACAACAATAATAATACTAATAATATATCAACACAAAACTTCTTAGTTTTTGGATATCTGCTAAAAGTCGACGTCTCACATCCTAGACCTGATGAAAAAGTAATAGCATATTGAAAAAATCACGAAAGGAGCTGAATACAGGTTCAAGACGAGCTGGATTTTCACACAGGAACATTACACGTAATAGAGGAACGTAGCTGGGAAACCGGAAAAGCAACGAAATTCTGGGACGACCGAAATTCAGGTAACGCCGGAAAATACTCCTTCTTTAATGCAGGCGGAAAATATCGTTAAGTTTTCAATATTTATAAATTTAAGAACGCTCAAAAATATTCTTTAAGCTAATACTGTAAGTCAGGGTAAACTATGGAGAACATTTGTATAATGTAATGTAATTACATTTCAAAATTAGAACGTGAGAAAATGCTTATGTTGAATGTTTATTTTTGTATTTTTGTATTTATTATTTTGGTTTGATCAATTATTTATGTAATTTATTTAATTTAAATTATAATAGTATTTTAGTCAAGCACTTTCTTTAAATTGTTTTCATTAATTTATGTTTTCTTTTTACAGATGTGTTTTATTTATCTATGAACTTTTACATACAAGCGTTATTATAGGAGATACGTCGTATTTGAAATAGGCGACCTGTGCATTCGAGAAATCTTAATAAATGAAATGTGTCCTTTTTTGTAAAGGAAACCAGTATTTGATTCAGTGCTACTTTGCGGCTCTGTCCCGACGAACAACACAACGAAAACAAGGCTCTATATTCACATTTTTAAGAGAAGTGAAAATTCTTCTCTCAGATTATCTATCAGGAAAGTCATTGTCTGCTCAGTTTTGCATCACAAGATTTCAGCCACAGGGTAGACGATGGTTTTCGTTAACTTTACTTTAATAAAGCGAAAGCTGGAGTCCTCGGTATGGCAGTAAACTTACATCCGACAGAAAAGCCTCTCAATGGATATTGGCATTTTCAGGTATGTAGAACAACATCTTTTTTTTAAGTTAGTCCTAACTAACGAAAAGATAACGTCTGCAAGACTAAAAGAAAAGCATTTTGTTTCCAGTAGAAGAAAAAATCATGAGGATATCACGGACCGAGGATGTGAGTAATGATGAGGTTTTGGGAAGGAAGGAAACGAAAAGGAAATTAATACTGAGCATCAGGAAGAGACAGCTGAGGTTCCTGGGACATGCAATGAAGAAAGAGGGCTTGAGAAAACCTGATACAAACAGACCAGATAGAAGGAAAAAACAGGTGAAAGCAGCGGAAAACATATTTGAAGGAACTGACCAGCTGGTATTTACTTTCGCGCATATACCCTTGGGAAAGGTATTAATCTGTCTGTTCCTTCCAGTTATTGGTTAAATATCAGGACAGACTGGGTTCTATAGCCTTGGTCGGCAACCAGTCTACCGCAGGATAATCTTCTACCCAGTCAGTCCTGTCTCTTTCGAGACATGATCGCCAAAGCGTGTATCGCGTATGGCACTTAACTGACTGACTGACTGACTGACTGACCAGCTGGATGCCGTAACAAGGATTGCATGGTGCAACTGGAGAAAGCGTGCTAAGACCCAGGGATAGGGAGATGTGGAAAGCCATGATCGCCTACATCCTGAAATGACAGGGCATATAAAACAATAAGAAGAAGAACCACGTTTTTATTACTGTTGTTTCCAGGTTTACCCTGACCCAGGGTGCTATTACTAGTTAAACTTCCAGTTAAGAGCAAATATTGAACACCTTAAACAAAAAGAAAACACTATGAAATTATTAGAAAAACTTATTTTTAAAAACAGCAATACATTTTTATATAAAAAAGACGAACAATAGATATTTATATAAAATGAGCAGCAGTACTTTTTATCTATTTGAAAACTTAAAATTGTGTTCAAAATATTTAAATTTCGACATTAAATAACGCATGGATATTGATATGCCGCTTAATAAATCAATCACAAAAAGAAGCAAAATGTAAAATTCATATGCATGTCAGTGAGACTCGAACTCACTATATAAGTCAAGTGAAAAACTGTTAGCATAACATTTACGCTGATATGTCAATTGTAAATTGATGAGTTATCGACACAAATCTAGTAATGCGCTTAAATTAAAAAAAAAACTTTATTTAATATAGTAAAGAGTTTATCTGAACAATTACTAAAAAATGTACTTATAGAAAAAACACAAAATAGCAACATTAAGACTCTGACAAAATGACTGAAAGCCAGCCGCCAGATCAGGACCAATAATATTGCTGATTCTTCTTTGAATTTTATCAAGAAGTTTTAGACAATTAGCCGGAGCACCAACCACATGTGGCAGCGATATTTGAAGCCTGAACAAATGGTAGACTTATAGATATGCAAGATAGATTCTGGAGAGAAAACATTGTCTAGCGCGACGCAATCAACCACATTTCTTAGCAGCTGACCTAGCAATAAAGTCAATGTTGTCTTTTCTCTTGATGAATGAAAAGAAGTTTGAGTTCCAGTCAGGTTCGTTAAAGTCACTTATGTACTCTTTGGAAACTTATTGAATCGACCACTTCACCTCTCAGATATGGGTTAAATCGTAAGACTTGTATCAGTCTGTCAGGTAAGTGCCATACGTGAGTCACATCTGGGAGGTCATGTCTCGAAAGGGACATGACTGACTGAGCATAATACTTTCCTGAGCGCATTTGCGAGAAAGTGAATTCATTGAATTCAACAAGAATTCGAACTTGTCTCTCCAATTTCTCACCCCGAGACGATATTAACTGCACTACAACACACACCCAAGACTTATATACAACAGAATAATAATAATATCGTTAGCATCTCCAAAACGAAGAATGAGGTTCAATCCAAAAATATGTTTCAGGTTTAAATAGTCTTCAAGAGTTTGATAAACAGTAAAAAAACAAACCAATCTCTCAACGTCACTTGAGAGAGTGAATGTGCATGTGACGCTGATTTTCTAAGCGTCGTTTAGATTTGGCACAAGACAGAAACTAGAGGGGTACACAGTGAGGATTGAACTCACTACTCTGTTGTAACAGGTTCTAGCGAGACAAGCATCACACCACGTCGACGTTCCGAAATGTGCTTGTGGTGTAATATGTCAGTCAGTTAAGTGCCATACGTGATATACGCTTGGGCGATCATGTCTTGAAAGAGACATGACTGACTGGGCAGAAGATTATCCCGCAGTAGGTTGCCATTGCTTTCTGCGGTAGACTGGTTGCCGACCAAGGCTATAGAACCCAATCTGTCCTGCTATTTAACCCATAACTGGAAGGAAGACACGGATTAGTACCTTTCCCAAGGGTATTTGCGCGTAAGTGAATACAATGGATTACAACTGGAATTCGAACTCGGCTCCCCGGTTTCTCGTTCCGAGCCGATATCCACCGTACCACAACGCACATCCATGGTGTAATATGTAGCGGTACCGAATAATAAATTGGAGGGCTGAGTTTTTTTCTCTTGCACCTCTCGCCTATAAAACTCTCTTCCAGTTTCTTGCTGTCGTGTCATCTACAATCTACAAAGATTCGACAGCAAGTTTTTTGATCATGCGTGTTGTAAAATTCCTTGCGGAACAAAGGTAGTTGGAAACAGAGGCTTCGGCAAGAAACAGCCTCGGCAAAAATGGACAAAATAAACTTTGAATTTGAAGTCGCGCGTTTCTGATTTGAAGTATTTTAAACAGACACTCTTTCTGGAAAAGATATAGACAGCTGTACCAACCCGTAACAAACACAACAATGAGATGAGAAGAGCTTTTTATTTCAAGTCTCGTGTTTATACGTTGTGGCATTTTAAACAGAACAACTTCCTGGAACAGACGTGAGTGTCCTTCTAAGCAGTACAATCTACAGGTGATGTGCGTTGTGGTGTAATGTGTATCTGCTTGGAATTTGACATGAGTAGATCTGAGTTCGAATTCCAATTGAATTCGTTGCGTTCACGTGCTTGTAAATAACTTTGGGAAAGTTATGAATTCATCCCTTCACCCTCAAGCTATAGGTTAAATAGTATGAGAAATTGAATTTTTTATTCTTGGGTGGCAACCAGTCTACTCAGAAAGAAAAGGCAACTTACTGCGGGAAAATCGAAAGAGACATGATCACCCAAGTGTGTATCACGTATGGCACTTGACAAACTCTATATGACTCTAGTGATACGAATAGACTCGAGTTAAACTTAATGTAATAAAATCTATTTGCGACTTAATGAAAACTGAGGACGCTAATTGAGTTCAGCCAACGTTTCTGAGCTTCTGTCTTGTCCTGTTGATCTCGGCTTAGCCAAATCAGGATCGCTTGTTGTCACTTGAAAAATTGACTGAATCAGCCATTGGTTGCGTAATAATATTACATGATAGTTCAGAAGATCTCAGAACAAAATTTTACTGCTTCTTAATACTTTACTTAGCTTTTAGAAAGTCTGCTTCTAACCTTCAGGTTAGACTACTACTTCTATAAGAATCATCTTGTTTTAAAGTTTATATAACTTCAGCGTTAAAGCATCAGTCAGTAAGATAAGTGCCATACGTGATACACGTTTTGGGCGATCATGTCTCGACGTGGCTTCCCTGTGCCTCTTCTATAAATACTTTCTTGGTTTCTGCTCCGATGAACTTAGATCACTGGTGCCCCCTAGGTATGAATTTGCACGAGATACTAGATACTAGCAGCTAGGTCCCACTGTTTTACAGTGAAACCAATAAAATGTAACCGCAATTTCTACTCCAATAGCTTCTTTTCTCGCACTTCCCGCCTGTGGAATTCCCTTCCGCATACTTGCTTCCCCTACAATCTCCAGGAGTTTAAATGTAAGGTCAATAGACACCTTCTAACACACTAACTCGCATCCATTCTCTCAAACACTCTCCCTCTGTACCTCCTTACTCGTCTATCACCCTCCGTCTGACCTTTCCTATATCGCTCTCTCAGCACCTTCCCCTATGTAACTCCCTGCGCTATAGTGGCAGTGGAATGCATTGCTTGGGGTGAAACGATTAAAAAAAAAGTGACATGACTGACTGCGCAGTATATCATCCCGTAGTAGGTTGCCTTTGCTTTCTGCAGTAGACTGGTTGCTGACCAAGGCGATTGAACCCAATTTGGAGGAAGAGGCAGGTTAATGTTTTTCCCAGGGGTATTTGTGCGCAAGTGAAGACAAGGAATTCAACAGGGATTCGAGTCGATATTCACTGCACCACAACACACATCCTAAAAGTATACATACGCCAAACTCTGGTTGATGAATTGAATCTTTTTATCATTTCACCCACTTTACCCGACAGAAATAATTGCATTCTCCAATTTTAAATAAATCTCTTATCATCTTGAAAATCACTTAAAATGAATACCAGCAATCTGAAAATAGGGTTACATAATTCCCCATGTCATGTGTCATTTATAAAATAAAGGACACTATAACTACCGCTAACACTAATTAGTACAAGTATTAATATTTAGGCTCTACCCACTAAAAGAAAAACAACAGTTTCCATGCAATTATGCATTGAACATGTTAGTTTTAAGCAATACTAACAAGAAAACAATTTCCGTGCATAACAGAAGTGTCCATTTCCTAATCTTATACAAATGAAAAAAATGTCCTTTTTTATTTTTTAAATTCCAAGCAATAATGTAAAATGTTCTCTTCCTTTACTTTCATGCAATGGCATGCATTTTTTCTCTTTTTCATATAGCAACAGTCTCTTTATTAAAATATAGGGTTAACACCCGTTTTGTCAGGAATGATAAGTCCTTTTGTATTTTTTCGGATGTGTCTGTGGGTGTACTTATTTATGTGTCTGTTAGAGCTTATTTCTTTTTTGTTTCCAACCTCTTCCCTGCAAGAGAAGTTTCAGTGACTACTTGACATGAGTCGGTTCTTCTTCAGCTCCTGCCGTCAGGTTCAATTGGATTTCGTCCCCACTGCCAGTTATGTTCAGATATGGATCGCCAGACGATACTCGATTCTTTGTCTGCTGTACGCTCACCGATACTTCGTTATTCCGTTTGTCTCTGCATATTCTTAATTTCCATACTACTACTACCACCGCAACAACAACTAATAAAGTACTTCTTCCTCCTGACCAGTTTATCAAAAGTATTTTATTCTTTTCAGCCTGGTAATATGGGGGTAGGGTCATGGACATTCCGATCGCAGAACACCCCAGAGGTAATTTTATCAAGGTTAAGGGTGGCTTTATCCCCAGCGTCCTAGTGGGTTCTCCTTCACACACTCTGGAATTATTAATGGGCTTCCGAGCGACTACTTCCCAAACTCTTTCAGTTATACTTATTGCTTGCGGTATTACTCTATCAGTTAATATCTCGACCTGATAATATTTTTCAACATTCTTTTATAGTATTTAAAATAATTCGATGATACACACACCGCATTCACTAGTAACATAGATAGGACTCAGGGATCGTTCTACATTTTCTAACTTCTTCTATTGCTAACATTATAAATTCGTCCGGTCCTCATTCATAGCTATATACCCTACTTCAACTTGGTATTTGGTTAAAACTCTTCAGTCCATCTCCTAATATCCTAATTTCGCTTTATGACTCTAACCTCATCTTCCGTTCCGTTACATCCAATGCTTTCCCTATAATGAGAATTATTGCTCTCTTCCTTCTGGTTCGTAATAATTCAGTTTCCTCCAGGTAATATCTCATCTCCTTACATTAGTCCTCTATCACAATTATGTCCCACTCTAAAGAGTACAACAAATTAAAGTATCCCGTTTCCGTGGGGTAATTCTCGGCCTCTTTTGACATTACCGGGCCCAGTTCTTTTATTTCACTCTCCAATTTTCTCAGCAATACCTCATATGGGTTCATATTAATCACGAATGTGACTAGCCTCTTTGATCTAGTTTTTACTATTTGGCTCATTTTCTTGAAAATCGTATTTTGGCTAAGTTTCCAAGTTGCTGTCATCACCAGTGTTACTAGAATCAACCTTCTTGCGCCTGTCGAACCTGCAAGGCAACAAAATAACATGGTTTTTATTCCTTTATGTATCTATCTACATCTCTTCTGTTCTTTTACAAATTCTTAGGTTTCTATTCCCATCTTTTATCAGGCTAGTCGAAATTAAAAGTTGGATGTCATTATCAATGACGCTATCGGACACGCATCTGGCTAATATGCTGCCGGAAAACGGAATTAACAGGTAAATTTCTACGCCCAACATGACTTGCTAGCCATACCTTATTTAGTTAATGAGACTCAGATTTTTCCCCTCTCAATCATTTCTTGATGGGTATCTCCAAACATACATCTGGTCGTTTTACACTTTCTTCTAATAGTTTTAGGAACAGAAAGTAATATATTTCACATTCACTATCCAAATTAGCTGACTCTTCAAATTCCTAGCACTCATTTGAATCCTCTCCCGAATTAGGAAATTTCATACTACAGCCCTAGACGTCATCACTACGGATCTTTTTTTGCTTCTCGTTTGAGGCAACTTTTGCTCAGCGCCTGACCTATTCTCTTCCCTCAGTCGTTCCTGAAGTTGACAGAGAGGTATTTCGTCTTCCTCCTCCCACTCACGTGACTCATCTTCTATGGCAGGGGTTTTCAAAACTTTTGACTTACAGACTCCTTTATATTTCTATTTTCAGCCTAGTGACCCACAATAAATAACGTTGACATGTAATGGGCGATAGTGCAAGCTTTTGTCATTTGATAACATTAATAAGTAAAAATAAAAATTCAGACATTGAAAATTCATATTTTGAATTTCATGTGATGAGTTAATGCACGGATCCCCCTATCTTATCCTTACAGACCCCCTGTGGTTCTCGAACCACAGTTTAAAAACCTCGGTTCTATCGAATTCTTGTTTGTCACTATTATCTTATTATATGGCTGCCACCGCAACTTTCTTGCCTTATTCACCTTTAGAAGTCTACCTTATTTAATTGGAGTAGATAGATCTATCTATCGCCCGGTGCACACTCCACCCACGTCTATTGAACAGGTGAAGAGGCTCATCCCTTGTTCCCTGTTTAGGATGTGGTTTCCTGCTTTCTCTTTTCCAATCGTTTCACTATCACGTAGCCCCCTGCACACCAGTGGCGTTACCGCCTTGCTCGGGGTGATACGATTTAAAAAAAATTCCTCGGCACTGGCTTGCTTTTTGCCGATACCAATGGTAGCTTTCTATCTCTATCAAAATCGTTTTTTCACACAATCCTGAGGTCACATTAAATTCCTGGATGCTGCTCGCCTCCGCTACTTCCAATTCACCACACCCTTTATCTTCATCATTGTTCCTTCCACATGAGTAATGTTAATGTCGGCCTTCTTCAATTTACCCTTCTATCTCAAGTGCTCATAATCTCACTGATTCGGCATCGAGACCTGTGACCCTGTATCTATTACAGTTGTTACTACTGATCCTCTAACTAATATCTCTTAATGAAGCCTTTATTCTTCAACTAACACATGAGACGCCCTAGAAGTTTTCTTTCCTCTCCTAAAACCTTGGCTCTCACGCCAACCGGCCGTGGACGCCTTCAGTAGCACATCTCCAGGGTCATCCACACAGAAATTCAAATTTGGTCCCTTCCATCTGGGTGACCAAAATTGGACCCTACTTATTTCACTCGTCCTCTTTCGCCGAGGACAGTTTTTCTTCTGGTGATCTGGTCTTTCACAATGCCAGCACCTCCTCATGGGGCAATTTGCTGCAAAATGACCCTCACAGCCACATGCCAACACCTCTTTCTAGTTGCTCTAATATGGCCCATCCTCCCTCATACTACAGAGGCGAGCCTTCTTCCTTCTTCCCATTCTACCGGCTCCAATTTCTTCTTGATCTTAATTCTTCCTGAAGATCGTCTAAAGCTGCCCTTCTGCCTATTTGACTTACTTATTCTGCTCTGGCCCTTTTGTCCTGGCCATATACCAGAATCCAGTGCTACCCCTTGCTAGAGCTGTTGCAGGGCTGGGGGGCTTCCTTTCATACATCGTGAAGAACTTGCTCCTTCCTGAGTGCTTCTGCGTACAAACCGGCGAACTGAGATTGCATCTGTGAAACCTCAGGGAATACTATTCTGGTCAATTTCTCTGCTCTAGCTCCTAACTAGCTCCGGGAGTCTCATCCTTCAACTGAGTTATTTCGAGGAGTGTCCTCATAGCTTCTATTGCTGTACTTTCGTCGGAAACTCAATAAGAAACAATAATTCGTCTCAGCGAACGCAACCATACAATCAGGAATCGAAGGGAATAATTGAGCAGCGTCTTACCTATTACTGCCAACTTGTTACCGTTTGTTCTAGCCAACTTCGCGTCACTTGCACTTGCACTCGCAATTGAATTGTTGTCAGGTGTTCTCACCCACTTTGTTGTCAGGTGTTGTCACCCACTCTGTTGCTTTTCTCGTCGATATGACATGGTGTCATTTGTTCTAGTTAACTTCGTGCTCGTTTTCGTCGAGTTAGCTTTTGTCACTTATTTTCTTCGACTTGACCGGTGGCCACCTTAGGGTCTAATCCTGGTCGACCCGGCACCAAATCTAACACAACTACTGGTTGCTCCCAGCAAACCTTTCTGAGTGTCGGTCGATTCCGCTCACTTTGTGTTGTTGATCTTGGATTAGTCAAAGCAGGATTCTTTATTGTCACTCGACAAGATTGGCTCAGATATGCGAAGGAATGGTATATAATAAAACCAGATTTAAGACCGCAACGGCATGGTCGAGATTTATATATATTTAAATATATATCGAACAAATACAAGATTGCAAGCAAGTCAAAATTAAGTGACACTAAAAGAAATATCAGTTGGCTGGTATTTCAGTAGTACTTTAATAGTCGTGTTCTCTATCCCCATGGGACAATGATTTATTCAACTTGAAGCTGACTGAATTTGGACTGACCGTCTCTTGCAGTATCTCTCTTGTGGCAGGCTATTTCATCTTGTCTGCTTCAATTCATCGCTGGTCCCGACTCCCATTAGCAGCAGAGTCCGAAGTAATTTCTTTCTGCCTTTTAATTCCAAACATGGGTTCAGAACTAATTCCGTTTTCTACCCCAGTTTTATTAAAAAGACTAAAAAACTAGGGTGCTAAAGTTAGGGACTGGATTGCTATTTCCCCCTCCTTATATACGTCATAACATCTCGAAAAGTAAGTAATATCATTTAACCATTTCAACTTCCAATAAAAGGGGATAGAGGTTATTCCCTGTAATTGTCTGCCTGTTCTTATCAGCTGTCCTGTTATTCAGTACACAGGAAGTCCCCAAGGCCGTATTTTGAGCTAGTGTCACATATCGTCAAAACCCACCGACAGATATTTTGTCTAACTGGCTTTGATAAATTCGCTTACTTCTCCTAACAAAAGCAATTTGCACTCTTTGTACTCTTTAAAGCTGAATCCGTATTTCCTACTTTTTGTCCTTTCGGCTATTTTAGCGGACAAAATAATTTTATTCTCTCATTTTAAAGAAATCTCTTTTCATCTTAAAAAAATCACTTAAAATTAATACCAGCTATCAGAAAATATGGTTACCATATCAGTTCTCTTATCCGTAATAAATTCTGGCAACTCTCCCCGCAGGTCAACAAGAGACTTGAGGTCGCAAAATGTGTTTTGACAGAAGGATGATGAGGACATTATAAACTTGACAAAATTCAAAGTAGGATCTGCAATGTAATTGGCCCCGAAATGCCTACTCACCTTCAGCCACCTTCTCACTGACGGAATCCGGCTTTCCTCTATTCTGAAGATATTTATTTCATAGTGCCCGCCCTCATCAGTTCGCACGTGCAACTAGATTGTCAACTAGGTAGGTTTAACCCTTTTGCCGTCAAAATAGGCAAATATAACCGCCAATTCTTCTCTGGCAGTTTGTTTTTTTTGTATTCCCTGCCCGTGGAACTCCCTTCCATCTGTTTGCTATCCTGATAGCTACAATCTCCAAAAGTTTAAATGCAACGTCAATTGCCAACTTTTATCTCTATGACTCCCACCTCTATCTTATCCTTTCAACAACATCATCTGTACTATTTTTTCTGTCTCCTCGCTCCTCTAATTGAAAACCTCTGTGAACCATTAGCAGTACTGCTGCCTTACTTAAGAGGAAAGATTATTAAATAAATCAAAATATATAAATAAAGATGAAGTAATATGGCATAAAATATGACAGTTATACTTAGAAATTGAAGGGGAAAATTTTCAAGACAAACAACGAGAAAAGAAGACTGGGAAAATCTGACAGTCACAGAACAAAATGAACGCAATAAGGATCTGGGGAAATATCGAAGAATCTACCTAACGAAGAATACCAGAACAAAGTTTGCGAAAGATCAGGAAACTTAAATGTTGCAAAGACATAAAAAATGAGAAGGAATTCCTGAAAAACCATGATAGCCCACGGTCTGTTAAAACACATCTATCTATCTATCTATCTATCTATCTATCTATCTATCTATCTATCTATCTATCTATCTATGTTTTATCTGATATCAATATATAGGGCATTACGAATTATAAACTGGAGAAATTTATTTGCTCAATCATTTTATGAATGCAACTACTCTGAATTACCTACATTCTCAATACTCTACAGAACACTTAATTATGAACAAATAATTATATATATATATATATATATATATATATATATATATATATATAGATAGATAGATAGATAGATAGATAGATAGATAGATAGATCAAATCACTATAACAGCGTCGTCAGAACATGAATTTGCTCAATTAATGAGATAAGACTTTGTACCTAACTTCGCGAGGAATATCAAGCACTTTGCGATGAAGAAGCTGTTGGCTAAATTATAGTTTATCAATATAAACACTGAAAAAACAACAAACTTGACACTAAATATGCTGAAAATCAAACGCTATATATATATATATATATATATATATATATATATATATATATATAATTTGGCAGTTAGTTGATTACGAAACCTTGGTTTCAACCATTCGGTATCTTCAGGCGTTTTAAATCAAACGATTCTCCAACGTTTCATCTTTTTAAGCTTATAACAGGGATTTTCTGAACACACGTCTGAAAAGGTGGACTTTTTCTACGTTTGTATGATCGTAAAATATCTTTTCCTATATGTTTACATCCGGAAATGACTTCGGATCTTTCATTCACTAAAATTTCTCGTTCAAAACACACACACACACACACACACACACACACACACACACACACGCACACACGCACACACACACACACACACATATATATATATATATATATATATATATATATATATATGTTCTTATTGCACTATACGTTGCCGTTGTTAATTTCTATCTAAAAAAACACACACACCGATATATGCATAATTTTATTACTCTAGATAATATCTTCTAAATATTGAGCTATTTATCTCTCTCTCTGTTTTGACACCCTCTTTCTTTCTCTCTCTCTCTCTCTGTATATATATATATATATATATATATATATATATATATATATATATATAGTGGGTGGTGCTGAAAGTGAATGTGTACGTACGTAAGTGCATTGATAATTTTATATTAAGTGTAAGATCATTTATAATATACAGAAAATGGTCATCGTACAACAAAATTAATTTATTCATTGTCATTGCATTTATTACTGTGCCGAATGTTAAACATATTGATTCTATAATTCAAAGATTATACATTGATGTCTAAAGGTGCGAGATATTTGCTCATTAAGAAATTGCCACCTGTGACATCTCCTTTTTACTAACTCTATTTAAATTATCAAATTAGAAAATATATAATATCTTGCGGAATCTGCTGCTCAAACGCATAGTGGAATCATTATTTTATCAGTTTGTGTGATTCAAGATTCGTTAAAGCCGACCATCAGCCGGATTTACTTACAGTCATATATGGACGGACTAAAATCCTGTGGCAGGAAGCAGCTGTAGTTGAGATTGAATTAATGCTTATCGACTGTATAAATACGCAAAAGATGGTCTAACTTTTAAAAAAAGAGGGACTTGTTACTTTGTCGAAGTGCCGGTATGAAACATACTTCAGATATGGCAAGGAAATCATATCCAAAAATAATCAGTTAGAAAGCGTTTCCAAACAAGATTAAAAATATTGGTCAGGAAATAAAAAAGCGGTATGTACTTAAGATATATTCTTATCATTATCAGTGAATAAGTTTTCAGAATAGAAATCATTTTTAGAACATCATGCAATGACACGCATTTAGTTTAATGCCATACGTGATACAAACTTGGGCGATCATGTCTCAAAAGAGACCTGACCTATTGAATAAAAGATTTTCTCGCAGTAGGTTTCCATTATTTTCTACGGTAGATTGGTCGCCAGTCAAGGCTACAGAACCCAATTTATCCAGGTATTATACCTATAGCTTGAGCACGAAAACATTGATTCATACCTTCCTAAGCGTATTATTGCGTAAGCGAATGCAATGATATAAAAGGGAATTCGAACTCAGATCTCCGATTTCTCATTCCTAGACGATATCTACTCTACCACAACGCTTATCCTAATGACAGTTGTCTCAAGATCAGAACCATTAGAAAATACACAATTATCTGCCTACGGTCGGAGATCAGATTGTTTTGTAAATTGGCTTTCTCTGTAGATCTGCAACCGTTAGATGCTAAAGAATTATAATGAAAAATCTTAGCATTGAAAATTAGATGCTACAAAAACAGTTACTATCTCTTAACCTAGATCGCATTACAAATGATTCAATGTGAAGCACCATCAAACAAGAAACAGGGCGTTCGAAAATCACGTAACCACAATCAAGAAGAGAAAGGTGAATTGTTATTGAAACGTAATACAAGCGAACAATCTTTACAAATGAAAAAAATGGGTGACACCGTCAGTGAATCGACTGGAAACCATTTCGAGTTTAAAATTGTGGATAAAATAATTGAGAATAATTTACGTTTAAGGATATTTAAAAGAAAACATACTATCTAACTAATGAACCAACACCCAGTTTGTTGGAAAAAATTCTTATTTCTTAAATACTTATATTTGGAGCGTTCCGTTGATGCTCTGAAATAAAAAAATTGAAAAGACGCATTATGTTGCGTGGTCTTTTCAGTGGTTCGTGAATTAACTAATCAGGAACTCGTGCGAACACAAAATTTCCTAGTAAATAGAGGAGTGACTTCCTCCAAAATGAAATCAGTGAAAAGTTTGGTTTGATAGCAAAAGAATAGGATTAGAAAGTTCCCTCACACACCTTCATTCTCTCTGTCACTGACAAATAGTCGGCAAAATGTCTCTACTGGACACAATAACAATGCGTTGTACTATTTATTACTGTAAGGATATATTTCTCATGACTAGTGCGTTATAGAGCGACTTAGATCAATAGGTTCGAAAACCAGTATGAATCACCAGGATGACCAACGACGGAACAATGTCTATAGTCGCTTAATCACCTGTTAGCAAAACATATGATGCTATGACAATCCCAGAATAGAGACTCAGACATTGACACGCAGCCAATATATACTGAGGGGTCTGGTTAAGCTTTTAGTAGCAAGTAAATAAACTTATGATGACTACCAGTCGAAAGATAACAACTATCTCAAAAGCGCTTGGGAAACTTCGTTGACGTCTGGTTTCAGTTGCATTTTCAGTTCAATGACGTGTAGATGCACGTCGGATGCCAACATGAAGTTAGGAATCTGGAATAAATCAAAGTGAGACTCGAACAAGAGATATAGTTGAAACCTGGTTTTGTTTACATGACGTTTAACATATGATCGAGTGTGAAGCGCACCTGCATGGCTTAGCGCCGTTAGTTTAAATGGTCGGCGATGCGTTCAGGCTGTTCTGCCGAATCACCACACTTGGCAATTCGTTAATCAGGCAAATCAAGCGAACGAGAACGCGATTAACTTGGTGTATTTGCTTATCAATTCCAGCGAGCCTACGTCTGGCGGAAAATTGGGATTTCTTCCGTCTCCGACGGCTGAATGAAATCGACTGGGAATTTAAAATCTGTCACCCAGAAATGTTTAAATAGAAAATAATTGTTAATCGCTTCTTCCTTTTTGAGTGAAAATGAAATTAAAAGATGTTCAGAATTTGGAATTGACAGTGATAGATTGTCAACATATTTTCTGTCCTTCGTTCTTTCGTTCGCGTTTATTTTCGTTTTTTTTTTTTTGTCTTTCTTTTGTTTTACTTGTTTTTTCTAATCTTCTGTTTTCGATATTCATGTTGATTTGTTTTCCCTCTGACGCACTTCTCTCTATATATTTTTTTATTGTTGGCCTGTTTGCTTGTCACGAAATTTATTTCGCGTTTTCTAACTCTCTTCCCGATATTTTTTTTTTTTGGCTTTTGTTTTAATTTTCTTGTTCTCACACATATTTTTTCTTCCATTCTTTTTTTGTCGATTTCTCATTTGCTCGTTCGAATTCATTCTTGTTTTTATCTTATTTGTTTCTCGTTCATTTTCATTTTCTTCTTAATGTTTTCCGGTTTGTACTTTCCTTCTTTCCCACATTATTCTCCGTTTTCTATTCGATTTTATGACACTTTCTTCGTCGATCTGTCCCGATTTTCTTTCCTTTTCTTTTGTTTTAAATTTCATCGATTTATTTTTGTTTTTTTTAATAATCTGAACTCGGTCAAAACAAAAAGTAATCACAACTTTTCCCGCAAAATGCGATTCCCGGACGAATTTAGGACGATGTTGTTTGTCTCTTACAGTTACCAAAATTATTTTGTTCATGAAAGAGAATCATAGACACTAATTTCAAAAAGACTAAGTCTTAAAATACAGTTTGTTTGTGACATAAGCATAGAGTTGAATAGGGTTATGTTTAAGACTGGCATATATTTCCGATTCTAACTATTTACGTACTTAAATTGATGGTCCGAAAAATTTAAATAAAATGCGTAATGAAGCCGATGTATCGAATAATTATGATAAAATTCCATACGAATTAATGAATAAAACGAGATGTGTATTTTTCATATTAAACATTAAGTTCGATTTCTCATCAATTCTTCGTCATTTTTTTCTCGATAAATGTGGCATGCCGTCCACAGATCATTCATACGAAACGTAAAGTTTACATTCACATTTACAATATCTGCATAAAAAATCTAACATCTTTCTCGGATGAGTGGTATATATATATATATAAATATTGGGGTGGCCTAATAATTATGGCCGGTAGTGTGTGTGTGTGTGTGTGTGTGTGTGTGTGTGTGTGTGTGTGTGTGTGTGTGTGTGTGTGTGTGTGTGTGTGATGCAGCATGTTCCCATACTTGGAAAACTGGGTGTATCTTTTTTTTTATAATCGTGTCGCCCCAAGTAAGGCATTTTACAAGGGGTTACATAGGAGGAATGTTGAGGTGTGAGAGGTTGCAGAAGTTGTCAGGAAGAGAGTAGGAGAGGAAAGAAATACTGATGAGAGTGGGGCGGATGTAGAAAAGCATGAGAGTGAGGATGCAAGCTAGTGAGACAGGAGATGACTATTAACCATACATTCAAATTCTTGGAGATTGTAACTGTCAGAAAAGCAAGTATGTGGAAGAGAATTCCACAGGCGGAAAGTACGAGAAAAGAAGCTACTGGAGTAGAATTTGCGCTTACAATTTATTGGTTTCACAGTGAAAGGGTGAGACCTATTTGCTAATCTTGTGACTCGAGGAAATTCGTATATACGAGGTATCAGTGAGCTAATCTGTGAGTTTATTTAAGAATTTCTCTCTTCGGCAACGGGAAGTTTATTTCAGATCTAACATGTACCTGGCTTATTTCAGTGCAAATTTCATTATGATGTTACTATTCTTTATTTTTATGTGCAGTGTTCCTTCAGGACATATGCGAGCATGGGCTTCAACTTGGCTTTGTCTCTTGTCAATATTCTTTCTCTTGATAGCTCTTCTAGACCCTGCCCCGTCATGTATTTGCTCAGACCTAACAAGTACGTCTCGTGCTGCTTTCCCCTGTCTCTCCTTACCTTTATTCGATCTGTGAGTATCAAATTCTCCAGGCCATTCTTCTCCATTACGTATCCCAGTAACCTCATTTGTCTCTTCCAAATATTAGGTATGAATTTTCGTCTCGTTTGAATACTTTCCAACACCTCATCGTTTTGCACGGGCTCCGTCCATGGTTCCCTTAACATCCTTCTGTAAAACCACATTTCTGCTGCCTCAAGCCTCTCCATCATCCTTGATGAGGTCGTCCAACATTCACT
Organism: Ascarosepion bandense; assembly: GCA_037127315.1. NCBI lineage: Eukaryota > Metazoa > Mollusca > Cephalopoda > Sepiida > Sepiidae > Ascarosepion > Ascarosepion bandense. The sequence goes on along the minus strand of JBBBDQ010000727.1, from coordinate 2,365,678 downwards.
TCCATACGGAAGGACAGATATCACACAGCAATCTAGTACACTTTTTTCTATCTGTCCATCTTGTCATCTATCTTTCGCACTAGTTCTCTATCTGTCCTTTTTGTCCTTTTTGTCCTCTATCTGCCACACTAGTCCTCTATCTGTCCCTCTTGTCCTATATCTGTCCCTCTCGTCCTCTGTCTCTAGTGTCTTCCATCTCTCCCTATTGTCCTCTACCTATCCCACTTGTTCTCTATCTGTTCTTTTTGTCTTCTATCTGTCCCTCTAGTCCTTTATCTGTCCGTTTTGTCCTATATCTTTCTCTCTCGTTCTCTGTCTCTCGTTTCTTCTATCTGTCCCTCTTGTCCTCTATCTGTCCCTTTTGTCCTATATCTTTATCTCTCGTTCTCTGTCTCTCGTTTCTTCTATCTGTCCCTCTAGTCCTCTATCTGTCCCTTTTGTCCTATATCTTTATCTCTCGATCTCTGTGTCTCGTTTCTTCTATCTGTCCCTCTTGTCCTCTATCTGTCCCTTTTGTCCTATATCTTTCTCTCTCGTTCTCTGTCTCTCGTTTCTTCTATATGTCCCTCTTGTCCTCTATCTGTCCCTTTTGTCCTATATCTTTATCTCTCGTTCTCTGTCTCTCGTTTCTTCTATATGTCCCTCTTGTCCTCTATCTGTCCCTTTTGTCCTATATCTTTCTCTCTCGTTCTCTGTCTCTCGTTTCTTCTATATGTCCCTCTTGTCCTCTATCTGTCCCTTTTGTCCTATATCTTTCTCTCTCGTTCTCTGTCTCTCGTTTCTTCTATCTGTCCCTCTTGTCCTCTATCTGTCCCTTTTGTCCTATATCTTTCTCTCTCGTTCTCTGTCTCTCGTTTCTTCTATCTGTCCCTCTTGTCCTCTATCTGTCCCTTTTGTCCTATATCTTTCTCTCTCGTTCTCTGTCTCTCGTTTCTTCTATCTGCCCCTCTTGTCCTCTATCTGTCCCTTTTGTCATATATCTTTCTCTCTCGTTCTCTGTCTCTCGTTTCTTCTATCTGTCCCTCTTGTCCTCTATCTGTCCCTTTTGTCCTATATCTTTCTCTCTCGTTCTCTGTCTCTCGTTTCTTCTATCTGTCCCTCTTGTCTTCTATCTGTCCCGAGAATATCAAATTTTCCAAGTCATTTCTATTATTAAATATTTCATTTTTAAAATAGTAGGTCATATTGCTGTGCAAGGATGACATACCATTATAAATCCTTAATAAATAAAAGAAACAACTAATAATAACCTGTTAGACAAAGAAAGTGGACATTTCTGAAACGTGTAACGAGACAAAAGAACGTGGAGAAATGTAAGCTGACAAGGTATATTGACGGTAGAGGGAAACGCCAAGTAACATAATTCGACAGTTGATTTTTCTAGAACACATAACAAGGAAAGACTATATTCTTGACACATCTGACATTACTACAGTTGTTATTCATAAGTGGTCACTCATCTAGTTACTAATGAGGCTCGATGTTGCTTAACTTCGCTGATTGTACGAAAACCGGTTGTTCAATGTGACATGGCCTTAAGGCCATTATACTACTTACCAACCCAAGATTACAGCACCTGGCATTCCCAAGAGGACACCCATCAATGATCAGGGTCGACTATGCTTAACTTCACTGAACATGTGTTTCAACGTGATATTGTCGTAAGGAATCAAATAGTGATACCATTACCATTGATCCTCACCGAGTACAGCATATGACATTTTATCATCAATTTAGGCCACATTCTGTAAATAATAAAAATGCTTTGTATAAGAGATCTAAATAACATTATAATGAAATTCTATATAATTATGTTACAGATACATTGATAAAGTGCGTTATGTGTTTGTAAGTAAATTTGGAATTTTCCTTTGAAATTCACCCGCGTCTTCAAAACCTTGCGGGTAGTAATATACTATTCCTGACTTTTTTTTTGATCGGCCATTAATGTCATAAAGAAAATGAGCCGAACGTACTAGATGTAAGGTAAACGTAGTTTAATGTTGACTACTTTTCACAGTGCAAAATCGATCGCTAAGATATGACATTATGAAATGGATTCAATGACGGGCATTTTCATAACAAAACCATAAGAATAGAATCTATTGTTACGAGAAATTCGATAAAGATATATACTTAAAAAAAAATATATTTTAAGAAACATGCGACGAGACATTAAAAGATAGTAAATATTTTACTTTATCATTATTTTTTTCATTTTGAATTTTTCTCAAAAGAGGTTATATTATGACTAAAAGAATTCCTCGAATAATTCTTTTGGTGAACAATGACTGGAAATCAAGTTATTTAAGTGAGAGTTTTATTAAGAGACAAACACTGCAAATTGTTTGTTCGTATTTATTTATTTATTTATTTTGCGATGCACATTTACGAAAACATTTCTATTTTCTATTCTTAAAAATAAAACTATTTTAAAGTGGGTCAAAATAAAATGGGAGGGAAGACAGTTTAGGGATAAAGTTTTCAAAGATCCCCAAGCCAAACTGAGAGAGCAAAAGCTGAAAGCATCTTACATTTGAAAGGCTGTTTATTTTCAATTTAGACAAACAGAACCAAAAGAAAGAAAGAAATATTGCATCCAAATAAACATGTTTACGATCTTTATAAGTTAGCGCGTGAGTAGACTTTCAAATTTCCGTCCACGTGACACTGATTCGAATCTCGCTGTAGTCGCTTTTCTAAGGGATGTGACATCTTGATAATTTCAGTGAGAAGAAGTATCATCCAAAAGAGTTGATCCAAGCTTATTGAGCGAAGCTGGTCAAACAAAAGTGTACGGGACACGTTAATGATTACAGTAGCATGAAGTGCTCTTAAGTCTCTCAATAAAAGACACTAACTCATCGTGGTAGAGTACTTGACACACTGCTGGTCGTATTCAAACTTATAGCCACGCCAGACTATACGACTATACGTTCTATCCAAGAAACTACTGTCTTCTCATCCTCGTTGCCGTATAAACAAACAATCTATAAACAATAATCTGTCAATTATTCTTCATATTTTTGTTAAACATTTCACCCCAAGCAAGGCAACCTCACTACCACTGGTGTGCAGGGAGTTACATAGGAGGAAATGGATAAGAAAGAGGTGTCAGGAAGTGGGTAAGAGAAAGATGGAAATACTGGTGTGATGAGAGTGGAGTGGACGGAGAAAAAGAGCACGAGAGAAAGGATACGGCTCAGTGAGATGGGAGATGACTATCGACTCTACATTTAAATTTGTGGAGATTGTAGCTGTCGGGGAAGCAAAAATACAGAAAGGAGTTCTACAGGCGTGAAGTGCGAGAAAAAAAAGCTGATGGAGTAAAGTTGCGGTTACATTTCATTGGTTTCACTGTAAAAAGTTGGGACCTAGTTGCTAGTCTAGTAGCTTGAGTAAATTCATACATAGAAGGAACCAGTGAGCACATTTCATCAGAGCAGAAACCGTGAAATTATTTGTAGAAGAGCCACAGGGAAGCCACATTACGCCTGTGAGAAAGTGACTAGAGCTGACCTACCAATTCGGGATAGATCGCAGTGCAGATACTTCGTTGGATTTTGTCAAGAATCCCAAGGTGAATAGAAGGAGCACTCGACCATATGTGGCAGCAGTATTCCATACACGGACGGATGGTAGATTTATATATGTGCAGTATGGATTCAGACGAGATAAACTTCCTGGACCAATACAGTGAACCGATCTTCTTAGCAGCGGATTTAGCTAGGGATTCGAAATAGTCATTCAACTTGAGGTTTGCTGAGAGAGTTCACCGGAGGAGGCACAGTGTTTTGCTTTCATGGAGGCTAGCCTGATTCCTGCTAATGGCGGACAGGAGCGATTTTCTGAGATGGTTAATAGATAGCTGCTTCGTTTTTTAAATATTACAATTCACGAGCCATTTCTTACCCCAGTCCACCACAGATTGGAGGTCCTTTTCAAGCTCAGTAACGAGGTTTGGCTTGTTAGCCTCAGCAGATTTTAGATTGAGGCGAGAGTAAACGGTGATGTCGTAAGCGTAACTTCGGATCTGATTATATCGTAGAAATCGTTAATGAAGATGAGGAAAAGCGTAGGACCTAGAATAAAACAATGAGGGACACCCGCGTTCGTATGATATTATCGGGAAGTATGTTCGTTCAATACTACCTTCAGATTTTTGGCACATTTGGATTCTTCTTCTTCTTCTCTGTGACGTGTCTCTTCAGGACGTAGGTGATCATGGCCTTCCACATCTCCCTATCTCTTGTAGCTCTTAACTTCCTATCTCCTCTTACACCTCCCAAACCCTGCACCACCATCCATCTGTTGAAGTTCATAAAGTGCCTTCCGCGTTGCTTTCAACTTTCTTTCCTGTCCTCTATTTGTCCCGTGAGTATCAGATTCTCCAAACCCTCCTTCTTCATTACATGTTCTAGAAACTTCAGCTTTCTTTTCCTGTTGTTAAGTATTTTTTCATTTTCATTTCCATCCTCTCCAAAATCTCGTCGTTGATCACGTTCAGTCCGTAGTATCCTCATCATCCTTCTGTGGAATCACATTTTATTTGCTTCCAGCTTGTCATTCATCTTTGATGAGATTTTCCAGTATTCTCATCTATAAGGAAATACTGACATCACATAACGATCTATTATTCCCTTCTTTGTTTACAGCGAAATTTTCCTGTCTCTTAATACTCTACTCAGCTTATGGAATGCATCTTTCATCATGCCAATAAGCCTTCGGATCACATGTCGCACTTACTGTCCTCTTCTAAAACAATTCCTAAGTTTCAAATATTTAGATTACAGATTTGAAAATGCAACAGAAACATGAAAATCAATCCAGAAATGTTTTATAAATGTGTGTAAAACATTTAAATTACCGTATAAAGTGATCTTTTGACTTTGGTTTCCTTAAAATAAACTTATGTGCAAACGGAATGATAAATGAATCCTTAGAATAAGAAATCAGAGAGTGGACTTCTATTTCTATCCGGGCTTGTTATAATTATTTACTCGTAAATACCCTTAGCTAAGGTAAACATCTGCCTCTTCTCCCAACTTAGGGCTTAAATATATAAAACTTACATCTGGTTTCATAATATTCAAAAGCAAAATAATATTCTTACAATCCAAAATATATTTCTCGTTTATATGAGCGTCAAAAGATCGATCAACCGTAAAATAACAAGTCTAGAAAAAATACTGGTTGCTTCAACTATTTTTTTTTATCTTTGATGAGATTTTCTAGCATCCGTTGACATATTTAAGGACTGGCATCACATAACAAGACAATACTCTCTTCTTTGTTTATAACAATGTTTGCCTATCTCCCTACTCGCTATTTAGCATTTGGAATGCTTCTTTGGTTATACTAATAAACTTTCAAATATTATGGTCGCATTTTTCCTTCTTTGTTAGAACTCTTTCGAGCTATTTTGTACCTGTCTGAAAGATTGATAAACCGTTAAAACAGGTTAGTAAAAAATCAATCAAACTTGAAAATAGTCACTCCTAATAAAAACGTCTTTTCCCAGACCTAAGTTATTGGTTAGTCATTTTACTTCAGTCGGTTGTGCTCACAATAAGGGTTCTTTATCTGAACGTCTGTTGAGGCACAAGTCCACTCCAAACGTCAAATGTAACTCATACAAGGTTTGATAAAAAAGACATATCAGAACGCTTACTATAGTGAAGTGTGAAACCGCCTGGCACGTATTAAACATTGAACTGTCGTGCAGATATAACTCGCTTTCTTCTTTTATTTGATCCTGGACATGATGGTAAATTGCATCTGGCAGCAAGGCCACCACTTGGGAGGTTGTGAGGAGCATGGGACCACCTCTTAATTGCTGTTGTTCTCAGGTCCACTCTGACCTGTAGTGGTAGCACCTGTTAGAGTCCCAGCTATGGGCAAATAGTTAACTCCCCAAACTGGACTCAAAAAATACTATGAAAGTATAAAAATGAACTTTTATAGAATTATACACATAAAAATAGACTTTTATAGAAAAAAATACATTTTTAAAGGAAAAATATTACCATAACACATTTTTGAAGGAAAGAATAATTTCCCACAATACATTTCTGAATACAAAACTAGAAAATATTTTAGGTTTTCTAAAATGAAAAAGAATAAAAACAAAAACATTTCATTAAAATCTGACTAAATCAACCTTCTTACTATAACCAAACATTACAAAAATACATTAAAGCCCCACCTTTTTGGCATTACATAACCCACAGTGGTTGATATACCGTTAAACAAAACTCAAACTCAAACTCTTCCTTTATTTATTGGAAAGAAAGACGTGCAGAGTTTGGCCTTCTCATCACAGCAGGCATAATGGCTTGTGCAGCAAATTTTAATCCTGCACAGCATTCTCCATATCCAAAACCACCATATTTCTCTTATTTCTAACCTTGAAAGGAACAAGATTTCCTGACGTCGAGAAAATCCAAGAGAAGGCTCGCTATCCCAACAAAAAGAACTTTTGTCAGTAGAGTCAACGCTTGACATAGTGTGCAATTTCATATGAGGACTGCTTCAAAAGAGAAAAAATTCTGATTTGATGTATGTTGTAGTTTCTTTTTTGTAATGTCATTAGCAATACCTTTGTATTAAACCTCGTTATAAATAAGAATCACTGAAGATGCTTGAAAAAAGTCTATGTCATTCTACCGCTCCAGATAGCACCTTAGTTTTTGTAATATCAAACTAAAAATAGGGTATTGCTGGCATATCTGGTCTGGAGATAACTAATTATATCTTTTAAGCCATGAAAGATTTTACGGTCATTTTACGGCCATTTAGAGGCCGGCTGCGGGACGACATATCAATGCCAACTCAACACCACCGACTCAACGATATGCGAATTATGAAAATTTTTTGTTCACTTTTTCAATAGAAATATTTTATTAAGATTCATTTTAAAATATACTTTATTAAAACCGAAAAATGTTTTTTATTAAGGATTAATTTTAGTACCTGAGTTTATCTTTAATAAAAACAATTGTTGAAAATTGTATGCAATTCCTCTCAGATATTCAGTTAGAGATTGCTGGAGAAAAGAAAAAATAATCTGCCGGCTAGTGGATATGGAGATAAGTTGGCGGTGTTGAGTCGTTGGTTGTTGAGCAGGCTGCGATGAAATGTCTCCTCCTGTTGAAGGGCCGTAAATCTCGTTCAAACCTACAACTCTTTCCCCACAGAGGAAGCTTTCAAAAAGCCACTCTTTTGCTATTTAATGGTAATTGTTAGTGCAAGAACTTCGTAGTTCCACCAGTTGCGACATTTACATGCAATTTTGTGTACACCAGGTTGAAAGATACCCATTTATTTCTTATTCAATTGTCAATAAGTAGTTTTCCTTGGACAAATTCTTCCCGGGACTAACTACTTTGTGACACAAAATTCCCGAGAAGTTTCATCTCAAACCATTATTTACCTCTTCAGGTCTAGAGAAAATCATTATCTATCCTATATATCTTCACAATTTTTACTTGTCCCTTATTTTCGGTTCGCAAAAATGTAATTCAGTAAAACCCTACCTTTAGATTGTGTAATAGATGAACATTTAATTAAAAAGTACTTCTCAGATATATCAAAAAATCTATATATTTTCCGTGATTATGAGGAGACAAAGATTAAATTGAAAAAAAAACTCTTCTGCGTTATAAACTGGATGCTACGACAATAAGTATATGTCTTACGTATGTCCTGCCGAATCAATGTGCTATTCAAAACATTTATTAAACCATAATTTAAAAGAACCACCGAAGAAAGTACTATTTGATGGCACAAAACCCTTTTGAGATTACATAATTGTCGACATTTTACTATTTAAAACGCCCTCTGTGTTTTCTAAAAATAGAAGTGACGTCAACCCCGTGGCGAATGGCACGTGACCGATGAAAACGATCATTTTTGTCAAGAATATTCACACAGCAGAAACTACTATGTAGTACAACACAGAGAGAATAACTATAATGAGTAAAGCACCCTTGAGAATGGCACTGACAGAAAGTGCTCGGAACAATAAAAGTTATAGAAAATTTTTATATCCTTTAACTACTGAAAACGGAAAATGTCAGAATACTAGAAAAACTGACTAAAAATTGATTAAATAATCTTTCTCGGTCGTATTTAATGAAAGATGCTTAAAAGAGAGGTGACTGTCCAAATATACATTTAACAAACACACACACACACACGCACAGATATATATATATATATATATATATATATATAGATAGATAGATAGATAGATAGATAGATAGATAGATAGATATGGTATAACCACGGACAAATGATAATGATCAACTCTTTTTGTTTACATGGAAGATTTCCAAGCCAAAAACTCCTTATTGTTATTATCGTTTGTGCGTGTTTATAGTATATAGTGTAATTTGACATCTTTGAAAATGGTTTATGTAAGCCGAAAGTTTACATGTGATTATTAAAAAATTATGTATCAATATTGTAATGTTCTTTCTTTATTTTAATGTTTAATGATAATTCTATCAAGTTATTAGAGAATATGAAAAAATTACATAAATTACATAAAATAAATAGGCAACACCTGTCTATATTATTTAATGAAACATGCATTAATGAAAAAATGCTGCCGAACTACACCCAATACATTATATATATATATATATATATATATATATATATATATATATATATATATATATATATATTAAAAAAGGATTAATTCAAAGATGTTGAATGGCCATTTCGATATGATGATCCCCACGGGGGATAAGACATCACCTCAGCAACAGAAAAATCCTTTCAGAAACTGGAGCTATATATATATATATTCGTGCTGTGGTTGCTGCGTTCTAGCTTGAAGGTCACAAAACCATTTCAATTTGAAAAATTTTGAATAAAATATAAACTTAAAATTAAAATACAACCGATCCTGCAGAGATAGTGTTATTTTACCTCTATATCTACTTTAAGAAAACAATAACATTTTCTACTCCTTAGAAATATATTAAGACGTAATATAATTTCTTCACTGTCTTCGGTCTCCCGAAACGTATGAATCTGTGCTAGAATGATCAAATGGCTTGATAGTGTTCAATAATCATATTCAATGTACTCTTACTCTTGTGAATGTGCAGGTACCTTAACGTTTAGAGTTCCGAACCGCAATCCATTACACTACCGCACACCAATGGAGCAATAAATGTGCTTAAACAAATTGTTTTATCCAAAGATACACCCCTGAGCAAATTAACTGAAACAACAAATTTAGTTTTCTTTCGTTCATTTACGATCAGTTTCAGACCCACTGGAGTGACAACGTGTTATTGATTTTTATTTTTTCCTCAGATTAAGTCATCTGCAGTGACGTGCAGTAATATGAATATATTTCTAAGATGTGGGATGATAGCATTAGATTTTTATCAAGACCTTACACTATTGTCTCGAAAGTCCATTAGTTGTCGTACGGTCATTGTCTACGACGGCCATTTCTCTAAGGAAGCGTACGAAAATTATGACTCTGCATAAATACACAGGCAAGCATTACAGAGAGATCGCGGATATTGTTCGTGGCAGCCTTTCAAGTATCAGTCATATCATCAAGGCAAAGAAACAAACTCAATCCATCCGTCCAAGACGTGAAGGAAAATGTGGTCGGAAGAAAAAGAATGTCAAGAGACGACGTTTGTGTGATCATGAAAAGTGTGAAAGATCTTAGGAAGGCATTATTTGTTTTGTTTCAATTAATTTGCACAATGGTGTATCTTCTAGTAGAACATTTTCAACGTTGGATTCTGGGATTGTAAGCTAATGTCGTTTTATTTTCTAAATAATGTAACAAAGAAGAATTATTTGATCTAATGAGACATCTCCCAACAGGGAAATTGAATGGCCAAATGCCTATTTTAATAGTATCAATAAATTGTGCGTTTAACGTTCTTAGAATCTTGCTGAATACACATAATGAAAACCATGAATGACAGAAAATTTGACTATAAAAAGAAAGATTAGATTACTAACCCTAATAAATTGGTATATTTCCTCTCCTTCGCAGATCTTAGTAAAATTTCCTATGCTATTTCTTGTAACATTTGTTAACACAAGCCGTTATTATGCGTTATTTCCTCTGTCACCCTTGCTTTTGATATTAGTGAGAATTAAATTTTCTAAGCCCTCTTGGCCTAAAAAATTTAATTGACTCTTTCTCATGATAAATACAATTGCCCTTTTTGTTTCCATGTTTCTTAAAAATTCGTCGGTGCGCACATGTTCAGTTCATAGAATTTTCAGCATCTTTCTGTAGAACCACATTTCTAGTGACTAATGTCGTTTCTTCATTCGTCTGGAGATTGTTCAGTATTCACTCTCATATAAAAGGACTGGTATTACTTAACTGTTAAATATTCATTATTTTATGTCTAACGGGATTCTACATTATTTATCTTTTATCAGGAACCACTAACACCTAGTCTGGAGTAAACCCAAGAAATTGCCAACCCTTGACAACACCCTAGATTAACATCAGCTGCAAGATATCAGGGGAAGAATTTCAAAATAATTTTTCAAAGGTCCAGTTGTACAAACTTAAGCATATCTAAGCCCCAACTGCGGGAGTGATCATTTTCCATTCAGATTAATACTTTTGATAAATTATGTAGAAACCAAAAGATTCTAGTAGAGCGATATGTATATTTTTTATAATCATATAGCTCTAAGCAAGGCATTTTATTGCCACTGTTTTGCAGGGATTTACATAGGAGGAAAGTTATGAGAAAGAGTTGGAGATTATAGGGGGCGTCAGGAAATGGGTGAGAGAAGGATGAGAATACTGATGCGAGTAGAGTGGACGGGAAAAGAAGCATGAGAGAGAGGATGCAGGTTAGTGAGATAAGAGATGACTGTTGACTTTATATTTATATTCTTCGAGATTGTAGATGTCAAGGAAGCAATTAAATGGAAGGGAACTTCACAAGCGGAAACTGAAAGAAACGAAGCTGCTGGAGAAGAATTTGCGTTTACATTTTATTGGTTTCAAAGTAAAAGAGTGGGACCTAGTTGCTAATCTTGTGGCTCGAGTAAATTCATATATGGAAGGCACCAGGGATTTAAGTTCATTTAACAGATAAACATTTGCTGATGTAGTTAAGCAAAAATATCAAAACAAATATTCAAGGGAGATATATTCCGAGCCTTTACTTCTTTTACTTTTAAGTATTTGTAAATCTACTGATGAGGATATTAAGGTCGATATCTACGATTATGATGTTTAATTTTAACTCTGATTGGCTACGTGAATCATATGACACAATTTTCACTCTGATTGGCTGCATGAATCATGTGATTTAAATATCAAAAGGCATTTATGGAAGGTGTTCTATATTAAATCTCAAAAGAGGAATGCCAATAACTTGATTCATTCATTTTACACGAGTAAGCACAGTAGTAAATGTTGAATAAAGTTTAATGAGTATATAGCTAATATTTTCTCTTTTTACATTTGGATGTGCGTTTTGGTGCAGTGGATATCAACTGAGAACGGCAAATCGGTAGATCCGAGTTCGAATTTCAGTTGAAATCCTCGCATTCACTTCCGCACAAATACCCTTGGAAAAGTATTAATCCGTCTCTTCTACCCAGTTATGGATTAAATAATAGGGCAGGTTGGATTATATAACCTTGGCTGGAAACCAGTCTACCAGAGAAAGCATAGGCAACCTACTGCGGGATAATCTTCTGCCCAGTCAGCCATGCGTGTTTCACATATGGCACTAAACCGACTGAACTTTCCAAAGAAAATGTGGATTAAGAAAAGATTTATCATTTCTGTGAAAATGCTGGGTACGCTTTTTATTTGAGAATATATGTATGCTTTACTATAAGAGTATATCATTTATTCTTTTCTATATTTCTATATTTTAGAATGACCAATGACAGAGTCTTTGTTTATACAAGAAATAAAGAGGCACGCAGCTGTCATGGCTATCAAATCTGAATACAAAGTTGTCAGACGACAAATCTTTGACCAATGGCAGAAAATAAATAAGAAATAACAGATGTTTATATGCAGACGCTTCGGAAGTTCCAAGACTACTGCATACAAAATTCCCTTCAGTTGTCATTGTTTTGCATATACTCTTAAACGAAGAACAAGCGATGCTTGCTTATGTTTTCCACCAAGTCTTAGAGTAGGTACCGAAAAATTAATTACTTTTAAATTGAATTTTAAAAATTTAAAAATATCAAGAAAACTTTTATTTTAGTTTTAATTGAAAGCTAATTGATTTATATTACTATTTCCAGGAAGCAAAATACTTTCTGGTTTATTTCAAACAGAAATTATATTGATTGGAATATAAAAGTTTGAGATTTTCTTTTTCAATTTTTGAATTTTGCCGCCAGTAAAACGTTTTGTTAGTCACTCTGGGGTAAACGTTTATTTCAGGAGCTTAATTCTAATAAGCTTTTTTTCATGGTGCCACGACCACGTAAATTTAAGTGTGCTACGAGATTGGCATGTAGGTTCTACCAGTTTTCTATTGAAATTGTTAAATGTAACCGCTACATCTACTCGAACAGTTTCTTTTTTTTCTTTTTGCACTTCCTGTCTGTAGACCTCTCTTACGTTCAATTGGTTCCTGATAGCTACACTCTCTAAATATTTAACTGCAGCATCAGTTGCCATCTTCTATCTTCTTGATTACGACTAATCTTTTTCCTTTCTTTAATATCTCCTGTAAACAGACTTTTCTCTCAGTGCAAAATCATGAGCACTAGTGGCGGCTCCTCATTGTTTAGGATGAAATGATTTTCAAAAAATCCATCTACGAATAATTGTGAGTCCTGATCGAATACACTTTAAGATTCTGGCCATAATCAATCCTGCACCTTTATTAAACATTGATTACTGTTTGAATATTGATCTTTTAGTGGAAAGGTTGTCTGTGTTTGCCAATTTTATTTTGTGACCTTGATGCTGACCTCAAATAGGCACTATTTAATACTTTTCTCACGTTTTGCTTTTAATAAAAGAACTTCTTTTTGTCAATTTTCCTCAAGACGTGAGAGATCACGGATCTCCACAACTACCTATTGTAAATAAATCTTAGTAATGTATTTTTATATCTTTTCTTCAACTCCCATCAACAATTAACAAAACCTCAGATTGTATGCTGCCTCCAACGTTCGATTTACTGGCGATAAGTTTGTGAATGTCAAATTTTCTATTCCTTCTTTTCTCCCACAGTGCCCTAAATTTCAACTGTTTCTTTCTGATTCTGACTATAGGAGTCTTCTTTGTTTTCATTTACCTTAAAACATCTTCGTTTTTTAGGCAGGCACCGCTCATGGTCTTCTTGGAATCGTTTTATAGAACTATTTTACTGTTGCTTCAAGTAATATATTCATGGGTAATTTAATCTTGATGATTGATATCAGTGTAAAGTTACTTTTGATTGGTTGTCAGGTGAACTTAAGCTGTGACATCCGTTCGTTTGCATTTTGTTATCTGTATGGTTTTAATAGATTTATTTCAAGGCTTACAAGTCAGTTAATGTTATACACTGTGACGCTGTTCATCTATAGAAATTTCGACTAAGTTCATCCAATTCCTGACAAGGTGACGGCATATGTTGTACTTTTTCTATAAAATAAATATACAAGACATTTCAACGTAGCTGTCCTATCAAAATAGTGTCACGCTAAATATTCTATTCCACGAGTTCTTATTCAATGTTTTCGATAGCAGACAGTTTTATTTTTGTTTTCGCCGGCAGACATTATTGCGAAAATCATTTCACTCTAACGCACTAAAGTCGCACGCATATGTAAATGTAAGCGTATATCCATTTATGTTGATGTGATCATGTGAAAGTTTTTGTTTTTTTTTGTACCTTAGATTTCTTGTTCAACACAAGTCTCAATGGAGACTACGATTAATGTAATAAAACTTCAAAGCAGATCTAAAAGAAAAAACAGCCAATGAAATTCTGTTTGTCCATTTATTCCGATATGCCTCGCTGATTTGTCGCCGATGTAACCATTTTGGACTACCATTTCTGCTAGTTGCGTTATTTTTTTTTATTCATAGGTTATTTTTGTAGATATTTTACTTCTCTTTTCTTTCCTTCTCATTTTCTTTCTTTCTTTCTCTTTCCTTTTTCTTTCTTTCTTATTTTCTTTCTTTCTTCTTTCTTTCTTTCGTTTTTATACATTTAGTTTTCTCTACTATTATATGTTCCTTTTATTGCTTCTTTCTTTATTTCTTTGTCTTTATTTCTCTTTTTATTTAAATCTTTCTTTAAGTACTGCATTGAATTTCGCTTCTTTTTTTCTTTTTTTTCTTTTTTTCTTCCATTTATCACCTTTTTTCTTTTTTTTGTTTTCATAATCACTAGTTTTTCTTTCTTTCTGTCTTTCTTTCTTTCCTTTTTTTTCTTATATTCATCAGCTTAATTTTTGTTAACTTCTTTGCTAGTTCATAGGTTAGCTGTGTATTCCTTCTTTCTTTCTTTTTCTGTCACTTTTTCTTTTTCGTTCTTTCTTTCTTTATTTTTCATCACCTTACTTTTCTTCGTTAGGTTTTTCATCGTTAATTAGCTCCTTAGTTTTTTCATCACATAAGATTTCTTCATTTTCTGTTTTCAGTACTTTCTTTTTTCTTTCTTCTTTCTTTCTTCTTTCTTTTATCTTTCTTTCTTTTCTTTGTTTTGTCAGTCTCTCTTTAACTGATTTTGACATCTGATTTCTATTGTTAAATACGTTGCTTCAAAATAATTCTCAGTGCTTTTTATTTGACCATTTTATCAATATCTTCATTGATCCGTTTCATCAACATTTCATTTCTCCCTTTCTTAAAGAACCTGATTTCCTTTGAATACCTATTTTACTTCTTAAATTTCCATTATGTTTGGCAGACTTTCTTTGGGGTGGGGGATTTGAGTATGTGATTTCGTTCAGTATGTTAATTTCTGGCTTTTCCTTAATCTGTGTTCTTTAAATGATATATTTATTTGTTTTTTTTTCTGTTTTATTGCCTTTTCTCTCTTCTATAAAACTTTTCTCAATCATTTCTCACATTTTTTTTGTTTATTTTGTTTCATTTGCTCACCTTTTTGGTGCTATTTTTTCTATTTATCTCCTCGTTCTAACTCCTACAATGCTATTTATACCACTTATTGTTCGCTTCTTTCCAATTCACTTATCGCCTATACTTATATTAGTTCCTTATCGAAGCTTCTTTTTCCCATTTAATATTGTTTTTCTTAAGGGTTATCTTTCTGTTTTCGGTGATATTTGTCTATAAATTTCGTACCTGTCTTCAAATTGTATCTTTTTATTTCCTTCTTTTTTATAATTTGAATACGTTATTTTTCATTAAGTCTTTCTTTTTTTTACTTTTACTTTCTTTGGTGTTATTACTTTTGCCTCGTATTCTTTATTTTCTATATGTTTTATCAGCCATTTCATTCAAGCCTCTTTTATTGCAATGATTTTTGCACTTATTTTTTAAATAATTTATTTTTTTAAATAATTTAATTTTTTGCAATTATTTCTTTAAATCTTTTTATATTCTTCTTAATTTCTTTCTCAAATACCTTTTTATTTTTACTAAAATTCTGTATTCGTTTTTGATAAACGTACTTGCGATTTATTTTTTAAGTTGTTTCATTATTTTCTTTTATTATCTTTCTCTCTTTTAATTAACACATTTCTAATTGTATTTCTTTTTCTTTTATTCCTCCATTTTTTCTTATTTTTCTTAAACGTATTTCTAATTGTAATTCATATTGTTTCGCTTTTCCTTTTGTGATATACAACTGTTATTAATCATTTACATTTCTTTATTTATCTGGTTTATATTTGCTATTTCTCTTGTAATTTAATTCTCTTTACTGATCTTATCTATCATTTATTTTTCTATTATTTATTTTTGTTATTCTTATTGAAATTTCATTCTCCTTTGTGTTCTCGTTTTTATATAATTTTGTAACACTTTTCTTGTCTCTACTCTATTACATAATTTTTCTTCCAATCTTTTTTTCGTTCTTCCGTTCATTTATTCATTATTCTTTCTTTCATTCTTTCTTTTTACTTAACCTTCTTTCTTTATTAACTTTTTTCTAATTTTTTTTTATTTCGCTTTTCCGTTTTTGCTATAATTTATGCATTTGTACTTTTTATAACCTCTACTGTATTTTTGCTTTCTTTCTTACGTTCATTCATTCAGTCATTCATTCATTTTTTTATTTTATTTCATTTTGGGTTCAGATCTAGTTTTTCATAATTTGCTTATCTATTTTCTTTTCTCTTCCGTATTATATTCTTTTTCTGTCTCTTTTTATTTCTTTCTTTCACTCATTCATTGTTTCTTTCATTCATTTTTCAATCTTTAATTTTTCTTTCTTTGTATATCTGATATTTTATTAAATTATTTTACTTGTGTTTCATCATTGTTCCATTCAGTCATTCATTCTTTCTTTCAATCAGTCTTTCTTTTTTTACTTCTTACTTCATTCGTTACTTAATTTTTTTTTATCATTTTGCCTCCCTTTTTCTTTTCTCCTTTTGTTATAAACGTCTTATGTGTCATTTGCACTACTTATTTTTTATTTGATTTAATTTTTTTTTTACTTGTAAATTATTTGTCTTTCCTGTTTTCATGTTTTATTCCATTTCTTTTATCTACAGTATTCGTTTTCTTTCTTTCTTAATTATTTCCATTTCTCATTATATTTTTCTTTCATTCTTTCTTTTTTCACTATTTCCTTTTTTATTTAACCTATTTCAAATTTTGTTGCCTTTTCTTTCTATTCACCTTTGTGAGATAAATTTTATTTACCTTTCTTTGCCTAATTTATTTTTCATTTCTCTTTTATATCTATTTTATTTTCAGGTCTCGTTTTATATTCATTTCTCTTTTTTTATTTCTTTTCCTTTGCTATTTTTTACTTTCATTCATTCAATCATTCATTCCTTCTTTATTCATTCTGTATTATAATTAAAGTATTTCTAATTGTGTTCCCTTTTCATTCGCTTTCCCTTTTTTATATAATCCTCTTCTTTACTATTTATATTTCTGTCTCTGGTTTATTGTTGTTATTTCTCTTGTAATTCCCCCCATTTTCTGCACAAGATTTGTATAGTTTTATCTGCTTTTTTTATTTTTTCTTTCTTTCTGTCTTTCTTTCTTTCATTCATCCATTCAGTCACACAGTCCTTGTTTATTTTATTCATTTATTCATTCACTGTTTTGATTACTTAAGCTATTCTAATTTTGTTTCCTTTTTTTGGCATTACTTTTTTATATAAACTTATTTTCAACTGTTTAGGTTTCCTTTTATCTTAGATTTATTCTTGTTCATTAACTTAAAAATTCATTCTCTATTTTGCTCTTTTTGCATAGGTTTTTATTCTTTCACTTTTCTCTAATTTATGAAATTCTTTTTTCTTTGTATTTCTTTTTCATTCAATCTGTCATTCGTTCTTTCTTTCATTTTTCCTTCTTTCTATTATTTAACCTATTTAAGCTTTGCTTACATTTCTTTGGCTTTCTCTTTTTCATATAGACCTCTTATATATCTTTTACGTGTCTCTCTTTCTCTGGTTATATTTTTATTTCTCTTATAATTTTCTTCTCTCTTCTTCTTTCGTTTTGGTTTATGTTTTATCGATTTTTTCTCTTTACTGAATGATTTCTTTCTTTCTTTCTTTCTTTCTTTCTTTCTTTCTTTCTTTCTTTGATTTATTTGCGCTATTAACCTAGTATTTTTTATCTGTTTTCCGTTCTGTTTTTTTTAATATTTTTATCTCGTTTATTTTATCAACTTTATTAAAATCTTTCTCTTTCTTTTTTTCATGCCTTCATTCTTTCTTTCGTTCTTTCATCGTTACTTTATTCTTTTCGTCCTTTTTTTTTCTTTCTCCACAATATTCCTCATCATCCTCTCCATTTTTCTTCCTTTTTTTCATTATCTCTTTACTTCGCAAATTGTTTTATTTTAGATTTGTCAATTACAAAAGTAAGGGTTATTTTGTTTCGAAGCCCCGAATATTGAACATATTCGACAATGAAGACCAAAAATTGATGACAGAAAATAAAAATAATTAGCTTCTATGCTAGAAAAAACAAACAAATGTATAAAATCCTCCGATAGTAGAGAGCGTTAAAAATAGTAAAATTGAAAATCAGTGACATCAACAAAATCAAACCTTACACTTTCATCAGCCATGTGTGTAGAATGCACGCACGTCATCACAAAGAGCCACACGCATGCACAAACATGCACACACACACACACACACACACACACACACACACACACATATATATATATATGCAAATAAATTTAGCATAAATTTGAAGTGAATGTTTAAATTAAGCTGACACATTAAACGTTCTCATAAGTTCATGAGATGTTATAATTCAGTTGAGTAGGTCACGGTGCATATAGAACGGCAATAAATTCAGCAGATATAAAACAATTGAAAGAATTGTGAGACAGAAAGTAGTTAAAGAAAGCTTTAAAAGGACAAAACATAAACTATGAGAAAATTAAATGCTTTGTCATCAGTAAAAAGAGGAGCCCAAAATGCCAATTACAGGTCGTGCATATTAAATCAAACAAGTACAGAAATTTAAATAGCTGGAAAGTGTTCCGAGATACGAAGGTGTTTTGGCATGGTCAAGGACGCATTCCAACAGTTAAGTAATCAGGGACAGAAAGAATTTGTTTCAAACAAAGAAAAGAGTACTTGGTTGTTATGAGATGCCTTTTCTTATATATAGCAGTGAATGATGGATAATCTCATGAAAGATGAAGGATCGGCTTGAAGCATCCGAAATATTGTTCTACAGAAGGATGTTGAAGATACCGTTGACCGAAGATATGAGCAAGTTTTTGAGAAGATGGAAAGGAAAATGAAACTGATACTTAACATTAGGAAAATATAGTTGAAGTTTCTGGGAGATGTAATGAGAAAGAGTGCTTGAAGAATCTGATACTCACAACACAAATAGAGCTAATGAGAGACAGAGAAACTCAAAGCATTGCATACTTGATGGGCTTGAGCAAATATATTCAAGATCAGGGTTTAGAAGGAGTAACAAGTAAGAGTGTTCAGAGCGAGGAAGATGTGAATGAAAGATGGGAAATATTATGATCGTGTACATCATGTCATGAAGAGACATATCACATAGAAGAAAGAGCAGAAAAGAAGAAAAAAGAAGGAAAAAGAAGAAGAAAAAAGAAGAAAAAAGAAGAAAAAAGAAGAAAAAAGAAGAAAAAAAGAAGAAAAAGAAGAAAAAAAAGAAGAAAAAGAAGAAAAAAGAAGAAGAAAAAAGAAGAAAAAAAAGAAAAAAGAAGAAGAAAAAGAAGAAAAAAGAAGAAAAAAGAAGAAGAAAAAGAAGAAAAAAAAGAAGAAAAAGGAAGAAAAAAGAAGAAGAAAAAAGAAGAAGAAAAAGAAGAAGAAAAAAGAAGAAAAAAGAAGAAGAAAAAAGAAGAAAAAAAAGAAAAAAGAAGAAGAAAAAGAAGAAAAAAAGAAGAAGAAGAAGTCACAGGTGTAATATTGCAATAAGATTTTGTTGTTTTTTACGGCTCATCAGTATTTTGATGGTTAAGGTGAAAATATAACCCGCAAATCTGGTCTACCAGACAACCTCACGCGGAGATTATTTGAAGCTATTTTACAGATGAAATTAATAGTCCAAACAATGTAAATGATGTAAATTATTACAATAACTAATCTCAAAAATATAGACATATATTGTATATATATATATATATATATATATATATATATATATATATATAACAAAATTGGATTACTGATTGTAAATTTTTTACTTTTATTTTTAACATACATGCACGCACACATACACCGAGGCACATAAAAATAATCGGATGTCTAACAGTACTGATGAACTGTGATACAGCGAAACAGATCTGTCTGTGGAAGAATGATTTACGCTCTCACACCGTGATTGAGCACTCTGGAAGAATGGTAAACTTTGAACAAACAGTAGCTACTCTAGCATCTACGCATCGCTCAATCAGTAATGAATTATAGCACTCTAACCACTGGCGCATGATACATCATACGCTAAAAGTTTGCCTCCTTCCATAGCTCAGGCTTGTATGTGGATGACTTATATATATATATATATATATATATATATATATATATATATAGCGTGGTAAAAATAAAGGAAGATGAAGAGACACAATGATGTGTGTGTCAAATATGTATTTCTTTTACATTTTGAAACATCACGCCGAGTTTACACTAAAATTATAAAATGGTAGTAATTTTTTTTGGAGGAATCCTCATCGTCACGTTTTGGTTAAGCGTCAAAATTCGAAATTTGGGGTTTAATAAGTTAAAATATTGTTTAGAGACTGTGATTCTGTCGTTTAGAATAAATACCATTACTTCCATTAAAAGAATGTAATTCTGTAAGAAAAAACAAGAAGTATGAACAAATAACATTATTTTTATATATCAACACGAAATCAAGAAACCGGCTGAATGCATTAAATGAGTAACGTCATTTTTTGGTTGCTAGTAGCGTTCTTGGTTAGAATATAAATTGTATTGAGTACGTCAGTGATAACAGTGAAATTTGAATTCAGATTGTTTGTGTGAAAGCGTCAGCATGTTTATGTGTGCGTAGTGGTAATGAGAATAAAACAGAAAGCTAGAATAATTGTTCCTGCGGTAAGTGGCGTCGGACTGTGAAGCAGTCTTTTTGCAGTTTAGTCAATTCTGCTGAGTAGAGTGTTGCTTTTTCGTGTGGACGTGAATGGGGTCTTGAATATCAGCAGCTAGAGTAAACGTAGATCTGGGTGGCTTTTGAGTAACTTTATTGGAACCGGATGTTTTTTTAAACATTTCACCTCAAGCAAGGCCGTTTTACTGCCACTAGTGTGTAGGAGATTACACACCAGTGGCAGTAAAACGAAGGTAAGTGGTCATAAAGAGGAACAAGTTATAGTGGATGTCAGAGAATGGGTAAGAGAAGAGAGAGAATACTGGTGTGATGAGAGTAGAGTGGACGGGAAAAAAGACATTAGGGAAAGGATGTGAGTTAGAGAGACAAGAGATTGACAGTTGATTTTACATTTAATTTATTTGAGATTGTAGCTGTCGGGAAAGCAAGAATATGGAAGTGGATTCCACAGGTGGGAAGTGCGAGAAAAGAAGCTGAGAGTAGAAGTAGCAGTTGCTTCTTATCGGTTTCACTGTAAAAGGGTGGGACTTAGTTGCTAGTCTATTAGCTCGAGTTAATACATGCAGAGCGGGTACTAGTTAGCTAAGCTCGTCGATGCAGAAGCTGTGAAAATATTCGTTTAAAAGACATTAGGAAGCCACATTACGCGGGTAAGAGAATAACTGCAGGTGTGCCAGCAAGTCGGGATCGATCACATTGCAGATTCTCCGTTGTATTTTGTCAAGAACCCCGAGGTGAATAGCAGGGGAACCCGACCAGATGTGTCAGCAGTATTCAATATACGCGCGGGTGGTAGATTTATATATGTGCAGGATGGATTCAAACGGAAAAAAAACTTCCTGGCCATACACAGTTAACCTACCTTCCTAGCAGCAAATTTAACTATGGATTCGATGTAGTCATTTCACTTGAGGTCTACTGAGAGAGATAGGCCGATGAGGCGCAGGGTTTTTCTTTCAAGGAGACTAGCTTGATCCATGCTAATTGGGAATAATAGCGATTGCCTGTAGTAGTTACGAGATAACAGCTTGGTTTTCGAAGCATTAAAATTCACAAGCCATTTCTTACCCCAGATTGGAGGTCATTTTCGGGATCGGCAGCTAGGTTCGCTATGTCAGACTCAGCAAATTTTAAATCGAGGCGAGAGTAAATAGTGGTGTCGTAAACGTAGATGTCTACTTGGTATCTGATTACATCGGGGATATCGTTAATGAAGATCAGGAAAAGTGTCAGACCTAGAATGGAGTCTTGAGGGACACCTGCGTAAGTATGGTAGTATCGGGAGGTTTGTACGTTCATTATTACCTTCATTACGTAATTTGAAAAGAATGACTGGATTGGATCAAACAATCATCCAGTTATACCATACCCTCGTAGCTTGCAAAGAAGACCATCATGCCAGATTCTGTCAAACACTTAGGATATATCGAAGGCAACAGCTCGAGCTTCGCTGTTCTTATCACGATCCTGGTATATATACTCTGTGACGGTCGTTAGCATATCAGCAGTAGACCTGGTAAAGCGGAAACCATACTGTTTGTCAGAGAAGAGACTGTTAGCTGTGAGATGTTGAACCACATTGGCGTTGATAATGGCCTCGAACACTTTGTCAAAACTTGGTAGGATACTGATAGGTCAATAATTAGAGGGTTCTCCAGAATTCTTAATTATAGGAACCACAGAGAAGTAGTTCCAGCAGGCAGGAAAGCAAGAAGCAGAGAGGCAGTAGTTATAGAATTCGGTGGTAAGGTGGACGTTATTCAGTTGGTTCTTAGTTCTAGGTGGGAAGTTGGGTACAGATATTCGAGACGAATTTAGTGTCGAGTTGGTGGAGAATCTGCGAGCAAAGAACTCGGCCTTGTCCGCTGAAGATGTGAGGACTTCAAATTAATTGATTAGAGTACGCTTTTACAAATCCCCTAGTAGTCTTTGGAGTCGAATTTACGAGATGCTATACACCGCTTCATTCTGTCAGTTAACAGCAGCTTAACTTTATTAACCCTCTAGGGCCATTCGTATCATATTTGATACAGTATTTCCCTATAAGGAAACATTTGGTATTTCCCTATAAGGAAACATTTGGTATTCATTGACTGAGCAGTCAGTACTGCTTTCATTTGAAATTTATAAAATATTTCTCTTAAAAAATTTTTCAGGAAAATATTTCTTTCAAGGCTTGTTTTCATACTGTATCAAATATGATACGAATGGCCCTAGAGGGTTAAGTATCTTCTTGCACTCATTATGAGCATGGGAAAAAAGCTGTCCGTCATGGTCCGACGCGTGATTACGATAAAGCCGGAAGAAGTGATCCGGTGAGCTAGTAAGCAGAGAAGAACCAGGGAGACGAATGGCTGGGATGAAAGCATCGATGCCAGCCTTAAAGCAAGAGGAAACCTCGGACGCACAGTCTTCAATGGGAAGATTAAAAACTTTGTTTAAACGGATTTCACACAGGAAATCATGGATCTTGTCCCAGTCTGCTCTTTGGTAGCAGTAAGATATTCTGCTGGTCTAAGTTTCTTGGGTGTTGTGGGAGTAGAAAGAGATGTTTACGAGTTTCTAAAAGGACAGAGCTGCTTGACATTGCAAGAGTCAGGAAAGGAAGGGAAACAGAGATCTAGCAGTGAGTCAAGTTCATTAAGTTTATCAGAGAAATGCGTGGGGAAATCCGCTACTTGCATAAGGGACTGAGTGATTGAAAAGTTCATGGTATGACCACCAGCAAGATCTGTGACAGAGCTTTGCAGCCATTAGGCGTGGTAGGCATTAAAGTCTCCAAACACAAATATATGGTCTAACGAATGAGAAGAAATGGCCTTATCAATATTATTCGAGATGCTGTAAGTCAATATTTGTATCCTCACCATATATTTTACAAGTACATTTTAGTACCCCAAAGATTTGATACGAATTAGAATTTTTTATTAATTTTAAATACGCATATTGTAGAATAATTTCTTTATGACCGGCTAAATCCAGTTCTTGGAACAGAACCTTCCTTTCCACCATCTCCTGTTTAGTCCTTCTTTGCAGGCCATATGAACGCTGCCTGTCTAAAGTGCAAGTGACCTTAATAATATTCGAAACACAAACGCCTACTCATTTGTCATATATCCACACGTAACGTGACTTAAGACGGTTATTCGTTTTTGTGCGTTTTTTGTGCGTCGACACTTGGCTGTTTGTTTTCGTAGAGGTTAGACGTCAACTCACTGGACTTCACTGTTTTGCTGTCATATAAAAATTGCATGTCAACGAGACTCAAATAAATGAAGAAAGAATCCCGAGTGTCATTCTTAAGCACAAGTCATCTATATTTCTGTGATCCGCCTGGCTGAAATATTCACCATTATGGACACATTGAACTGTGTTATTCAAAAAGATTTAATATTTGCATAGTTTGTAAAAAAAAAGTATTTTTATAAGATATTCTCGTGTCTGTTATTCTATGTCTTCTTATTCTTCATTTCTCACTGCGTTTACCGACGTCTAGAATTTGAAAATTACCCTCCCATTGTTCTTTTAACAAATTATTATTGAACTCTGGTACATTCTTTTTTTTTTTTTTACTTTCTTGTTGCGTTCTGGCTATCGTAATCCTAACGATACCCCGGGCGTAACACTGTCAAGTACTGAACAATCAGGAGAAAGATAGCTAACTTAGCTTAGCAAGAAAAAATGGAAACAAATGTAAGAATGATCTATAGATTCAAGAAAGATCTATCTAACTAGAGGGAGATCAAGTCCATGCATATGAATATTGGTCTTCCCTGAAGAGGGGAATGTAATCAGAGACGTAGAACTCAGATGTGGGGATAGAAGGGTCAAGGTTAGTTTCACTGATGGCTAAGGATTCACCGCTGCAAAAGTTGGTACGAATACCTCATATGTTCGCGAAAGAGGTGTTGACGGGTTTAGGTGTTTTTTATTTAGCTGGTTAAGTTTTGCTGCATGTAATCGTGTTTAGAGAATGTTCTTAAGAGAGTCCTAGAATATTATCAGTCTGTCGCTGAATACAACATGTGT
Source organism: Ascarosepion bandense (assembly GCA_037127315.1). Classification (NCBI taxonomy): domain Eukaryota; kingdom Metazoa; phylum Mollusca; class Cephalopoda; order Sepiida; family Sepiidae; genus Ascarosepion; species Ascarosepion bandense. The sequence goes on along the minus strand of JBBBDQ010000727.1, from coordinate 2,340,942 downwards.
AGCATAAGGTGGCCTTATGTGTAGCATAATGTGGCCACCGGAAGCACTTGCAGAGACACCCATCCATGCGCGGCATGGCACTACACGAAACCTCGATATTTTTCAATTGTTGATTAGAGCAGCCTCTCAAGACGCTACGCAAGAGTTCAGGCTCCTAATTTCCAGTCAGAAGCAGCAACCAGGAATCTTCAAATCTGGTACCTTCAGAATGAAGAGATGTTGCCACAATCCACAAACATTGTAAAAAGCTTATGACAGTACTAACACTAGTGTCAGAGGAGAGGAAAGAAACTGCGAATCACTTCTCAGACAAGAAGCAAAACACGCACCTCTACCCCTCTTCAAAAGAAGAGGGAGGAGTGTAAACCGGGCGATAGTAGGCTTAATCTACTCCAATTAAAAAAAAAAGATAAGCCTTCAAAGCCAATGTAAGAGTTTTCCATTACCTTTCCTTAAAAGTTTAAAAGGAAAAGAAAATAAATACAATTAGCCTTTGCAAAGAGCAAATTCAAATCTTAACTGGCAAGAGTTAACCTTTTTTCAATTTGACCATCGCTATGTTCAACGAAACAAAAAATGTGAAATAAAAATAAAACATACATTTTCAAAATTAAACTAGGAGAAAAAGATAAAAACATAAATCAAGCTTACCAGCCACCCAAAACAGAGACGATTGAAACGTCAAATTCATCATGGTGAAATTCATTTCCCTTTTTTCAGTTACGAATAAAGTAGGCGACTGACAATTAGCCATATCGCATGTCTGAGAGAGACGGGAGTGGAGAGAAAGAGGGTAGGGTCACAGACTCGATAACTACCATTAGTCAAGAATTCAAGTTTCTGTTACTTCGAAAGAACTAAATACCATTGTTTCTAAGAAATCGGCTCCGGAATTACTATTAATTCGTAACTGGCCCTAAAAAGCCGAGTGGTATGTCTATACTATGCCTGCGCGATATTTTAGCGATATCTACCTGTTGTGACGTAAAGGATATCAACTGAGAATGGGAGATTGGTGACCGAGTTCGAATTCCAGATTATTTCGTTTAATTCACTTCCCCTCATAATTGAGATATTAATTCATTTTTTTCTTTAGCTATGGATTGAATAGCAGTAGTGATTGAGTTTCATAACCTTGGTTGCAGCCAGTTTTAACGCGGAAAGTAATCGCAACTAAAGCGAGAAAATCATCTGCCTAATCACTCACCTCTCGAAAGAGACATGATCGCCCAAGTGTTTATCATGTATGACTGTCCCAAATAAAGGATAGCTAAAGAAGCAACGTTTTTGATTTTTTTCTATGGTTTGGTATTGTACGGTTTAATAGGTGTATTGAAAGATTTAAACACTTTATTGCGCGTTATTGGTTTATAAATATTTTGTATAGATGTTTTAACGCTTCTGTTTCAAGACTTGACTAAAATGCTTCTCATGTTTAAACTTAATGAGTTTGTAATTAAGTTTTATTTTGAGAAATATGTTGTATATTTCATTATATATTTTAGTTAAGCAACAAATTTGTATCAATGCATGTCTTGTAAAGCTTTCCCATGGATTGTGAAATGGTGTTATTTTTGGCAGATTTAAATTAAATTTCATAAATTAATGGAACCGAGAGTGAAATTGCCTATTCTCGTTACAAGAAGGATCCACCCAATCTAATATCCTCTACCGTCGTCGAAATGTGAAAATATGTGGAGACATTTCATGTAAGGTCTTATATTGCTGAGTCGAGACAGAAATTGATATCTTGTGAACTTGATTAGAATCACGATATGAAATAATTTAATGTTGAAGGCAAACATTTTCTCAAGAAACGTAAGTAAAATTTTTACTCTCTCATCCTATATTAGTTTATCATATGTAAGACTTGTAGGACGCTCACGCACACAATTTATTGAAGAAAATAGTCCCTTCAATTTGCGGGATATTTGACTTACCTTTACGCTCTCACACCTCAAATGAGCACTATGCAGGAATACTAGACTAAATAAAAACAGTAGCTACTGACGCATCTACGGATCGTTCATTTAGTTATGAATTTGAACACTCTCGCCTACTAGCGCGTGTTTAAATTGTATATAACAAGCTAAATCCTGCCTTCCTCTACCGAGCGCCCATAGCTCAGAGGTAGAGTTGATGACTGATGTCAATTCGGTTGGGTTTCAATCTTGGTTAGAAACAATCGGATGTCTACCTGTACTGTGATACAGCGAAACACACACACACAAACACACACACACACACACACACACACACATAGCACAAAAACTAATTGTTAAAATTAAAACTTGTCAGTTGACCAAAAATAGTATACTGACAAAAAAGCAAATGTAAAAAAAGTATGTGAAAGTCTTCTTACTTGACCCAAAAAGTTGTGAGTTCAATAAAAGGTCACAACAGTTGTGAACTATTAACTTAGAGGGTTAGAGGTAACTCATGATACCAAAAGTCGCTTTACGTAAGGAATGAGAATGATATACACGAGTGATTGTAATAAAGGGTTCGGTTCGAAATTTCTAAAACTTGAAGAAGGCCGGAGCGTACAACGGCTAAAACGTCGTAGAAATGCCAATAAAGATGAGGACAATAGTACGAATAATGTGAATAGTCTAAATATTACCTAATCTCAGAAATATAGAAAAGTATCTATCTCTATTGGCTAGTGATTGATTCTTCATGTCTGCTAAATTCAAACACTTTTTCCTTCTATTTTTCCTTTCCTATTACACTTTAACCTTTTTTCCTCTCCTTCTTTTCCCTTCTTCCTTTTCTTTTCTCTACGTTACCCCAGCTTCCGTTGTCTTCATACGCAACACACTCAGACAAATAACTGTAATTTATCATAATAATTATGATCACCAACAGTACAGAGTTACTCTCACTTTTAGAACTGGCCATACGATCTCGGGATCTTTAAATTTATTATAGGTAATCTTTCTCTCTCTCTTTCTCTCTCTCTCTCCATGCATATATATATATATATATATATATATATATACACACACTACCTGCCATAATTATTAGGCTACCCCTGTTTTTTTAAAAGAAATTATGTATTTCATACTAATTTTAAGTGGTTAATACTAAATGAAAATAGCATGATTCTTTGTTGTTATTACTTTGCAAAAATTTACAAGGCAAGGAAGCAAAGATTAACTGCTCCGAATCACCCTAAGTTTTCTTCATTCTTTCATTGATGAAAATGCAATATAGGTAATTATCAAATACTTATAAATTCATTTGATGCACATGTTATAGTGCAGTATTAACAAAAGAAACATACTATTTTCATTTACAATTATTCACTTGGCAATTAATGCTAAAGATAGTATGAAATACATCAGTCTTTTAAGTAAATATGGTGGCCAAATAATTGTGGCCGGTAGTACATATATATATATATATATATATATATATATATATATATATATATAATTAATAAGGAGAAGTTAGTCCCGTAACTGAGCAGAAGTATGCCTACTTCGAAATTTCACCAAAACAAGTTATTAGGTATTAGTGTGATGTTTTCACATTTTAGTGCTTTTTTCTTTTGTTGAAGGGTCGAGACATCACAAAAAAGCCTTCACAAAACTTGAAACTCTGCTCAGTTAAAAGTAAAACTTCTGCAAATTAATGTTATTAACGCTCTATCTATATTACAGTAAAGAACACTTTAAAACCAAAAATTGCTTGCCAAAACGTTTCTACAATTAAACCAGCGAAACAAAAACATTTTTGCGCTAAGCATCATCACAACTTAACGCACTCTCTCTTTCTCACTCTGTTTATTATATATATATATATATATATATATATATATATATATATATATATTCAAGTAAAATAAGAATGAAGAAAATATTAACAACGTTCAAAACATTCATTTAAAATTGTGTTCAATATAAAAATAGAGCTATGAACAGTTATTATAAATTATAGTTTAGAACATGGACATAATTTCATCTACTATAAAGTGTACATTTTATTTCGACATTGAAACGACAATGTCTCATTAGATAGGGTGAAGGGAGATGAAAAATCCTCAAACAGGCCTGAACATCTAAATCTGTAAAGGAACTATGATTTCTTTGTCTACAAGAAAAAATGGAAATCATTAAATATATCCGGAGCGACAGATTACTAAACCATAGGCATGAAACCGCTGTAAATAGAAAATACATTAAAAAAACTAACCTTAAAGTCCTGCTAAAATTACAAAATATAAAGTTAGGAGCTCTAGAATCGATAAATCTTTATATTATTAATATTAGTACTACGATATTTACTTTTACCTGTACGATCTCTCCCATTATATATAAATATTTACCTCTAAGTTTAACTTAATTTCATACTACGAATTGTGATCTAATTAAATTTTTTTTAAAATGGTTTTCTGAAATTTTAAATTAAGTTTAAATATAAAAATATATTGAATATTAAATTCAGTTTAAATACAAAAATATTTGTAGCCTTATACTTCACTAATACAGATATGTTTATCCACTACCAATTCCTATCTTTTCTTAGCCCACCCTCCCCTACTGCCTCCCACGTCATATACCTTTACTTAACTTTCTCTCTTAGTTTAACTCAAAGGCTTGGTCATAAAAGGCTTTAAAGTACCATACCTTATCCTCTAGTGTTAAACCGGTCTCTAAAATTTTCAACATGTCCATTAATCACCTCTCTTCTCTTCCTCTTTCCACTTTTTGTTCAAATTCTAATTTACACTTTCAAATTCTGTAGATGATAATCTGTACATGTTCTAAACTATAATTTATTATATATATATATATATATATATATATATATATATATATATATATATATGGTAATTATTATTATTATTATTGTTACATAGTACGACTCAATAGCTATAAATGTTTGGTGTTAAATCACCATCAACAGGGTGTAAAATGATAATAGTGTTTTAACATCAAAACTCTATAGCTACTGAAATGCAATATGCTATTAATACAATAATAATAATTATAATATATTTATGCTCTACATTTATATTGAGCGCTTTTTGAAAATAAAGATCTAACTATAACTCTGGAATCTACTTTCATTATATATATATATGAAAATAAAAGAGAGTTGATGCTTGGAAGTTTAATATCGGTAATGTTTGATTTCAAACCAAAAGTTTATGCGTTTTTGGTTTATTAAGGGGTTTAAATCAACTATAAGAATGCACTTTCATATTCACACACACACACACACACACACACACACACACACACACACACACACACATATATATATATATATATATATATATATATATCAGTGTATTTTAACAATCAGCGGTACAGGATTTACCGGACAGCACGGAGAAAAAATACAACAATGCAAGAATTAAACATATCGCACTCACAGAAAAAAGTACTAGTTTCAAACAAACATGAATATATTCTATGTTTGTTGGAGAAAATTGAACAGTTTCATAACAGAACCAGATGAAAAGCATTATACAACGTAAAATATGCAGGGGAAAAAATGAGAAAAAAAACCGAAAATAACTTCAATTTTAAAACCAGGTTATATACCCCTACAAGCAAAAAATTAAATTTTAAAAAAGATTTGATTTCCATATTAGACCAAATAAAATTATAAAATATCAGCAACTTCAGAAAACTATTAAATACTGAAGTAAAAATAAAAAAAAAAACACAAACTAACTTTATTAAAGGAGAGAAATCTAACAACATATACAATATCACAGCTTGACCCCCTTAGGCGAGCGGAGGTGATAGAATCTCGGTCATTGTCCTGAAGATATTTGCCCCTGAACTTTCTTCTGTCTTCTCTAAACTGTATAATTACTGCCTTTCTACTTCCTGTTTTCCTGCCGGCTGAAAATCGAAACGTTAACTGATTCAATCCACTATTTAACTTAGAAGCAAAAACCAAAATAGGACAACTATTTTAAACTAATCGATAAACACATTCCAAAAACCTTAGAATTAAAAAAAAATCAATAGGAATTTAATCAAACTGAGTTACAGCTGTACTAGTAATATAAATAATTACCTAAAAAACAAAACGCCAGAAACCTAAATAACAACGTACAAAACAACATCATTAACAAGGAATATTACTGGAGGGACCAAAATAAATGCTCATTTAATAGAACTTGTAATACAAAATGGATTATTTAAAAAGTATAAGTACATGGCATAAATAGTTTAAGTAAAATATATAGGATCTACTAGTGACAGTTTGAATGCCAAATGAAATAACCATCATTATACATTTAAACTTTAAAATCTGAAAAATTGTAGAAAATCTAGCTACGTGCGGACATTAAAATTAAATTATGAAATAACTCCAATCTAAGAGCATAGAAACAACAGCCCAAACTTACAACGGCGGTAAAATTTGCAGTTTATGCCAGGAGTAAAAATTGGCTATTATGTTATTCCCACACAAAAATGAATAACAAAATAAAAGAATAGAAATTATGTCCTAGTGAAATTATACCAATAAATACCTACTGGATCATAAAATCGTGAATGAAAGTGTTCCAAGACCTTTAAGTAACTTCTCCTAATATTGAGAATGTTGCGTTAATAAAATACCCTGTTACGTGGTCGTTTGAATATCGGTAAAATCAGTTATTGTAAATCGTCTGAATGCAGCGATAGGTAGAAACCGTTGTCACGAAATAACTCGTTTCCAAATTATATATATATATTGTAGTTTTGTTATTACAATGGTTTATAAAAGAATTATATTACTACACAAAAATGTTCATGTTTCAGAACAATACTGTTCTTCTTCATCTGCAATGTAGTGGTTCCACTTGAGATCAGAAGAGAAGGTAAGGCCGAGGAGACGCGGAGTATTGCTCTCGGGGAGACTCGCTTGGTCTATGCTTATGGCAGGCAGGAGAGGTAGCTTGTGATGATTGACAAAGAGATACTTGGTCTTAGACACATTGAAATTTACGAGCCACTTCTTACCCCAGTTCACCGCAGTGTGGTCCCTCCAGTAATATTCCTTGTTAATGATGTTGTTTTGTACATTGTTATTTAGGTTTCTGGCGTTTTGTTTTTTATGTAATTATTTATATTACTAGTACAGCTGTAACTCAGTTTGATTAAATTCCTATTGATTTTTTTTTATTCTAAGGTTTTTGGAATGTGTTTATCGATTAGTTTAAAATAGTTGTCCTTTCAAGATCAGCAGCGAGATTATGTTTGTCCGTCACGCCGGGTTACTTACTGATGCGGGAGTAAAGTGTGGTGTCATCTGCGTAGATGCCTACCTGGTTCTTGATCTTGTCCGGGAAGCCGTTTATATAAATAAGGAAGAGCGTTGGGCCTAGGATAGAGCCCTGAGGGACACCAGCCTTTGTACAGAAGATTGTGGAGGCATGCCCATTCAGGTCAACCGTCATTATGCGGTTATGTAAGAAAGATTGGATTAGATCAAGCAATCGTCCGGTAATACCGTAACCCCGTAGCTTGCATAGAAGGCCAGCGTGCCAAACCCTGTCAAAAGCCTTGGAGATATCCAGAGCAACAGTATGAGCCTCTCCGGACTCATCGAGGGCCTGGAGCATGTACTCCGTAATGGTCGTTAGCAGGTCGGCCGTGGACTTCCATGGCTTCTGCTCCAACGGACTTAAATCACTGGTGCCTCCGCAACAGGTGTTTACTCGTGCAACCAGACTGGCATCTGGATCTCACCCATTCACAGTTAGGTCAACCAAATGCAAACGACAATTCTACTCCTTCATCTTCATTTCTTGCACTTCCCGCCTGTGGAACTCGCTTCCTTATTCTTGCTTTCCGGACGGCTACAACCTCCAGGAATTTAAATTCAAGGTCAATACTCATCTTTTAACTACTTGACCCTAATTCGTTTCTTGTATATCCTTTCCTTTCTCTACACCTTTGCAATTGTCATGACACCTGTATTCCCATCTTTCTCTTGCTCCTTTCTAACTAGTTTGTCCTTCTCTTCAATCTCCTGTTAAAATAAATGGTGAAAATTATTTAAGATGAAAATTATAAGATGAAATCATGGTTATTTGGAAAATTGAAGTAGTAATAAAATTCAACTTACTGTTAAACCTATTGTTTATTTATTTAAGTATTTTGTGTTCCCACTATGTACCTTACTCAGACAAAATACTTTTTTAAACTTTGATTAATTACAATGTTCCATTTATAACTTATACTCTAACATAACATAAAAATAAAAATTATTTTTTAATACAATTAACCCACACAATACTTAGTTGTTTTTTAAGTATATCAAAATTATTTAATCCTAATTCTAAATTAAAAGTTCTAACCCCTTTACTCATTAGTGAGTAAAAAGAATAATCTTTAATAAAAAGAAATCCCTAAAATGCAAACTGATTTAAAAATCATTGTCTACCTATTAGAAAAATCTATGGTCCTACTATGTATCTTATCCGTACAGAAATGAAAAATGATATCTCTAGACACTAGACCATCCCATCCTGCTTCCAATTACGTCGCAAATTCTAATATCCATGGTTACTTAATTGAAATTTTTGATTGAACAATATTGACACACCTAAAGCATTTTCTCCAGATATCACTCCCTAATTTTCTAAATAACCATGAATTCATCTTATATTTTTTAAAAAATAAACATTTTCTCCATTTATTGAAACATATTACCTGAAAAAGAACAGTATTGTTCTGAAACAAAAATATTTTAGTGCCTTGATATAATGCTTTTATAAACCATTGCAATAACAAAATCAAAATATTAAGCTCTACTCTGTATCGAGCACTCTTTATAAAACAAATGCTTGAAAAATAGATTTTAACATACGTGTTCTTTAATTTTCTTATTATATATATATATATATATATATATGTGTGTGTGTGTGTGTGTGTGTGTGTGTGTGTGTGTGGGTGCGTTTGCGGATGATTATTTACGTTGTAGCTCGTCGACTGTGCACCATGGAGACTTTAAAAAGAGTAGCTAATAACAATAACCGTTATTTACTCATGGTTCCTCTAGAATGAATTAGAATACTTACGTGTTTTTACATTGTTTACATAAAACGATAAAATCTGCTTTCCTCCACTGAGCGCCCATAGCTTAGGTATCGAATCCCCGATTTATGTCATATTGGTCCGGTTTCATGGTCGGGATGTTCAACCGTAATGATGAGCTGTGATACTGCGAAACAGGACTATCTGAAGACGACTATATATATATATATATATATATATATATATATATATATATATATATATACACACACACATAGACACACACACACACACACACACACACACACAGACACAGACACACACACACACACACACACATATATATATATATATATACACACACACAGACACAGACGCACACACACACATATATATATTTCATGTGAACGTATATTTGTACTGAATGTTACGACACAAACATTTGATTTTATAAATTCTGAAACATTCTACTGCGACAATCAACTAGCTAATCACACACATATGCATATATGTATGCATGCACACAAGCACACGCACACACACACACACTCTCTATATATATATATATTTATATACACATATATATATATATATATATGTGTGTGTGTGTGTGTGTGTATTTGTGAGTATGTGCGTACACTTCCAGTCGATTTAAACTATCCCAACAAACTCAAAAATACATAAACATTTGTTTTGAAATGAAACCTTAAAGATAATGATCTTCCAGGCATCAACTCTCTCGTATTTGCAGGCGTTTCAAAAGTAGTTATGAAAGATGTCAAAAAAAAAAAAATGGAAATAGAGCAAGAAAAAAAAATGAGCACCTCACTTTTTCTTTTTAAATTCTGGTCATCCATTTTATTTTTCATCCGTTATTTTTACTTTTATTTTTTCCGTAATCTGAAGCGATATCTTTCTGCCGGTCTGATTTTTCCGTCTTCGTTTGAATGACGTATTGGCAGATGGCATACTATTTTTACCTCATTTGATTGGAGAGCTTGATAGAAATCGACAGTGGCACTAGCACTAAATGAAAAAAAATCCCCAACCTCGTGTTTGATATAAATGACATTGGTTCTGAAGAATGTGAGTTCATATTCCCTCTTTTTTATTACTGTTCGCTTCCAAGAACGTAAAAGAGAAAATCGTTGTGAGTTTTATTGCTAAGCCTTCTTTCAATTGTCTGCAAAAGTCTTTGACATTAGTAACTGCGTAAACATTCGTTAGTTAATGTGTTTCTAACCAGATTTTTTAAACAAATCTCCATTCATGGGTCATTCTGAAGTAACATATATATAATAAATTCTGCTTAAACTTAATTTACAAATCACATGGTTTCGGAAGAAAGAAACGATCTAGGAGTGACTGTAGGGGCCACGATGATTCTTGGTAAAGTGGCCTCGTGCCAAACACGTCCAAAGTCTCCACAATTTCAATATCAGAAGGTTGAAGGCTGGATATTGAAATGTGAAAGGATAAAATATTTTGTTTGTACATTAAAGTAAAAATTTATTAACGGAATGACAAAATTATAAGAAAAATATGAGTGAAATTTTGTTAACTGAACACTATTACATATTTGTTTGAAGAAAAATGTTCATTGAAAAAGGCATGCAGCTTTGTAGTTAAAATGTTTTTAAGCAGAAATGTAAGTATATAAAATACCCACAGAAGTTTAGAGTTCATGGTTTTGTAGTAGCAGAATGTAAAGTCTTTTGTTCCCTCCTCTTTCTGGTAGGTCGACGATAGGGTGAGAGAGAAAAACAGTAATCATCGCAGACATAGTGTCCTGTTGTTGTTGTTGTTGTTGTTGTTGTTGTTGTCTTTGGTGGCGTCGAGTGAAAAAGAAAAAAAGAAAGTTGGAAGAAGGGATCGGCGGAACGCGGCCAAGTCAGCTTGACGTTTTTTCTTTACATTGTGAGATGCTATCAGATACTGCTCTCATTCTGACTTTGACCAGTCGCGGAATGTCCTTAAGTAGTGAATCTGATCATGTTACCGACTCTAGTAAGCATTTTCACTTTAGGAGTGAAAAAACGTTTGACCGACGTCATATATGAATTTTCGATTTGCTATCCAACTAGGATCCACAATTTTGCATTTCATACTGACTTGTGAAATTTGCTGTGATCTGGGTATTTCCCAAATGTTTTTAGTCCTTTGAATCCATTTTTGCGGGTGTATAATTTTACTTTGGCTTTTTCAAAATGCTTTTAGTCGTTCGGACCCGATTTTTCGGGTGTGCAATTTTACTTTGTGCATTTTATTTAACTGTTAGATGATATAAGATTTGTATTCTATATGACTAACTGGCATTGGTTAACACGCATGTAATTCTGAGTATTAAGATGTCAAAGAATGAATTCAAAGAAAGCCTATGAATAACAACTAATGAATTATGTAAGATAACCTCACATATTATATTACTGAATACGCCTTAAATATTCAATTATGGTAAAATTAATATCAGCAATTTCATTAGCTGTCCGAGTTGAAATTTATAAAAGTCTTCTTTTTAAAAAATATTGTAAGAAAATCGTTTTCTCAAGTTTAGGAGCTCTTATCGTTCTGTTTATCATAGATATAAGTTTCCTTTCTCATTTTCTATTCGAAGTAGAATTGAACGTCAACGACTTTATTATGCCATTATATTCTCTTCGAGTTATATCTGCCCACGCTTCTAGTTGTTGTTGTTGGTGGTGTTGAAAGATTTTAAATGCTGTGGTTTCTGTTATTAATTTATTAAAGTACTTCGTTAGAGATTCTGTAGGGTCAGTTCAGATTTTCGAATAAGGATTGTACTCGCTAAGAACAGAAGACTTCATTTTTTAGACATTGTTTTAACCATCGACCTGAAAAGAGGTTATATACACTGCGTGCCAGAATTATATGCAAATCGATTTTTTTGTTCTAACTCCGAGAATTCCTAATAAAAATTAGTGAAGGTTGGCACGTTATATAGCAACACTAACACATATGCAGATCTAAAATTCTAAGCTAACCTGTGCAATAGTAAACAAATGGCAGCTATTTTGGTGACTTGCAGCCTGTTTCAACGTGCCAACTTTATATGCAAGATGGGACGTAAAGGTGCTTTGAGTCAAGCTGAGAAGTCTAAAATTGTCCAAAGGGTTTGTAATAAGATATCTACCTTAGAAATAGCCAAAGAATTGGCCCATGATCACCGTACAATTAAAACATTTTTTACTTACCCTGAACTTTGGAACCGACGTTCTGACAAAGAGAAAATTCATAAGAAAGCACCTGTGTTGCATCGAGCCATGTATAGGATCAAGAGAGTTCACTGTAACCTTCTTGAAACTAGCAAAAAAGTTTTTGAAAATGCTGGCGTTCCTGATGTGCCCAAATCAACTCGATGCCGTATCCTGAGGACGGTTGAAAAGTGAGGAAAACCTGAAATTCGCCCTCCATTAAAGGATATTCACAAGAAAAAGGGGACGGAGTTGGCAAGATCACATGAAGGTAAATTTTCAAACTGTTTTGTTCACTGATGAGTGCCAAGCAACCCTAAATAGATCCGATGAGTGGCGGAAAGAATAGTACTGTAATGAGGGTCCAATTCCCCACCAGATCAGTCATCAACAAGGAGGTGGTGGTGTGATGTTTTGGACTGCAATCATTGGTAATGAGCTAGTAGGACCATTCAGAGTCGCAAATAGAGTAAAATGACCACCAAACTCTACATTGACTTCATTAAGGAACACCTCGAATCCTGGAACAAAAGAAGAATTTGTCATTCCGGAAAAAGATGGTATCCATGCATGATAATGCACCGTCCCATATGCTGCAAGGATAACCACTGAATATTTGGAGAGTGTTTTTGCCAGACATGGGAAAATAATGCAATGGCTAGCCTATTTTCTAGATTTAAATCCCATCAAAAATCTGTGGAGCATCTTGAAAATGAAGATTTACTCCGGAGGAAGGCAATACAACTCGAAGGATGACCTCTGGAATGCCATTCTGACTGCTGCCAAAGAAATTTCATCAGATGAAATCGAAAGTTTGACATCTTCAATGGACAAAAGGTTTTTTCTCTTGTTAATATAAATGGCAATTATATACAATATTGATTGTACTATGAAACCATATTGAAAATGTTTGTTCTGTATTATTGTTGTTCTCAAATTACATATTCCTAAAATAATAAATGTTCTAATTTTCTGTCACCACTTCACCATATTTGACACATTAGCAATGATTTGCATATAAAGTTGGCACGGTGAAACAGGCTTCAAATCACCAAAATGGCTGCCATTTGTTTACTATTGCACAGATTAGCTTAGAGTTGTAGATCTGCACATGTGTTAGTATTGTCATATAACGTGCCAAGTTTCAGTAATTTTTATTAAAAACCGTCGGAGTTAGACCAAACAAAATCGATTTACATATAATTCTGGCACGCAGTGTATATATGATTGTGCAGGTAAAGCTGCAACAATAGTTAAATTATAGTGATCCAATTGAAAGTCACAGCTATATATGTTTTTAAATTAAGTACACCCCAAGCTAGTCAGTAAAACCTCAGAGACGCAAAGTGTTACTGGATGAGGAAAAGTGAGAAACAGGATCAATGTTAAGTGATAACTGAGGAAGATAGCGATTAACATTGCATTAAAATTATTGTCAGAGTTAAGTTGCAAAATATGAAGCTGATAGAGATCTCCATATACGAAATGAGCCAGAAAATAACATGTTAGCAAAGAATTTACGATTACATCTAGCCATCTATACTTTAAATTGAGGAGACCTAATCGACAATAGAGTACTGAGCTTTATTTCGAAGGATAAAGCGTGCTGAGGATAAAATGAACAGAACACTCAAGCAACGATGAGGTTTTAGAGAGAATAGCCACAAGAATGAAACTGATATTTGTTTATATTACTGGGCTGAGGTAGTACGAATGTCATTCATTAAATAAGGTTAATCTTTCGGTATAAGGACTTCTAATACAGATAGAAGCTTACTTTTTTTAAAGTTTTTTCTTTACTTTCTTTTCAAAAGGATGTAATTTTCATTTTCAGATTTTCAGATTGAAAAACACCATTGAGGGTTTTCGAAATTAACAAAGATGACCGACCAAAAAGCATGCTCCAGGATTGAACAGAGGTCAGTTATCAAATTTTTGTTACTGAAGGGTGAAAATCACTTGAAATTCATAGGAGATTGTCAACTGTGTATAGTGTTACATGTTTTAGTCAAAGAATGTCTACAAGTGAGTCAAATTGTTTAAAGAAGGAGGGAGAAGTGTTGAGTATGAAGACAGGTCTGGGTGGCCTACAGAAGTGGGGTCTCCTGAGGTGATCGAATCAGTCAATGACTTCATTCAGTCTGACAGAAGGGTGTAAGTGGATGACATTGCAAGGACTTTGAGCCTATGTGTTGGTACAGCACATAAAATTGTCCATGATGACCTTGCCTACTCGAAGGCCAGTTGCCAGTGGGCGGCAAAGATGCTTAATGCAGAGCACAAACAAAAGAACTGGGCTGGGAACTGCTCCCTCATCCAAATTGCAGCCCAAACCTTGCCCTTTTAGACTTTCACCAGTTTGGTCCCTTGAAAGTGTTCACGAGAGGTACGACGTTTGAAAGTGACGATGATGTCAAAGGTGCTCTGAGCGATTGGCTGAGATATCATTCCAAAGATTTTTACGCTGAGGAAATACGGAAGCTTGTGCACAGATGGGAAAAGTGTGTGACACTGCTGGGAGAATACGTTGAAAAATAAAAAGATATTAAGCTTCTATCTGTATTAGATGTCCTTATACAGAAAAAATCACCGGTTCTTATGCAAGTTGATATCTTCCTCCTTTACGATCACTTGCCGTCGTAGCATTCATGTTGTACTGTTTATTTTTTTCATTCAAGAGATTATCTGCCTATTGTACTGCAAATTGTCTTTTTTATTCAAGAAGTTAACTTCTTCCAGTAATAATCCCCTGTTTTCTGTATTCAAATCAGTACAGTCTCTTACTGATTTTTTTATTTATTAAAGACGTTATCTTCATCCAGTACTGCCAATTGCTGTTTCTTTTTATTCAAATTATTATACTGCTCGTTTATTGTCACCTGTTATCTATGTAATTCTTTCTCTTCAAATACTATTCCCTATACAGTCTTTTGCTGTTATTTATTCATGTCGTTATTTTGCTCCTGTGCGGCCAATTTCTGTTTTTATTAAAGTCGTTAAATTGCTCTTTTATTGTCTCTTGTTTTTACATTCAAGTCACTATCTTCCTCCTGTACGGTAAATTGTGAATTTTATCCAAGACGGCATCATTTACTGTGGTATCCCCTGTTTTTTTTTTTTAATTCAAGTCGCTGTCTTCTTCTTGTAAATTGTGCATTTTATTCTACTGTACTGCCCCCTGCTTTTTTTTATTCAAGTCGCTATCTTCTTCTTGAAATATCTGTTGTTGTTATTTAAACAATTCCTTATCTTCCTCTTGCATTTTCGGTTGATGATTTACATCAAAGACGTTAACCTCCTGTTATACAATTCCTTGATTTTTCTATTCAAGTCTTTAATATCTTCTTGTATTGTTCCTTGCTCTATTGTGTTCAAGTGAATTTCTTCCTAATCTACTTTCTCTCTTTGTTTTTAATTGAAGCCGTTATCATCCTTCTGGTACATTTTCTTCCTGATTTTTGGCAAGTCTTTGTTTTTCTCTTGTACTATCTCTTGCTTTTTTATTTTGTGTGCAATATTCTTGAAATGAAGAATTTTTATCACGATCATTATTCAAGGATGCATTCCACAAACTAAATAGAGCATTGCGAGACAATAAAATTTCTCAGAAAGCAAATAAGGGAGTACTAGATTGTTATGTGATGTCAGTTCTTCAATATGGCATCGAACACTAAACAATCTTTCACAAAGATGAATAGAAGACTTGAAGCAACCGAAATGTGGTTCAATAGAAGAATGCTGAAGTTACCATCAACAGAACATTTGTGCAACGATAAGGTTTTAGAGATACACGATAAGGAAAATACAGCTGAAGTTTTTGGAATGAGGAAAGAGGGCTTGGAGAACTTAATGCTCATGGAACCGATAGAGGGTAAGAGATACAAGAGAAGGCAGCGTACGACATACTTGGTGGATTAGAGCAGATGATAGTAGAGTGGGGACTGAGTGAAATAACAGGATATGGGGTTTTTAAGAGCAACAAGGGATAGAGAGATGTGGAAAACGACGATCACCTACGTTCCGAAGAAGCACCCTACAGCAGGGGAAGATGCTGATTGAAGTTGTCAGGAATACCCTGCCGTTTACTTGTTAACTTATAACTATAATCATAAAAAACTATTAAATTCAACATCTGTTTCTGGGTGAAAATACGTGAACAACAGTCTGAACAAAGCCAGGGAGATCATAAACCCAGTCACTATGAATTGTGCTAGCACAATTATCGACAGCTCTCAATGGGTCCCTTCTACCCAAATTAACTCATAAGGCTTGGGTAAACCCAGGGTATAGTTTTCAAGGCACTTTTCAAAAGTGTGAAATCCTCCTCTAAATCGATAAAATCAAGCAGTCACCTTCCAGACAAATTGATATTGGTGAGTTTCAAACCCGAGATTCATGGTTTGAAAACAAACGTTCTAAACACTCAGCCACGCGCACATTAAAGATATATGGCTATTAAATGAGTTTGGTCTTCAGTAATGAAACATAATTTCATTTTCTTTCGTAAATATTATACGTTTTGTTGGACGCCCTCAAAATCCATGTCCCTTCAGGGTAGAGCTTTCTTTTTCTTAGACTGGCTATGGAATTAGTAGAAAGCTCGGTGTATCCTGTTATTTAGCCTGAAAGCCCGACTCCAGCCTCCTATCATTATGGCTGATACTAACTTACATAAGAATGACTCGTTTTGCCTATCGAATTTGCATTCGCTTGACGTGTAATGGAAAGACTATATTGAATGTATTCCTAGGTCGACTGTTAGGAAAGTTGTATCACGGTGTCCTGCTAGACAATGTTTCTCTCCACAATCTCTTTTACATATTTATAAGCCAACCATTCGTCCATGCTTAGAATATTTCTCTCACAAATAGTTCGGTCCTTTTTCTTTATATCTTGACATTCTTGACAAAATCCAAAGAAGTATCAGAAATATTATAGGTCCATATCTTGCATCTCAGATCCAGCCATTTTCTCATATTAGTCAGTGCTATACATGATACACACTTGGGCGATCATGTCTCTTTCGAGATATGAGTGACTGGGCAGATTATCCCGCTGTAGATTGCCATTGCTTTCTGCGGTAGACTGGTTGCTGGCCAAGGCTATAGAACCCAATCTGTCCTGTTATTTAACCCAAAACTGGAAGGAATAGACGGATTAATACCTTTCCCAAGGGTATTTGCGCGTAAATGAATACAATGGATACAACTGGAATTCGAACTCGGTTCCCCGGTTTCTTGTTCCGAGCCGATATCCACTGTACCACAACGCACATCCTTCTTTTCTCATATATGTCGTCATTTATGTTGCCTGTGCTTAAACACTTTTATGATAATTGTTCGGATGGTCTCTTCTCTATGGTACACAGAATTTAATCATGTAAGCACAATAGTAAATTAGCGGCAAGATCTCCAGCTCAATTCACAGTTGATTTGCCGATATGTCAGTTATATGCTAACATTCTTCTTTTCTCTAACTTCTTACTTGTAGAAGTTTTCCCCCGTTTCTGACTTTCTATTCAACACTGATCTTCAGATATTTCAATGCAATGTCAATCGTGATCTACTACCTTCCTAATGGCTCTTCTATTGTTATTTCTCCTTTTACTTATTCTTTACTAGCAGTATAGCTATTTTTTATGAATACTCCTATTTGAATAGATATTCTGTTTTTGTTTCTATAATTAAATAGAGTATTCCATCAAATACAAGTATCTATTAGAAATAATATTAAAACAAATAAATTCATATAAACATGAGTTAATACGAATTACATAAGTTTCTGAAAAATTCTCCATACATATGTATATACTAGCAGTATAGCCCGGTGTTGCTCGGGTGTAATGAAAGCTTTAAAACTAATCCATGGTCCTGGAGCTCAGACTCTTTGAACGTTGACACGAAAGACTAAAAAGCAATAGTTGTTTCCAGTTAAAGCGAAAGCGTAGACTGAATGAAAAATGAATGGATGTAAGTGAAATTTTGATTTCCTGGTATCGATATCAAATAAGTTTTTTTCGTCTTAAACTGAATTTTGAAGGCTAAATAAGTCTTCTGAGTAAATGGTATCATGGCTGAGACTAAGAACTACAATTATACCTACTTAGAGCCAAACCCGAAGCAAAAACTAAAACAAAAGGGCTGAAAAAATTATACATATACAGGCAGATAAACACACACACACACACAAACATCTTGCCTTTTATATATATATATATATATATATATTATCGATTTTCTGCACTATTGTATAAACTGCAACCTTGAAACTTCTGAATATCGTTTCTTATGTCTTTGTCTATGAGTGTATCAAATTTGATTAAAATCAAACCACTCCTTCTATAACCCGATTTTTTCAATTATCGACTTTCGATATTTATCGGGGATACCTCGACACAAAACCTAGCTAAGAACACTTGCAGACGCTTATAGTACGACTGTGTAAATTTTTAAGAAAATCGGTTCAGCCGTTTCGGAGTCTATACGTAACGGACACAGACGCACACACATACACACACACATACACACACACACAAAGTTCCATTTATAAATAAGTTTAGATCAATGTGTAAATCTATGTCTCTTAGTTTCTATACTGCCTTGCATTGGGTGTGCATGGAATACTGCTGTCACATATGGTCAGGCGCCCAAGCTGTTCATCTTAGTGTTCTCGATTGACTCCAAAAAAGAATATGTAACGTTATAGGTCTCGACTTGGCAGCTCGACTCCAGCAACTTTCTCACCGATGGGTTGTTGCTTCCCTCTGTCTATCCTACACATATTTTCATAGCTTCTGTTCTGACCAACTTAAGTCACTGGTGCTCACGCCACTATAATTTACTCATGCAAACAGACTGACAACAAGGTCTCACCCACCTACAGTTAGATCAACCAAAGCAGCCGTTAATTCTACTCCATCAGCTTATTTTCCCGCACTTCCCGCCTGTGGAACTCTCTTTCGTATTCTTACTTTTCTGACGGATACAATCTCCATATGCAAGGTCAATACCCATCCACTTGACTTCATTTTTTTCTACATCAGCCTGTATATTTTGTTCTATCTTGTTCTCTCTGCCTTAGCAACTGTCTTTACACCTGTGTTTCCGTCTTTTACTTGCGCTTTCTCTGACACCCACTGTAGCTGGGCCGTCTTCTCTTCGCTCTCCTCTTGCCTAAACTTTTGCTCTTATGCGCATCAGTGGCTTGAAACGATTAAAAGAATTGATTAAAACACAATCAATATTCGATAGGTTGTTGAAAAAAATTGATTACTGCCTTTCCTAAACACATCCTCACGGATATAACATATTACAATAAAAAAAATATATATTTCTTCGATATAAAAGATTACACTTTTCAGTAATTCATTACTTCGTATGTTAAAAAGAACAGCAGGAATTACATAAGCGTGTTCTCCAAAACCATGCTAGGAACACCACATTCAAATATATAAACTGCATAAAACTGCTAACATACATATAATATATGCGTAGCATCTCGTACCTTTATTATAAATGCATTCATAATAATTGTTCTGAAGAACAATTCGCAGTATTTACATTATTCGGACTTTTGTACTCATCATTGTTTTTCATTTGTACGACGTTTTGGCCGTTGTACGCTCCGGCCTTCTTCAAATGCTAGAAATTTCGAAACGAACTTTTTATTACAATCATTGGAGTATATCATTCTTATTCCTTGCCTAGAATCTCCTTTGTTAGTAATGGGTTATCTCCCTTTAACCCTGTAAGTTACTTGTTCACTTAAAACACATGGCCTAGTGGATATAGACGTTGATTAGTTCTTGTGACTGCACCCAAAGAGTTGTGAATTTAATCCCAGGTTATAGCAATGGTGAACAATTTGTATATCATTTTTATTCCTTGACTGAAGTCTCTTTTGCTAGTCATGAGTTATCTCCCTTTAATCCTGTAAGTTACCTGTTTGCTTAAGGAAACATAACCCAGTGGATATAGACGTTGGTTAGTTCCTGTGACTTGACCCAAAGAGTCGTGAGTACAATACCTGGATGTAGCAGTGGTGAACAATTTAACACGCAGGCCTCGATGTGTTTTGCAAGATTGGAACGCTTTTCCCATATTATATAGTAATTTAAAAAACACGCAATAACTCAAGACACTGAACGATGACATAGAGCTATATCTCTCACTGACAAGCGTTGTGTATATTGTTGGTGATACATTTACTTGAACTAAATAAACTTTAATATGCTTTCGGTTTTTAAAATTCAGAAATAAAAATTTCGAAATTTCAAATTAATTTTCGAAAATTATTTTGTAAAATTAAATGCTCAATTAATATCCTGTTTTATATTATATCTCTTTTTATCTTTCCAAGAATTGTCATTTTTTTAAATTTTATTCTAAATGTCCATTTGTCTTTTACAGTTACCAAGTTAAATTCAGTTGATGGAAGAGTGCGAAATCTCCACGGGCAGAAGTATTTTCCAATCAAAATTGCCGAATGGAAGTTGTTTTTTTTCTTTTTCAACCATTTTACTTGATTTTAAATTAATTCAATTTTTCTCAATTTTCGGCGAAGCTTATTATCCTCCATTTTCTCATTTCTTTCTTTCATTTCCGTATTCATTTTTCTCTTTCTTTACATCATATTTTACTACAGTGAAATATCCTATGGACTCGTATATAAGTCGACTTCACTTATAGTGCGATCCCTTAGCTATTTTGCATATATTTAAACCACTTCTGAAAAATAATACCACTGTATAGTGCAACCGGTCACCAAAAACTATATATATCGGCATGCGGTGTAGATAAGAAGAATCCAAAGGAGTATCCTGTACATACAGTAGTAGGATAGCTCACTAAAAGAGCTCTAAATATATATGTATATAAATACATATAGAACAAATATGAGAAAAATTAAGGTAGACACGTTATTTCATGCTAAATCGGATTTTGGCCTATTTCAGGCGAACCATTATCAGCTTCCGTCTTTATTGTACAAAGGATTTTACACGAATGAAATTCACAAAGACCTAAAAACAAAAAAATAAAGATCGCTCCATTAAAAGAAAAAAATTTAAGAAAAAATACATCATTACATCAGTTCGGCGAACACACACACACATATTCATACATAAGTATATATATACGCAACATATAATCAAAAAGCACATGTAAGAACGGATGTCAACAAAAATTCAAAGATATATATATCGAATGCGATAGATAAATTGTCGTAAAATTATACTGAACTCTCATTTTCATAGACATATTTACTAAAATTAAACAAAAATATCTTGTAATACTAAAGAGAAAATGTATTTAATACAATCGCCATTGGCTTCAACCACAGCTTCGAGATGACTTCGGAGCCTCCTGCGATTCTTGTAGACATTCTTGCTGTTCAAGTTTGTGAATAATACTGCGATAATCCTTGCCTTTTAATTCATCTTTGTTGTTACAAGGACTTTTCTTAGTCTTTCGTTCACCTACGCCTAACACATAATAATCATGAATGTTTTGGTCTGGGGAATTAGCTGACTAGATTTAAGAAGTGATGTGGTCACAAAAATTGCCTGATGGCCATGATCATGTTCTCTTTCTTGTGTGGCACGGTGCAGAGTTCTGTTGCTAGACAGAGGGTCTTCCAGCAGCAACCCTTTTGACCCAGGTTTCAGTACTGCCTCAAGTATTCTGTGTTGAGTCTAAGAACCTGTAGGAAGATTATTGAAGACATAAGATCACTATAACTTGTGATCACTCAAAACAGCATGATAATCTCCATCAAACTCATGAAACTCTTTCCGAATCCTCTACACTATTTTCAAATTGACATTTAACACTCCATTGAAGATTCTGGCGCGAATGCCAAGCAATAAAACATACTGTTTCTAAATTTCAAGTAAAATGTGTGCAATACGTCATGGTGCTCTTTTTCTCACAGACGGTTCCCAACAGACCCAACTATACTCTGCAGTCGGCTAGTTAAAAACAAACAACTCACAAGTGTGAAACAAAATATACATATATAATTATAATAATTTACAAATCGCACACTCTACGGTAAGTGCTTGCAAGATAAAAAAAATTATATTAATTTACAGATTGCACCCTCTATAGTAAAAGCTTGCAGGATGGTAAAACATGATAATTTACAAATCGCATCCTCTACGGTAATTGCTTGGAGGATAAAAAATTTATAATAATTTACATATTGCACACTCTACACTAATCGCTTGCAAGAAGGTAAGAAATTATGATAATTTACAGATCGCACCCTCTACGGTAAGTTCTTGCAGGATAAAAAATGTATAATAATTTATAGATTGCAGCCTGGACAGTAATCGCTTGCAGGATGGTGAAAAGTATGATAATTTACAAATCGTACCTCTCCGGTAATTGTTTGCAGGATAAAAAATTTGTAATAAATTAACAAATTGCACCCTCTACAGTAAACGCTTGCAGGATGGTAAAAATATGATAACTTACAAATCGCAACCTCTAAGGTGTTTTCAGGATAAAAAATTATAATAGTTTACAGATTGAACACTCTACGGTAATCGCTTGCAAAATGGTAAAAGATATGAATATTTACAAATCGCACCCTGTACGGTAAGTTCTTGCAGGATAAAAAAATTATAATAGTTTACAGATTGAACACTCTACGGTAATCGCTTGCAAAATGGTAAAAGATATGAATATTTACAAATCGCACCCTGTACGGTAAGTTCTTGCAGGATAAAAAAATTATAATAGTTTACAGATTGAACACTCTACGGTAATCGCTTGCAAAATGGTAAAAGATATGAATATTTACAAATAGCACCCTGTACGGTAAGTTCTTGCAGGATAAAAAAATTATAATAGTTTACAGATTGAACACTCTACGGTAATCGCTTGCAAAATGGTAAAAGATATGAATATTTACAAATCGCACCCTGTACGGTAAGTTCTTGCAGGATAAAAAAATTATAATAGTTTACAGATTGAACACTCTACGGTAATCGCTTGCAAAATGGTAAAAGATATGAAAATTTACAAATCGCACCCTGTACGGTAAGTTCTTGCAGGATAAAAAAATTATAATAGTTTACAGATTGAACACTCTACGGTAATCGCTTGCAAAATGGTAAAAGATATGAATATTTACAAATCGCACCCTGTACGGTAAGTTCTTGCAGGATAAAAAATTTATAATATTTTACAGATTGAACACTCTACGGTAATCGCTTGCAAAATGGTAAAAGATATGAAAATTTACAAATCGCACCCTGTACGGTAAGTTCTTGCAGGATAAAAAAATTATAATAGTTTACAGATTGAACACTCTACGGTAATCGCTTGCAAAATGGTAACAAATATGAAAATTTACAAATCGCACCCTGTACGGTAAGTTCTTGCAGGATAAAAAATTTATAATAGTTTACAGATTGCATTCTCTACGGTAAACGCTTGCAGGATGCTAAAAAAATATGATAATTTAAAATCACACACACTAGGGCATGTTCTTGCAGGATAAAAAATTTATAATAATTTACAGATTGCACCCAATACGATAAACGCTTGCATGATAGTAAAAATTATGACAATTTAAAATTGCACCCTCTACGGTAATTGTTTGAAAGATAAAAAAATTATTATAATTTACAGATTGCACCCACTACTGTAAACGCTTGCCGGATGGTAAAAATTATGATAATTTGAAATTGCACCCTCTACGGTAATTGTTTGAAAGATAAAAAAAATTATTATAATTACAGATTGCACCCACTACTGTAAACGCTTGCCGGATGGTAAAAATTATGATAATTTAAAAATCGCACCCTCTACTGCAAGTGCTTGCAGGATGAAAAAATAGATTTTACATATAAATATATACTCATTTTCCTTTCATGAAACAAGATCTGGTCATGAAATAATATACAGCGTATGCGTGTAACGCAGCAGGATCCCGAAGTATCTACTAGCCTAGAACATTCGCATTTGAGCACATCTCCGTAACACGGATAGGATACACTTAACCTCGAAAGAATTTCCGAGGTCACTTCGGACCCACACATCTCCTCAAAGATTGAAAAGAAACTTGAAGCAACAGAAATTTTCTTCTACACAAGGATGCAGAGGATATTATTTGAGCATCAGTGAAGTTTTGGAGAAAAAGCAAACAAATTGGAAACTTATATTTAACATCAACAAGAGAGCGTTGATATTTTTGAGGACATATATGAAGAACGAAGTATTGGAAAATATGATACTCACGGAACAAATAAGGGCTCAACAGGGATAGAGGGGAAAATATATAACATAGTTACGGAGCCTGGTTAAATGAATGGGGAACAGGATTCCGAAGAAATGACAGAAAGTTAGCGTTCACTAAGATCTACAAAGATCAGGAAGTTGGAGAGAGCCTCGATAGCCTACGCCCTGAAAAAACACGGTACATAAAAAGGACATTCTCGCCTTTTTCACTTTCTTTCAGAATATCTTATGACATGTACCAGTGTTTGCAATCAGATGGAAGTCCATCGTCATTTTAAATTCTTAAACAAATCTAGCCTTGATTTACAGTGTATTGATTTCTAAATATTTCATTCTTCATCGTTCTTATTACAATCAATTTCGTTTTAAATTCTTGCAAAGCAATACATACGCCAAAAAACGATTTTAAAAATCGGCTCATCGCTACTCAGAACAAAAAAGATGATATTGCTTTTCAACCAATGAAAAGCTTTTAAGGAGAAATAAACTCATCTATCCAATAAAATTTTTATTTCCAGATTCTTTAAAAGAACAAATAATGTTATAATAATACGCAGAACTTCTCCTTCTTCTATGTGCCCTGTCCCTTTAGGACGTAGGCGATCATGGATCTCCACGTCTCCCTATCCCTTGTGGCTCTTAGTATGGTTGCTCCTGTTGCTCCTGGCAACCCCCGTTCCGTCATCCTCCTGATCAGACCCTGCAAATATGTTATCCGCTGCCTTCCTCTGTCTCTCCTTCCTTCTATCTGTCCAGTCAGTATCAGGTTCTCCAGGCTCTCCTTCCTCATTGCATGTCTCAGGAACTTCAGTTGTCTCTTCTTGATGCTCAGCACCAATTTCCTTTTTGTTGCGCGTAATAATAAAAAATACACACTTAATGGTAGAGTAATGATCCAAATGATCCAGAACTACAATATTTAAAAGTCACCCCGTTCTTTCACTTTTTCCTACGATAGCGAAGAGAAATCTGATAGGAAACGATGCTGAGTAAATCCGAATTATTCAATAGCTGATAACAGTAACAATTCACCTTTCAGCTCTTTGAAATGTATTGCATTTCACGAACTTCGATCTTACAAGACAAATTAATACAATAATCATTTTTGTTCCTGACACACAAATGACTGGAACCTAACTAGAAAAATACGAACATTGCTTTTCTATATGAACTCTTTAAATAATTAAATGAAAATAAGATATCTATGTAAATCCATTTGTCATTGGTGACATGACGAAATAACTTGTTTTTCTCTGCTTCGGCCATCCAACTACAAATATCTTAAGGTCTTTACTTAACAAGGTTCATTTCTTAATCTAAATAGATATACGCCAGACACGCAAAGCAAAATAACATTTAAAAATTCGATAATGTACGGTTAAACAATTGTTCAGTATAATGTTGTGTCGTAACAATGCGATCAACTTTCAGCAATTTGTAATAAATAATTATTTTAAAACAGAAAAAAAATACTTCATCCTTAATTGACTTTGTTTAGGTTGCGATTGTGAATCTTGTTATGAATATACAAACGATATCTTTATTTTTGGTTCTCGCAAGGGAACTTTCATTCATAGATAGACTTTATCTTGTCAACAAAAATATTTTTCTGTGTTGTTAAAAAAAAATTGAAAAATGTAAAAGCTGAAAGTTGGTATTCTCTATGAGTTTTTAAACATCAACGGATAATAGAAAACAGAAATCCGAAGTCACACTGAATTAGTCAAAGATGTTTTCAAAACACTAAGCAACGTATTAGAAACAAAGAAAAGAGTGTTGAAATGCTAATGCAATATATATCGTCCTCCATGTCAGAATGTTAAAAAAATTTTTTTAAGAAACGAAGAATAAGTCATGAGTTAAAAAATGTGATTTTACTAAAGGGTACTAAGAATATCATCGATTGATCATGTGAGAAACGAAGATTGAAGCAAAATTGAAAGGAAATAACCTTTATCGTCAGTTAGGAAAAAGGTACCTGAAAAGGTTGATTGATCGAATTGTGTTTTTATGACTTGGCAACAGTAGTTTTCTAAACTTCTATTAGTTAGTATCTACATAGTTTGGCCTGTTGCCCTCATCTTTATTGCGATGTTGACGACATTTCGGACATTGTATGATCCAGCCTTCTAAAGGAGCAAGAAATTTCCAAACAGGTCGAAAAATGATTTCGGTTCGAAATTCTTAGCATCGGACGAAAGCCAGACCGTACAACGGCCGAATCATTATGAACATGGAAATAAAGATGTTGATAACTATTAGAAAAAGGTATGATTTATCAACATTTTGTAGGTTATTTGAAGAAATTATGCATTTTTTGAATGGTAAGGATATTTTTTGGATTGTTAGAATTTTTTTACATGTGGATAATGTTTTAATATTTGTTGTAGATATTAAAGATTTTCAGATACAAATCTTACTATTTAACACAAATGGGTGAGGGGAGAAGAGGTGAATTCCTACATTTCCTAAGGGTATTTCCGCGTAAGTCAATTTTACATACCCGATGAAAATAGAAACTTAGCTCTCCGAATACTCGATCCGAACTGATATCAATAATACCAACCGCACATCCAGGTTTTCTGTACCTGCTATTCTCAAGAGATCACTTATCTAGGTATTGACCAAGTACAAAATTACTTATCTTCGGTGATCGAAAGAGAATGTGTGTTTCAACCTCAGTTATCCATAAGAACCTAAAAGTTCTTTAGGTGATATATATATATATACATCCGAGTGAATATAGAATGAGGAGAGAAAAAAGAAAATTTTTTTCTTTCCAAAACATTAATTTAAAACAGTGCTCGATATATGATGTATAGAGCTGTGAATATTTATTATAGATTATGTTTTAGAACATGTACATAATTTGTCCCGATGATGTGTTTGAAGTCCCAACACTGAAACAGCCATATGATTGTAGAGAAGAGGACATATATAGAAGAAATTATGTACATGTTCTAAAACATAATTTATAATATATATATATATATATATATATATATATATATATATATATCTTTATATATATATATATATATATATATATATATATATATATATATATATATATATATAGCTGTATAACTGATGATACTATTTACATCGAGCCCTCCACCTTGATCAATTTTAATATTAATAAAAATTAGTATTATTAAGAACTGGTTTTGGGTTTTTTACTTATTTGCTCATCCTTTTTGGATTTAATATATATATATATATATATATATATATATATATATATATATATAATATATTATATATTACATATATATATAATGTGTGTATATTTATAGATGTATATGTAAGTATATGCACCAGTGGCTAATATTGGAGTCAATGAGAATAAAGAAAAAATGACATTTTACGTTGTTAGACTCAGTTTTTGTCATCTTTCAAAAAATTAAAATAAGAAATAGAAAATAAAAAAAAAGTCTTACTATTTAATTGGAACAATACTGGAAAATAATACTATCTGGTCAAAAGATTAAACCATTTTTCAATAAAGCGTGAACTGGTAAATGTTAAACAAAATTTAGTCATTTGTGTTGAAGCATTAACTCAGTCAATATCTCATACCAGTAGCCTGTCCTTACATTAGGAAAAATACGACAAAGGCTAAAAAGTTGCCAGAGTTCGAATGTGGCAGAATTGTTAAACTGCGAGAGCAAGCTCTTTCGCCAAGCACAATCGCTGATGAGGGGGGGGATCTAACAAACTTTTTGTTGAAAATTTATAATATGACCTTAAGGAATTCATAACGAGAATTTCAAGTGTCCACCCGAAGAATTATGTCGACGTTGAGCAAGAGGATACAACGGGTAGCTTGGCAAGACACTAGCCAACCATCAAACCGTATTAAAGCACTTACGTGCCCAGAATGCAACTCATAAACAATAAGACGATATCTCCGCGAGAAAGACGTTAAAAAAAGTAAACATTTTCAACGTATTGCACTTTTTCCCAAACACAAAACAACTACATTAATTAACTGAGAAGCGCCGAACATGAGACATAAAAAGTTGAAATAAGTTTTATTCACTGATGAGAAAAATTTTAACGTGGATGGTCTGAGCTCCAGGACCATGGATTAGTTTTAAAGCTTTCATTACACCCGAGCAACGCTAGGCTATACTGCTAGTATATACATATGTATGTAGAATTTTTCAGAAACTTATGAAGTTCGTATTAACTCATATTTATTTGAATTTATTTGTTTTAACATTATTTCTAATAGATACTCGTATTTGAGGGAATACTCTGTTTAATTATAGAAAAAACAGAATATCTATTCAAATAGGAGTGTCCATAAAAAATAATGTTCAAACAAATAAATTTAAATATGGTGCATATATTTATGTGTGTCAACATATACATATATGTCTATGTGTATGTTTACTTTCAGATGTTATTGGTATATCATATAACATGTATATATATACAAATATATATATATATATATATATATATATATATATGTTGTCTATATATATGTTTACTTGCACACATATATATGCACACTTAGGTACCTCGAGGTGGTCTGTTAGCAAGCTTGTCTCGCTAGAAATATTGCAATTAATTAGTGAGTTCGATCCTCACTGGGTGCCATATAATTTTGGTCTTTTGCCAGATATAAGCTGTATGTATGTACACGCAAAATAATGTTCGCTTAAAGACACAATTTTGGCCTCGTCTGAATCATGCCAGAGAGAGCAAACATTTCTGTAAAAACCATTCAGGCCGAAAATAAATTTACTGTTTTATGAATAATCAGAACGCCTATTTATATAAAAGTATATATTAAATGTTTAGAGTAATAGAATAAACGCGCACATCACACGCACTATACACACACCCATATATATATATATATATATATATATATATATACACTGCCGGCCATAATTATTAGGCCACCTCAATTCTTTAAAAGAAATTATGTATTTTATACTAATTTAATATTTATTGCCATTAGATAATTCTAAATGAAAATAGAATTGTTCTTTGTTAATACTGCACTATAACCTGTACATCAAATGAACTGTTCTGGTGTCCAGTTTTTGTGCTCTCTTCCCCATGCTAGTCTTTTCTTATTATTGGCTGGCCGAAGCAAATGCTTTCTGGCTGCCTTGTAAAATTTTGCAAAGTAATAATAACACAGGAAGAATTCTATTTTCATTTAAAATTATACCCTTGGCAATAAATACAAAAAAATATCATGAAATACATTATCTTTTGTTAAAAATTGGGGTGACCTAATAATTATGGCCAGTAGTGTATGTGTGTATATATATATATATATATATATATATATATATATATATATATATATACTGAATGTGGAAAACATAATAATGGCTAATGTGTTGTACCCAATCCCCATCAAGCGTAATCATCTTGCCTAGAATGTTGCATTATGCTTCTCTGCTCCTTTCATAAAGTAATACCCCTGTGTTGAAAATTACTTCATTTGTTCTATTACCATTGAGATTCAAATTGGATTTGGATTTCATTATGCTGAAATCTTTCTATAATTCATTCCTCCGAGTTTCTCCTCTGCAATGTGATGGCTACCATTTTGTTATGACGTCACATATGCATGTGCTTAATATTAAAGCTATTCCCAAACTTACTGCCTACTGCTGTTGTGTATAAATGAAAAATGGCTTTTACTATTTCTCTTTCTACGCAACGATTGTTGCGAGTGTTAGTGAAAGCTGACATTATTTTTTTTCTATTATACTTACCTCCAGATTATAACAATACCACAATATTATATTTTAAATAATGTGTGTGTATTTTTTCAAAGTTAATAAAATGTGTTTTAAAATATAATGTTACTTGTGGTGTAATATATGTATCGGCTCGAAGTGAGATATCGAAGACGTAAATTCTAATTTCAATCGAGTTAGATTTGTTTAAAATTGCGTGTAAATATCGTTGGAAAATGTATAAATCCATCGTCTCCCTTCAACTTGGAGATTTTAGGTCCTAAACATTGTTAGGCAAGTTGTGTACCTCAGAAAAAATGGCGACCTACTGCGGTAAAATTTTCTTCCAAGTCAGTCATCATCGAAAAGAACAAGGTCGCCTAAAACGTATATCAGTTATGGAATTTAGCTGATTGAATTTTTATTTATTAGGTGAAAAATTATAATAAATGCATACACAAACCTCCTCGTAACTTTCTAACAGATGCTAAAGTAGTTATTAAACGAGTGAAATGTAGAAGCTGATTTCTGCATTATTTGAATCCGATTTACTTCTACTGACAAAAAGCAATCATCAAAATGTACGTCATTAATTATAAAGTTATGTATTTGAAATGCACCTACATATGTTTTGTAAATAAAGTATAAATCATTTTAATATTTAACGATTTATGAGGGAAATTTAAACGCTTTTAAAACAATATTATAATGTCAAAAACTATTTGTTAATGTTTGTTCAGCAGCATATCAACTTTTTGTGTTATTTAATGACGACAATTATTTATCTTACGAGTTGACTAATTTATTTTAAGAAAATGTATAAAAGATAATTTTTGTCAAAAAGTGAATTTCTGATAATCTTAGTATATAAATGTACATTTAAACTTTCAGTGTTTTGACCCCAGTTTCAGGTTTAGCTGTCTGTGCATAGCTGGGAACAGGTTGTACGATTCGGAGTAGGGGTGAACCTGGTAACAACAGCAATGAAGAGGTGGTTCCAATCACCTCTAAAAGCCACCTGGTCAGAGGCCATTGCTGCCCGATGTAGTTATCATACGTGGAATTATCAAATTTGATAATAAAACTATCTTCACTACACATTGGAGACACATTCATATATATGCATACATGCGCCCTCTTGATAATAAATTGCTTTGAACCCTGTGTCTAATTTTTCAAAGATGAAATATTACGAACTAACCTTTATCTGCAATTCCATTGCATGTATATATATATATATATATATATATATATATATATATATATATACTAATTTTGTTATTACAATGGTTTATGAAAGCATTATATCACTTTACAAAAATCATTTTTAGAACATTATTGTTCTCCTTAAAGTGGTATTTTAAAACGCTATGGTAAGAAGGATTTATTTTAGAATATATAAAATGAATTCATGGGTATTCAGACATTAAGGAGGGGTACTTGGAGGAAGTTAAACAATATGATTATAGGTGAGTCATATATATATATATATATATATATATATATGCCATGAAATATTTTTGCATAGACTCATTTAATCTAAAATAAATATCTATTTTTTATTACACGTGGCACCCATATACATATAAAATGACATAGGTTTTCATACATTAAAAAATGATCATCTGTTTATTACGCGTGAGATGTATCTGGCCAATTAAATCAAGCCTCAATCAAAATAATGTTTCTTTGGATTTGTAAAATTATAAAAACAAAATAAATAATTCATCTTAAAACTTTGAAGAAGCTTATTAAAGCGAAATACGTTAGATTAAAGACACATTTTTTCTATCTGGTCTTTAATTATTTTATTCATCTTGCTGGATTTCAATCCATAAATTCAACTACTTATGTATCTATGTATGTATGTATGTATGTATGAATGTATGTATCAATACTAAACAAAGAAACGGAAACAAATATATACTGAACAAATAAAATAAAAATCTATTTCATGTCTATATATAAAATTATATTTTATACTCCTGCGATCTATTTAGAGATTTCGTTTTAATTCCAAAGAAAAATCGGCAATATTATTAGTCCTGATCTGGCACCTCGGTTTCAGTTTCATTACCACCGCCGTAAATTTACTTCCCCGTGTCTTCTTTGTTAACCCTTTTATGGTACTTTTACTTAGATTTTATGAAATTAAGCACACTACTAGAATGAAAATAAGGTCTCAATAATTTACAGTTGAATTGGCTAGATTTAACTGTAAGTCCTATTTTAACAGTTTTGTTGTAAATCATGTCTCACTTGTCCAACACTCACCCAGCTCCGTGCTTTTTAGCCAGTCTTCTAGGATGTGCGTTGTGGCGCAGTGGATATCGGCTCGGAACGAGAAATCGGGGAACCGAGTTCGAATTCCAGTTGAATTCCTTGCATTCACTTACGCGCAAGTACCCTTGGGAAAGATATTAATCCGTCTCTTCCCTCCAGTTATGGGTTAAATAATAGGACAGATTAGGTTCTATAGCCTTGGTCAGCAACCTGTCTACCGCAGAATGCAATGGCAACCTACTGCGGGATAATCTTATGCCCATTCAGTCATGTCTCGAAGCGTGTATCATGTTTAGCACTGACTAATATGAGAAAATGGCTGGATCTGAGATGCAAAAAATTTAATTTAAAATTTAAATGCAATGCCAATTATTATCTACAATCTTTACACTTCTGATCTCTGTGCAACTGAACAATATTTCATCATTTTCATACACGTTAACCCTTTGTGCCTTAGTGTCTTGCTAACTTGTAGGGTGTGAAGTGATTGGAAATTTTTCTGAAGAAAACTTGTATTACATTCTCAACATTAAGTCACCAACTTTGCGTTAACAATATATTTCAAATACTGTAGAATGAAATTCATTTAAAAACAGTGTCAGACTGACGACTTATTGACAAACACTTGTATTGCACATTTTCTTACAATAAGACACATTGCGCCAATAGTGTAAAATGTTTGCAAACTGGGTTTCCATAGGAAAAAATGCCACGAGTTGTTAACTCTGATACAAAACAATAATATTTCTAATCGTCGTCCATAGAAAACGACACTGGTCCCAATTGGCCTCCATACAAAAATGAACAAGCAAGTCTCCAGAAAATTCAATGCTAGTCTAAAAGGGACAAATTTATCCAATTGGTTCTCATACAAATCAAAATAACACACAGCAGGCTTTTCATATTATATGAAGTAATCCCCCAAAAGCGTTGCAGAGTAAAATATAAATCAGTGCCGATTAGTTTCTATTGATAAGAAACCGAAAAATACAACTTTCATTCCAGAGGACACAATGGAGGTCTTGTTAGACTTCCAGATTAAATGGAACTCGTTTACCTCAATTACTATTCACTCTTATGTTTTTAATATATATATATATATATACGACGGTCATTCAATAAATAAGGTGAATGTTTCTCATACAGACAGAAGTTTACTTTTTTTTTCAGCAGTGTCACACACTTTTCCCATCTGCGCAC
This sequence comes from Ascarosepion bandense, assembly GCA_037127315.1. NCBI lineage: Eukaryota > Metazoa > Mollusca > Cephalopoda > Sepiida > Sepiidae > Ascarosepion > Ascarosepion bandense. The sequence goes on along the minus strand of JBBBDQ010000727.1, from coordinate 2,307,301 downwards.
AAGTTTCCGTATTCCCTCAGCGTAAAAATCTTTGGATTGATGTCTCAGCCAATCGCTAACAACACTTTTGATTTCATCGTCACTTTCAAACTCCTTTAAACAATTTAGCCCACTTGTAGATATATTTTGGATGAAACATGTGACGCCATACACAGTTGACATTCTCCTATGAATTTCAACTGGTTTGCACCCTTTAGCAACCAAGACCTTGATAACTGACCTTTGTTCACTCCTGGAGCATGCTTCTTCGTCGGCTATCTTTGTTAATCTCCAAAACTCTCAAAGTTTAATTTTCAATCTGCCAAAAAAATTAAATCTCTTTGAAAAAAAAAGTAAAGGAAAATTGTTTTTAAAAACGAGAGCTTCTATCTGTATTGGAAGTCTTATACCAAAAATTCACCTTATTTATTGAATGACTCTGGTATATATATATATATATATATATATATATATATATATATATATGGGGAGGTGCATGTGCGTTCATGCCTCTTCCTTCCCTCACACAGTTTATGCAGCACTATGAAAACTGCTCATTTCTATATATACAAGTGTTACTGAAAGTACTCCAGAAAATTAACCGAACGAACAAATATTAGTTTAATTCTTAAATAGATTTCCTGGCCGGGCAGAAAATTCTCCAACATATTCTCATCTTTTTCTCTTTCTTTATTTCTCTCTCTCTCTCTCTCTCTCTCTCTTTGATATCTATCTATCTATCTATCTATCTATCTATTTATCTATCTGCTACAACCATATCACGTTAAAACACCGTTTCTCGTAGGATAAATGAAGTTAAGCAACATTGAGCCTGATTAATACTTAGCTTGGTAATTGGAAACCTGAAAACTAAGTTCCAATTCCACTTAGGTTCGTTATATCCATTTGTGTGAAAATATGATTTGGGAATGTATGAATCATTATCGTCTCACCCCCAACAACTAAGAGTCAATTAGATGTTTCCTACATTACATCTATATTATATCCATGCAAAATTCTTACAATCTGAAAATGTTTTTACCCATTAAAAACCTAAAAATAGTCAATAATACATAAAATTATTAATGTATCCATCAGTCAATATCTATTTCAATCTGTTAGTATCTATCTATCTATCTATCTATCTATCTATCTATCTACGTCTGTTATTATCTGTCTGTCTGTTTATCCATCTCTCGCTTTCTCTCTCCCTCACTCTTTAAATCTATATATATATATATATATATATATATATATATATATATATATATATTTAAAAAGTTTTGATACAATTTCTCATGAAATATAATCACAAACTAAAATATCTCCCACCTCTTAAAATAAACCTATTGTTAATACATTTTAATAATATCGTCGTCAGCATCATCTGTTTCCGTATTGTAATTGTAATTTGAAAGAATGCTCCGTTCCGCCCAAAAATGATTAAGTGTATTTGTCAACAGAGAGGAAGGAGGATAATATGTTTCCCCCAACGACTTTTTGTCAAAAACGTTTTGAATGGCACCAAATTAATGAAGAAGCCCGCAGCCTCTCCAGGTAGAATTCCTATAGAAAGAATTTGAGTTTGAGTTTTGTTTAACGGCATATCAACACTTCTGTGGGTTATTTAATGCCAAAAAGGTGGGGTTTTAAGGTATTTTTTAATGTTCAGTTATAATGAGAAGTGTGATTTAGTCAGATTTTGATTAAATTCTTTTGTTTTTATTTTTTTTTAATTTTAGAAAACATAAAATTTATTCTAGTTTTGTATTAAAAAATGTCTTGCTGAGAATAATTTTTCCTTCAAAATATATTGTTGGTAATATTATTGCTTAAAATGTATATTTTATTATATATTTTTCTATTTATGTATTCATATTTCTATAAAAGTATATTTTTATACTTTCATAGTGTTTTGGCTCCAGTTTGGAGGATAAATATTTGCCCATAGATGAGACCCTAACAGGTGCTACCACTCTTGGTCAGGGTGGACCTTCGAACAACACCAATTAAGAGATGGTTCCGCGCTCCTCAAAACCTCCCAATCAGAGGCCTAGCTGCCGGATGCAGTTTACCGTCAGGACCAAAGTATTTAGTTATTCATTAATTTGGTTTTATATGTCAGTAGAAAATGGAAAATGTTATGACGAGTTGTGTTTCATAGTTTGCCCTGCGCTCACCTGCATAGCTAAAAGCGGTTCTACCATGTAAATTTGGAGTAAAGCATCTACATTTCATTTGCATTGCGTTGGTAAAAAACAATTCAATTCGAACAGAGGCTACTATCTCAACAACTTCTACCCGCGAACACTAACCTGGGTATATAGTACCCAGCGCAAATGACGCCATTTTAATTACAATTTTCAGAACCTGATTCTCTTACGTAAATAATATTTCAATTCATATTTACATTAACTCAAAGGAAACGTTTGAAGTGCCTGCATGCAAAATATTTCAAATAAAGACTTATATTTAATATTTTTTGAAATTTTCAAAAATTCAATTATACGCGTGGTTATTAGTGGTGTAACTTTAATTGATGGTTAGTGTTCCAGAGTTAAATCTTGTGGTTAACAGTTGTGTTTCTGATATATCCTCTAACTCACAGCAAGAAACCTATCAGTAAACCCTAGTGGCTCACGGGGCTTTGATTGTGTGAACAGTTAGCAAAAATCTATTACTGAATTATCTTTAACAAGAGGCATTTTGAATGGAATACGACAGAAACGAAGAGATTTACGCTAAAGATGTGGTGACCGTTTCACTCTCCAACACTCTAGCCTTTGCTTTCCTCATCGAATAAGGTTCGAACAATACTATTTGAATCTTAAATAAGTTCTCACTGTTTTCCAATAGATGGCGTCTCAAAAACTGAGTGCGTACAGTTTCAGCTGGTAATGCATCTACAAGAAGGTACTATAATCAGGCTTGAAATTAAGTGCATGTTTTTCGCCGAAGTGTAAACAGCCTTGTTTTTTATAGTAATAAACATGTCAGATTTCATGCCAAAGAATGTGTATTTGCAGGGAATTTTACTGCACTACGTTATTCAAATGAAATCTGTACCTGCAAGGCACAGAATTCTTTTTGAGATTTACGTCGACCATGCTAAACTACATGCAAAGATTGATTTAGTCGTTTCAAAAATGATGGTTTTGATGTTGAAGATAAAGAACACTATGACACAGGAAAAAGTTTGAAGACAAACAAATGGAAATATTATTTCATGAAGACTCATATCAGGTACAAGTGTAAATTGCAAAATCATTAAGAGTTGATCACATAACAGTTTCGAAACGTTTGAAAACATTAAGAATGATTCAATATCAAGTACCTTGGGTGCCGTATGAATTGAAGCCGAGAGACGTCGAATTACGTCTTGTCACTTGTGAACAGCTGCTTCAATCACAGAAAAGTAAATGTTTTTGCATCGTATCATGACCAGCAATAAAAAGTGTATAAACTCTGATAGCCCCAATCGTAGAAAATCGTGGGCTTAGCCTGACCATGCATTAACATCGGTGGCGAAGCCGAATATCCATGGTACAAAGCTTTTACTCTACATTTGATGGGTTTAGCTGGGTGTAGTTTATTATGAGCTGCTCATAATAAAAAAAGCTATTATCGTTATTGACTACAGCTGATGCGTTTGCGCCGAACACTGAACAAAAGAAATGCAGCCAGTATACTAGCAGAGACACAACAGAGTTATTTTTCCAACATGATAATACTAAGCCACATATTGCAAAAACGAACTTGGAAACGATTAAATTAAAAGTCTTACTCCACTCGTCATATTCATCAAACATTGCTCCATCGAATTATCATTTGTTCCGATCGATGATACATGGCATGTCCGAGAAGCACTTTAATTTTTAAAAAGATGCCAAAAAATGGGTCGGCTTGGGGTTAGCCTCAAAAGACGTGTCGTTTCTTCCGATGTGAGAAATATATTCACATAGCTTAGCGCTTAAGCAGTGAAAGGAAATTATCAAACATAACAAGACATACCTGGTATAGATAAAACAATTTATTTGTCTTGCAAAAATATGCTGAATTTTGCTGCTACAGTGTAGCTTGGTATAGTCTCTTTTCTCTGCTTAGCTTGGTATAGTATCCTCCGTCTAGGAGTGGGATGAAAAAGACATAAGGAACTGCGATCCGCGACGTACAGGAACTTTCTTCTGGGTCAGCTTCTTTCACAGTTTCTTATCTTGGTATAAGATGATAGTGCTTAGAGAATTTTTCTCTAGGAAGGCAAGGCTTTGCCCATAGGATATCCTTTTTAAGGTAAGAAGGGTAACAAGAGATTTTCTCTGTTACAAAGTTGTGGCATTAGCCTAAAAGATTACAAAGAATTGGTAAGATGGTCTCGATATAGCGAGACAAGTGGGCGCCAATTTAGGCCCTGCTGCAACAAAAATCCGGAGCGGCACAATACGTCCGATACTGTTCGTGCTAGCTGAAAAAAGGAGTGAACAAAACCATCGTGTAAAAAAAACATAAAACCTCTGGTAAAGCCCGCCTAAAGTTCAAAACGAGGTTCGGGTTAAATCAGCCAATCAGGAGACCCGTTACATCTGTAAATTTCCGACACCGACGAGGAATTCAAAGGCTACCAGAAAGCTAGAAAAAAGTAGTGGTTAGCTATGGATAATACTTTAAGTGACTTTTTTCTTACTCTGTTTTTTGTAAATAAAACATCGCCCTTCATATAAAATCAGCGAGCACTTCTTCAAAGCCTTAATATATTGTTAATTGGGCCAGTCATGTATTAATCGAATAAAAGTAATTTTATTCATAATTAAAAGGGATGTATATGTGATTGATAAAGACTATTCAATGAAACATGAATACTGGGATACAGTAAAAATTGTTACAAGTCATTGTTAAGTGACGAAGCAGCAGAAAAATTAGCAAAATCAATGAATCAATGACCGGTTTTGGTTATAGAATATCACAAATCCCATGTTATCACGCAAAATGATAAAAGGTAGGACGGTCATAAAACGAAAACCCGGCCTTATTGATGGTTTACTTGATTGTTCTGCTTCAATGGCATTTTAACTCTACCGATTATTTAAAGTCGAATAATTTTTTTTTTAAATATATGGCTTTTAAAATGTATTTTTGGTTTTTGGTTACATTAGAATAACGTTATTTAGTGTTATAATTTGTGAGCTAGACGAACCCCCTTCTGCAGAGAATCGTTTATACGTTTATCTTCATAGAAATTTCTTCTCGACAAGTTATGACATTAAATCTTTGACTTATAAGGTTAAGGTTACTAGAATATGTTAAAATATGGTTTACAATATATACCACCTGACATGATGTGCATTCAGGGATTGTTCGTCTTTTTAGGAGAAATGTGTGAGTGATATACGTGTTCGATTCTGTTTCATGATAGGACGATTTCAAATGTCTGAATGAATTTGATTGTGTAATTTGGGAGAGTTGTTTCATAAATATTGCCAATTGTAAAGAATAAATGAGTTTATAGTTGGTTTGAGGTCAGTATGATAATAAAAAAAACATACTTTTAAAATTTCCTTAGGTTTCTGTTTCCCTTCAGTTCTCACAGATCTACAGCTAGTATATAAGAATATTAAATTTTACAATTTAAATAGGAAAAACAAAATATACAAAAGTTATAGGCAGAAGCGATAGAGAAAATTAATTAGGATAAATGAACTTGATATATGTGTGTATTATTGTGATTCATGATAGGATGAATTCTTCGTTCCGAGAACGTCGGAAAAATTTTATTTTGTAAAGTTTTTTGTTGAGTAGAGTTTTCATAACGTTTTAAATATAAAATGTTATATATATATATAACATTTATATATAACATAATATTTATTAATATTTATTAATATTTGTTAATATATAATATAATATTTATATATAACATAAGCTCCTGAGCTTACAGTTGTTTTGAAGACATTATAGAGAATTTAAAAAATTGATATGTTCATTTTTAGCAATTCTTTTCTTGCCATACCAACTTTTCAATATTTTCTGATATGGTTAGGTATCCAACAGAAGACAAGTATATTTTCCTTGCAGTTGAAAACGATCTTCTTTATTAATTTTATTGTTAAGGGACTGTTCGTGTTTCAGAAGCTGACAGACGTAATTTCAATAATATGTTTTTTCAAGTATATGTTATTTTGTGTTTATCAATTGTTTGCTTTTGGTGCCTATAAGTTTTGGATATATTCGTAAATAAACATTTATTTTGCACTTAATTTGTTTACTTAAAATAATTGAACACCCTCAAGACAATTATTATCAATAGTTTGATTAGGGACACATACATATTTGAAACTGGATATCACGCTTACCTATGTAAAGTTTTGCCAACATAATTATATCCAGGAGCTTTTGAAAGTTTCAGTTTGTTAATAGTTATTATATTGTGAGAATGAATAATACAATCATGTACAGTATATATATATATAATACACCTGATGATTGCATAGTATAAATCAATATATGTGTGTATGAGTGTATGTGTATTTGTGCGTGTGTCTGTGTGCGTTTTGTGCACATCGTCTTCCTCTCGGTGAAAAATGGCCCAATTAGCGTCCATTATAAATATTAAAAATATAAAGAAGCAACTAATTTTCTTTCCTTTAAAAGATTATCATACAAATCGGCTTTTATACGAAATAAAACAAATGTTTAATTGGCTTCTATAGAAAACGAAACAATGCCGTTTCAAAAAGAACAACAAAAAGCATTTTGAGGATCCCTTGATCAAACATCAAAATGCGGAAACAAACTACGGATCCCTTGCGCTAAAAGAAAAGCAAAGTCGATATTTGCATACGCCAGCGCACTAAAGCATAGATAGATAGATAGATAGATAGATAGATAGATAGATAGATAGATAGATAGATAGATAGATACGGAACAGACTGAGATAGATAGATAGATAGATAGATAGATAGATAGATAGATAGATAGATAGATAGATAGATACGGAACAGACTGAGATAGATAGATAGATAGATAGATAGATACGGAACAGACTGAGATAGATAGATAGATAGATAGATAGATAGATAGATAGATAGATAGATAGATAGATAGATAGGAATAGACTGAGATAGATAGATAGATACGGAACAGACTAGATAGATAGATAGATAGATAGATAGATAGATAGATAGATAGATAGATAGATAGATAGATAGATAACGAGCAGAATGAAATAATTAGATAGATAGATAGATAGATAGATAGATAGATAGATAGATAGATAGATAGATAGATAGATAGAGACAAAACTGAGAAAATATCCATAGACAAACAGATTCACACAGAGAAAGAGATTCTTATTAGATTTCGATATTTCGATAGATAGATAGATAGATAGATAGATAGATAGATAGATAGATAGATAGTTGCTTATGAAGCAGATAGCTGGATAGATAGAGTGATAAAGGAATTGAGTGAAAGCACGTCTGAGTGTTATATTTGTTCAGGCGTCCTCTATTGTAATTTGCAGTTATTTTCGTTTTAATTTTCCGTTCCTTTCATCACTTCCAGCTTTTTTCACAAAGGCAATCATATCCGATTCTTTGTCCGTACTATATCAGATTGCGTTATTTGAGTCAATATTTGCATAGTTATTCAATATATATTTATATGTCTATTGTAAATATACCATAAGAAAGTTAACATATAATACCTGATTTTAGGAGAAATAGGTCAGTCAGTGAAGTACTACACGGGATAAACGTTTGGGCGATCATGTCTCGAAAGAGATACGACTGGCTGAAAAGAAGATTATTCCGTTGCAGGTTCCCATTACTTTCTGTGGTAGACTGGTTGCCATCAAAGGCTATAGAAACCAAACGTTCCTGTTATTTCATCCATAACTGGAGGGAAAGGACGGATTAATACCTTTGCCAAGGCCATTTGCGCGCAAATGAATGCAAGGAATTAAACTGAAATTCGAACTCGGCTCTCCGGTTTTTCGTTTCGAGCCGATATTCACTGCACCACATAGGTCAGTAAGTCAGTTAAGTGCCATACGTGATACACGCTTGGTCGATCTTGTCTCGAAAGAGACATGACTTATTGGGCAGAACATTATCCCGCAGTAGGTTGCCATTGCTTTCTGCGGTAGAATGGTTGCCGACCAAGGCTATAGAACCCAATCTGTCCTATTATTTAACCCATAACTGGAGGGAATAGACGGATTAATACCTTTCCCAAGGGTATTTGCGCGTAAGTGAATGCAAGGAATTCAACTGGAATTCGAACTCGGCTCCCCGATTTCTCGTTCCGAGCCGATATCCACTGCGCCACAACGAATTGGCCGTGTTCGATGTTAGTATGCAGTTCTATGTTTGCTCATTCTCTTGAGAAAACCTATCTAATATAGCATGGTTATTTTTTTCATCATCTTAAACGATATGTTTAAATGGATACCCCTGTTTTAGTAGACACTTCTGCCCCTTTTTGTTGTGGCCTGTTAGGGCCAGGAAGAAAGACGCAGAAACAAAAAGAGAGGTTCAATAAGTGTAATAAAACAACAGAACATATTTACAAAGTAAGAGTGTTAGTAGTCAGCAAATAGTAGTTTACGTCCAAACTGCCTCACGACTGCCTCTGGACTGCCTCATAACTGCCTATCCAAATGTCACTGATCTCAGTATTTATAAAAAGAGGAAGAGTTCATTCCTATATAGATAGGGAACCATAACAATTTTTAACAGTGTAAACTCACCTCTAAAGCCCTGTGCATTTTAAAGCATATAACAAACAAAAGACAAACATGGATTAATCTCAAAAATTTTTTTATCCGTTTATGTCATCCAATAAATTATATAAAATATATAAACTCGTGTATCTAATTTGTATCACACAAAAAATTAGTTCATATGAATAAAACAAGCAAAGTAGAATGATAAGAAGCGAGAAAGTCTTATTGTAAATTTCCCCGAGTTAAAAAAAGGTCTAGGTTGATGATATGACCAACAAATTTAGACAAATATAGGCTCTTCTATTTTCATTTGGTTTGTTAGATTAAGATGATGTTTAACGCCTTAGCCTTCTTTCATCAGCAAGTGGCAAGTGACATATATTCCCTCAGCGAATGCTTACAGCAAACGAAGCTATACCACACCTCGAACTAACATTAATTATTATGGTTAGGTAACGGCCGGTGTATTTGTCTTAACCAAAAGAAAATAATTGTCCTTCGTGCCCCTACAAAAGCTTTTTTAAAAGAAAGACATGCTAGCATTATAATGAGCAAATGTAAGCAAAGGGGAACATTGTCAGATATTTAATTAAAATTTGAACTAAGTGGAATAATATCAAATATAAGATTAAAATTATTGGTTATATTTTCATATAAACCGTTATATATATATATATATATATATATATATATATATATATATTAATTTTGTTTTTACAATGGTTTATAAAGCATAATATCATTACACAAAACCTTTCATGTTTCAGAACAAAAATGTTTCGCAGCATGTGATATGTTAAAATAAATGGTGAAAATGCGATTTAGTGGGATAGGAGATGTCTATTGACGTTACATTGAAATTCCTGGAGATTGTAGCTGTCGAGGAAGCAAGTATATGGAAGGGAATTCCACAGGCGGGAAGTGCGAGAAAAGAAGCTATCAGAGTAGAAATTGCAGTTACATTTTATCGGTTTCACTGTAAAAGGGTGGGAACTAGTTGCTAGACAGTAACTCGTGTAAATTCATACATAGGGGTCACCAGTGAGCTAAGTTCATTAGAAGAGAAGCCGTGAAAGTATTTGTAGAAGAGGCACAAGGAAGCCACATCACGCCGGTTAAGAGAGCGACTGCTGCGGAGCGGCCAAGTCGGTATCGATTAAATTACAGATTCTCCGTTGGATTTTGTCAAGGACTCCGAGGTGAATAGCAGGGGCACACGACCAGATGTGGTAACACCACCATTTACTCCCGACTTCTAAATATTAATGCCTCCAAAACAAAACGGTTCTTAATTAACCACCATAAAGAAACATTTCTGCCAGTCATGATAATTGCTGATGCAAGTCTTCTTGCAAGCAACACATTTTTCCTCCTTTGCATCACTTTTTTGTTCGAAAATTTATTAAATTTTGATCGCACATTTCTAAATCTACCATTCGTCCTTGCATTGACTACTGCTACCATATCTGATCTGGTACTCTTGCTTTTCCTCTCAAAGTTCTCGACAGAATCAAAAGAAGGATCTGCGATAAAATCGGTCTCAACTAGGCATCTAGGTTTCAATCAATTTCTCAGCGAAGTGATGTGATTTCCCTATCTCATTTATACAAATATTTCATGGCAGTTGGTCTAACGAGCTTATGTTTTGGATCACTGGACAGGTAAATGAAAGCGTGCTACTTGAGTGGCCTCTAGGTCCCGCTATTTACCGTTGAAATAGCTAAATACAAGATCCACTTCTACTTGACAGTTTCTTTTATCGCACTTCCCACCTACAGAGGTATCTTCTGTTTACGTGTTTGCCTCGTAGGTAGAATCTTTAAAAGTTTAAGTATCTTTTATTTTCTTGATTCCCACTCATATTTTGTCCTGTATTCCATACATACTTTACCCAGTCCTTGACTTTTCTCTCACTGTAAACCCCTGCGCACTAGTGACAGTTTCACCTTACTTAGGTAGAAATGACTGAATAAAAATTTTAAAAAAATCTCAATGAAGGTGAATGTTATAGAAAGTAAAGATTATGAGGCTAAATATTGATCCTTGTAGAGTTTACGATCGAAAGGCTCAATGTAGCAGTTGTCTGTTTTACAAAATGATATTTCTTGGGAGAGAGATGGGTGAAAATAACGAAGGGCTTGTAACGCTGGGAATTGTGGTGTAGCAGTAGTACATTGAAGCATAAGACAATTCCCTATAAGACTATGTAAATGAATTTTAACTTCGTCAAACTTGGAAGTCACTGCTACTATTTTAACTAATGTTATTGATCCTGAACTGGCATCTTGACTTCAGTCACTTTTCCATCTCCGTATTGTAGCTTTCCTGTGACCTTTCTGTAAATACTTTCATATTAATTGACTTTTTTATTATCGTTTCACCCCTAGCAAGGCATTCCACTGCCACATTTGCGCAGGTGGTTACATTGGAGGGAACGTGATGAGAAAGGATGGTTAGATATAAGAAAGTTCAGAAGGAGGGTGATAGACGGGTAAGGATACCGAGAATGAGGGTTGGGTAGATGGTGAGAGTGTTGGGAGAATAGATGCAAGTTAGTGTGATAGGAGGTGTCTATTGACCTTATATTTAAACTCCTGGAGATTTTAGCTGTCGGGAAAGCAGGCATGTGGAAGGGAATTCCACAGGCGGGAAGCGCGAGGAAAAGAAGCTGTTGGTGTAGAAATTACGGTTACATCTTATCTGTTTCACAGTAAAATGGTGGGACCTAGTTGATAATCTAGTATCTCGTGTAAATTCGGAACTAGGCGGTACCAATGATCTAAGTTCATCGTAGCAGAAGCAGTGAAAGTATTTATAGAAGAGGGACAGGAAATCCACATCACGCCGGTGAGAGAGTGGTTGCAGCCGGTCTGCCAAGTCAGTATCGATCACCTAACAGATTCTCCGTTGTATTTTGTCAAAAAGACCTGGGAGAGTTGCAGGGGAACCCGATCAGATGTGGAAGCAGTATTCAATACACGGGCGGATGGTAGATTTATATATGTGCAGGATAGATTCAGACGGGAAAATCTACCAGAGAACCAACTTTCATAGGAGCAGCGTTAGCTATGGATTTGATACAGTCATTTCATTTGAGGTTCGCCGAGAGTGTAAGGCGAAGGAGGTGTAGTGTTTTACTCTCTGGGAGGCAAGCCTGATCCATGCTAGTGGGAGGTAGATGCGATTGTCTATGGTGGTTTATTGATAGCAGCTTCGTTTTGAAAGCATTGAAATTTACGAGCCATTTCCTACCCCAGTTCACTACGGATTGGAGGTCCTTTTCAAGCTCGGCAGCGAGATTCGCTTTGTCGCCCACACCGGCTTTATGATCGAGGCCAGAGTAAATAGTTCTAACAAGCTTTCATTTATGTTAACTAGACTTAAAGATTTTAAATGCAGTCCTAAATTAACGGCAATGTCTCATCATTTTACGGCTGAAATTCGATCAGTTTCATTGCTCATATTTCCCGCTTATTTGTGCAACTCACTTCTAGCATTTTTTTTTTCTGTCAAGTTCAAATCTTCAGGAATTTAAATGCAATCGTAATTTTACATCTTAATTCATATTATTTTACTGTTTTATCTTCTCTTTAATGTTTTTCTCCTTTTTTACATTCATGTATACTCTGTAACCCCGGCATCTTAATTAGTGTATTGTCTTGTCTGGGATGAAATGATTAAACTGAAATATTTGTTTCAAGCCTTAAGTGATCATTTGACCATATATATATATATATATATATATATATATATATATATATATCGGAGTTTAACCTTACTGATGAGCTGTGATACAGCGAAACAGATCTGTCTGCAGTTGACTATATATATATATATATATATACATAGTAGTCATCCACCTACAAGCATGTTTCCCTGTATCACAGCTCATAAATTATGCCTAGACATCCACTTGCTTCCAGCGAGGATCAAAACTCGGCCAATTTGGTGTCAGTCGGAATGCCTACAATCAAGGCATCGGTTATATATATTGTCATTCGCAGACAGATCTGTTTCACCGTATCACAGCTCATCGGTACGGTTAGACTCCGATTGCTTTTTTACCCAGGATTGAAACCCGACCGAAATGGCGTCAGTTAGCGACTCTACCCCTGGGCTATGGGTGTCCGGTGGAAGTAGGCAGACTTTTTAGCACATATCATTATACGCGCCCAATAGCTAGAGTGCTCTAATTCATTTCACTGAATGAGCGATGCCAGAGTAGCTACTGTTTATCAAAGTCTACTATATATATGCGGTGAATACACACACACACGCACACACACACACACACACACTTCTTGTGTCTTCTCAAGTGATTAGGTTTATTTCTAATATATATATATATATATATATATATATATAAAACAATTAAATGCAATGTCAATTGTTATCTTCTGTCTTCTTATTCCTTCTTTTATTATTGTTCCTTCTCTTTATTAGTATTTTTTAAAAATATTTTCTGATACGCGTCAAATTACTGTGTTTTGAAGGCGTCATTACCTTGCTTGGGGTGAAATTTTAAAAAATAGAACTTTAGTGTGCTTCATAATTGATGTCTTGATTATAAAACGAAAAACAAATATTGTAAATGTTTGGATGATAAATTTGTTATCTAGTACAGATCAAAATCCACAAACTTTAACATAAATGTCATATTAATGCAAGAGAAAACTTCTTCATATTCTGCAAAATCGAATATTACCTCCCACTACTTTCCATAAAAAATATAACAAATATCAAATTAACAGAATGTCTTCCAGCCTTTCTAGATATTAATCGGAAGAAAACGCGTGATAAAACATTAATAATTTATATCTGAATAGAAAACACTATTCAAAGAATATCTGTGGGAAGCAATAAAAACTGCAACAAATAATGCAAAAATCTATAATTGTAAACCAAAAGTTTAGGGTTCAGCCTTATCTTTCATGCATATCCCCATAAATTGCCTTTCTTAACTCTTATTGCTTAAAAATCCTTGAGTGTCTCTTGTTTGGTTCAGTGAGAGGTAATGGAATACTCTTCAGAATAAGAAATTGGACATCCGAGTTCGAATTCCAGTCATAATCATTAGAATCACTTTCGCATTAATATTTTTGGGAAAGATATTAATCGACTGCAGCCACTTTCCCATCGTCGAAATGTGACCTCCCTCTGTCTCTTCTATAAATATTTTCATGGCTTCTGCTCGGATGAGCTTAAGTCACTGATGCCTCCTCAACAGGTGTTTACCCGTGCAACCAGACTGGCAACTGGGTCCCACCCATTCACAGTCAGGTTAGCCAAATGCAGACGACAATTCTACTCCTGCAGCTTCCTCTCTCGCACTTCCCGCCTGTGGAACTCACTCCCGTATTCTTTCTTTCCTGACGGCTACAACCTCCAGAAATTTAAATGCAAAGTTAATACTCATCTACTAACCACTGGCCTCTAGCTCTCTCCCCTCCCCTGTATAACCTTCCCTTTCTCTCCTCCTATGTATCTGTCATCGCACCTTCTTTCTCAGCTTTCTATTGTTCATTTCTAACTAGCTTGTACTCCTCACTCTTTTCTAATTAATCTTTTTACATTTATGTAACCCCCTGCACATCAGTGGCGTTTCCGCCTTGCTCGGGGTGAAATGATTAAAAAAAAAATCTATCTCTATTCCTCCCAGCCAAGAATTTAAATGGAAGGTCAATTGCCATCTTCTAACTCTCTGATTCGCATCCTTTCCTTGTTCTTTTCCTTGCCCACTCTACTCTCATCAGCTCCCTTTACACTCGTGTTCTCATCCTTCTCTTAACCATTCTCTGACTCCCCCTATAATTTGTCCCTCTTTCTTATCACTTCTCTTATGTAAACCCCTGCCTACTAGTGGCAGTAAAACTGTCTTGCTCGAAGTGAAATGATTAAAAAAAATAAAAAAAATAAAAATAAAGATATAAGTTCAAAAGCAGAAAATACTGGGTCCCTTATCCTTGCTTGGGAGGTGGTTTACTGTGGAAAGAAATGAAAATCTATAATGAGTGAATATTCTGCTTAGTCAAGCATGAATAGGAAATGACCTCTACATTCAAGTGTGTATCACATAGGAACATTAACAGACAGGCTGACGTTAATTATTTAGGGTAATTTATTCGATATATATTACTCACTTATCATAGTTATTTTCCTATATTCAAATTTATTTTTGTTTTTGTTTCATTTTAAACTGAGGAAGACAAGATATCTTACGCCTATCTGGCGAAAAGCGTCTTGAATAAAATTTTCCAGTTTGTATCATCAACTTCACGCTTGTTTTAAATATTATTTATATCACCCTCTTCACACACACACACACACACACACACACACACACACATACACACACAGACAAACACACACACAGACAAACACACACACAGACAAACACACACACAAACAAACACACACAAACACACACACACATATATATATATATATATATATATATAGTTCGATATTTCTCGGGTTGTAAACCTAACAATTTGGCTGCTGATGATTTCTCATTATATATCAAAACAGGTTCTTCTGTGTTATCATTTTCGATCTGTCTCTATCTATCTCCCTCTCTATCTATCTCCCTCTCTCTCTCTCTCTCCATATATATATATATATATATATATATATATATATATATTAGGAAGATCAGCCAATAACGCTGCCATGGTTTAAACCTTTCGGCATCATCAGGCGTTATATATATATATATATATATATACATCTATAAACTTATTTATAAATGGAACTTTGTCTGTGTGTGTGTGTCTGTGTGTGTATATCTGTTACCTATAGACTCCGAAAGGGCTAAATCGATTTTCTTGAAAATTTACACAGTTGTACCATAAGTGTCTGCGAGTGTTCTTAGGTATGTTTTGTGCCAAGATACCGCCGATAAATATCGAAAATCGATAATCGAAAAAATCGTGTTATAGAAGGAGTGGTCCGATTTTAATTAAATTTTATACACTCGTAGACAAAGACATAAGAAACGATATTCAGAAGTTTCAAGGTTGCAGTTATTATAATAGTGCAAAAAATCGATAATATATATGTATATATATTAGTGCAATGCAAATGAGGAAATCAAAAGTTTGTATTTTGGTAACAAAGACACTTATACAAATTTCATTAAAGACGACTGAAAACTTACTACAGTAAATTTTTGTTTATTTATTTACTTGTCATTTTTGTAAGGGTTTTAGTTGATGGAAATAAAATTTGTAAAAATTGGCCAAATGTTCGATATATATATATATATATATATATATATATATAATCTTTATTTTATATGTGACTGTGTTTATCGCCAGTGTTGTTGTTTTTTCAATGGTTTTACTGATTATATTTAATTTGCAAGAATTTTTCTTATAAACTGCACATAAAATGTTGATAAGTACAAAATTAAAGAAAAGTTAACGTCACGCGGCAAAACATACCAACATATTAAGAAAATTGACAAACCAATAAAAAAAAAGGTCAATACAACATAAGAGCCCACCCCAATTAAACAAATTCTAATTCACACATAAAATAAATACAAATATATAAAAAAAACAACTACGCAATGAAAATAAACAGGAAAATTTAATCAATAAGAAAAATCAACCAATCACAACTATGAATAATCGACCAATCAGAAACAAAACCACGAAAACAAAATTCACACCATGTAAAAACAAGAAAAATCCGGGACCTAACAAAAAACAACCCTGACGAACGAGACATCATAATAGTGTCCTCACAAAAACATCGAAGTCGGCATAAATCTACTCAGTTAAAAGGATAAAGTATTTGTACGTATATATATATATATATATACATATATATATATATATATATATATGTATATATATATATATATTATTATTATTATTATTATTATTATTATTAACTATTATGTTAGAACATGTTCAACCTACAACAAAAATTGTACATTATGTTTAGATAATGAAAGAACAATGTCCCTTCTGGTAGTTAGCAATTATGTTAATTAGATTACCATAATTGTAGTTAACAATGATCATAATAAGATTACCATTATTGTTAACTGTGATGTGATAAGTGATTGTTATTTCAATGTACAAACAAAATGTATAATTTTGTAGTTGTTTGTAGTTTTTGCCATGTTCTAACGTAATAACTAATAATAAATATTCATTGGTCAAATTTTATATTGAGTACTTTTTATATTAATGTTTTGAATCTTGCACTTTTACTCTTCGCTCTTATTGTGGTAAGTCGAATGCTGATTATGAAAGTAGTGATGGCTATGTTATACCATAATCGACTAGTTGCAAACAAGAACATTTAAAATTTTGTAGTAGTTTGTCTAAGAAGGAAGAATAAGATTGCAGCGTTCGAAACCTTTATTTAAAACAGTACTCAATATAAAAATAGAGAAATTAATATTTAATATTAAATATTCATTTTCCCATAAATCTTCAGACTAAACACGGAGCCTAAATTAATAGCCTTAATGGTCTATTGCTGCCCTAGATCAGGAGGGTACCAAGTGGAAGACCATATGTCTGGCAACAGGACTCTGCACTATGTCACACAAGCAGTCATGACCTTCAGACAATTTCTGCGACCATATCATCACTTACGTTTGCTCCCCTAAATTCTTTAAACTGTAATCCCCTTTTTTCTGAGGGCAGTTGGGCGAGAGACTAACAAAACATGTTGTAACACCAAAAAATAAATTGAAAGTAAAGTTTATGACAGCATTCCACAACTTAAATAAGAATATTTGCCCAGAAGAGTCGCAGAAGATTCTGAAAATGTCGACAGGCCTTGGTTGAAACCAAAGACGATTTTGTTGAATCAATTTACTCATTATTATTTCAAGATATTTTTGTGTCATGTTGGTAAATATATCTGTTGATATGAGATGTCAGCGTTATTTTCATTTTTGCGCCATCTTAACGACAATTCATCCATCACTCATTGTAGTCTATATGATCTTTAAACATACTATTTCTGGTAGATGATATATACGTATTACGATAACAATTTCTCATAGTCGTTGTCACTGTCATTAAACCAAATATGCTATGAAATTATTTGTATTTGCTTGCTTCCTCAGTTTACTTTAATATTTGCTTTGTTTCTGTAAATATAAGACTGAAAGTATTTGTCTATACTT
Source organism: Ascarosepion bandense (assembly GCA_037127315.1). Taxonomy (NCBI): domain Eukaryota; kingdom Metazoa; phylum Mollusca; class Cephalopoda; order Sepiida; family Sepiidae; genus Ascarosepion; species Ascarosepion bandense. The sequence goes on along the minus strand of JBBBDQ010000727.1, from coordinate 2,289,452 downwards.
CTGAGATGAATTAGTATTTATACTATTGACATTATTCGGACTATTGTTCTCATCTAACCTTTTTCAGATCCTAGGAATTTCAAGCCGAACTATTTAAAAAAAAAGAGAAAAACATGGGAACATATAAAAATTCTTTGAAAGGTTTGGTTTGAAATTCGTAGCATCTGATTAAGGCCAGAGCGTACAATGGCCGAAAGGTCGTAAAAATGGCAACGAAGATGAGGACAATAGTCCGAATAATGTAAGTAGTATTAAAAAAAATTACGATGTATATTATAACTAGCTTATAATTCTAATGAATATTCATGCCCAACATTTGACAGTCGGGACTAATCAGAGTTCAAAAGCAATTGTCTGGCATTGAAAGTAATTACTTTTCTTCCTCTGTTTAATCCCTTATCTCAATGACAAAAGCATACCAGCTTCTTAGTACTATCTTACCATTTATATGGTAGATGTCCAAACGATCTACATTCTTTATTTCCATCAAGTCAGTCTTTCGCAATTTGGATTCAAATCATCCCCACTTCACCCATATTCTTTATATAAGGTAAAAAGTTCGAATTAGACAGCTTCTTCCCCAGAGGTTTTGCTTTGTACAGCAGACATCTGAGAGGATTCCTCGGTGCCACTACAATCTTGTCCTCTTCATGTCAAGAGACAAAATATATATATCCTAAGTATTCTTATAATATACACAATATCAGCTTTCTTCCTGTTTTCCGCCTTTAAAATATTCAGTAACCTAATATATTAAGTGACTCTTTTGTCTTGTATTGCATTGATAATAGTAAAAAAAATATTTATGATAAAAAACAGTATGGAGAAAAGTCTACCTATTTTTAATAGTGTTTTTGGCTGCCACGTTAGATTATTTTAATTTCTAAGTTATTCACACCTCTAGTGTTTTTGTTTTTGTTTTTTGTTTCAATTTTTTATGTATATAATCAATTTCTGCAAAAGACGAGGTTGTTGTTATTGTTTACTTTGAGATGAAAATGAGTAATAAATACCCTCTTTGAACAACCACCATATAGTAATTTTTAACTTTTAAACGTAGTGGGAGTCATTGGTATTGTTTTATTGATTCACTTGCATCAAATACTGGTCTACCTTCTTGTTTTTTCAGAAATATTTATCTTTTATGTCATGCAATAATTCGATGAAAAAATGGTTCCTTTTCCTAGTTTATATTCATAGAGTAAAGCTACTCGTCAGTGTTTCATTTTAATCATTTTCACTGGGAATATGAGTAAGAATATAGTAAAAGAAAAATTATCTGGAAAGAAATAGTCAAGAATAAATCAATATATCTTTATATACTAAGGAGGTGACTTCATTAGTTGTCCGGATCAACAACCAACAAAATGAAAGCACTATTTCATGTGTGACAACCCACAAAATATTAAGGCACGAATTTAAACACATGTGAATACATCTGATTTGTCCCAAACAGTGGTACGCAGATTAAATCATCTCACTATGATTAAGTAAAATATAACAGCTCAAATATCCTGTCAAAACACTTGTTGCATTAGTACACTGCCGCCCATAATTATTACCCCCACCCCAATTTCTTTAAAGAAATTATGTATTTCATACTATTTTTACTATTTATTGCCAAGTGTATAATTCTAAATGAAAATATAATGTTATTTTTTTAATAACGCACAATAGCAGGTGTATCAAATGAACTGTTCTAGTGTCCAGTTTTTGTACTCTCTTCCCCTTGATAGTCTCTTCTTCTTATTGGCTGGCCAAAGAAAAGGCTTCCTGGCTGCCTTGTAGAATTTTGCAAAGTAATAATAACAAAAGTACTATTCTGTTTTAATTCAGAATTATCCACTTAACAATAAATTCAAAAATAGTATGAAATACATTAATTATTTTAAAACTCGGTGTGACTTAATAGTTACTAGCGGAACCCGTGGAATTTCTACGGAAGGATAATTATGATTTCCTGGAAAAAGTTTACTTTGTCATACTACAAATGATAATAACGTCTTCAAGCATAAAAGTATTGGATAATAAAATAATAAAAACATGAAAATGTTTATATTTAATTACTGAAAAATCATTGCTCCTGTGTCCATTATAAACAGAAAAGACCAACTGAGTAATGGCCAAGGGTGTAGAGGCCAGAAATTTCGTTATTAGATTGCGGAATATGACAACAAACCTCCTATTTTTACTATTATATTGTACAGTACACACTCATATACACACACACAATTAGTGTCTCAACCACCAGCTTGTTGCTACTGATACGGTAATGTTAAAGGCTCTCTCCTCCTACTCTCTCACTCTTTACTACCCTTCCGTATGGCAAAGGTGAGAGAAAGGTTGTGGAGAGTAGCGTTTAAAAAGATAGAAGGGAAGGAAAAGCTCGTATAGAGAGTAAGTGGCGTAACGGACGGAGAAACTAAGTAACAAAGGAAGGAGCAAGCAGAATTATTATATAATGGCCGGTAGTTTAGCTTATAGTCTTCTTAGAGCCTCTTAAGAGAAACTAATGCCAATGATAAAAATGGCTGGTTAAGAAATAAAATTGACTTTAACCATAATGTTGCCATCTATGAATTACACGTTATTCAAACTGAGTGATTACTCTTTATAGAATTGGCCAATCGTAAGTTTCTTTGCAAATAACCTAAAGACAGAGAAAAAAGAGTGAAAAAGATAATGAAGATTTATTCTAGCGTATGTTGTTAAAACAGCGCCTCTTGTTGAGATATTTATCTTAAAACGATTTAATTTCAAAAGAATCTGTATGTTAATTGAATGATATCCAATCAATTTACTAATTACTATCGTACTTTCTTTTTAATTAAGACAGGTTTTCAATTTTATAAAACAATGTTCCGTTTTATTTTATTTTGCTTCTTTTTGGAAGATAGTTAGATTCATTAAATATTAAAATAAAAGAAGACATCTGACACCAATGTCAGCGATTAAGCCTAAGAAAAATCCTTAGGTTAGCTCAAGAAAACAAGCCGAAGGAAAATAGAAGAAAAACAACAAGAATGAAAATTCATGCGATATTATGTGTATGCGAAATTTGCTTGTCAAAGATTTCTTCATAGCAATGCGTCCATATTTCATACAATATCTGATTTTATAATAAACTAGCAGTTTAGCGCGGTTTTACTTGGGTATTTTCAGGAATAATAAGAATAAAGAACATATGATGAAACTACATAGCAACGTCCACCCTCGTCACTTTTATAGATATAGATAACAAAGTAGACTGTCTCTATTGAATTAGGGTAGGAGGGGGAAGGAGAAACATATATAGATATAGATAATATAAAGTTGGGTGAACGATTTTATATTATAATCAACACATAGACTGATCCCTGGCTTTGTGGGGTGATAATATATATTTTTCTACCTTAAATCTGACTTTCTGAAAAATTTCAAGGTGTCGTTAGCGTTATAAAATTTTCATCTACATTTGAGCGCAACTAATGTCGAGCTAGACCGCAAAATGCAGACGCTAATTCGAATCTATCAAACAAACAAATACTTATACAAAGTCCACCCTCGTCACCTTTATAGATATAGATGTTGGGTTGGTAGTACCTGCTAGGATCTCAGTTATGAGCAAATAGTAAACACCCCCAAAAATGAATTAATGTATAGAATTAGATTTTTATATTTAAAATCACAGCAATATATTTTTATATTAAAATTACCAACAATAAAATATATCTGTAATTGCATTTAAATGCGTTTAAAGTATTTAGATTAAATAACCCATAGAGGTGCTGATATGTGGATAAACACAATCAAGTAATAATTAATAATGTCCTAATAAAATATAAATTAACCAATTAATATTGACAAAACATTCACCACAAGCTTATATTTGACAGATATATTGTCTGAGTTTCATATCATCATCATCATCATCATCATCATCATCATCATCGATGTCATCCTCATTAGCCCAGGACCAAGTGTGGTTACAGGATTATTGTGCAGCTGATTCCGTAGCCAGTTCTAACCTGGCTGTGACCGCCAGACTGTTATCCGTTTGTGTATAGCGTATCCTCGGTAAGCAGACCTGGTGGAGCCTATCCCTCTACATGTTCAATGTTCTCTAACCTGAAGGCTCAACTTGATCACAGACAAGTAACAATTAGCTCTATTGAAGGGGACCTTCCACCCTGACTGTTGAATTAAGTCTAGGAAGCCCTTCGCATAGCGATAGTGTGTTTTCGCCTCATTGGCCGCCTACGTATCTATCGAACATCGTTTAACATATTGTATTTCATGGTGATTCGAGCTTACGCACTCGAGTAAACCTAATAAAGAAACTGTTCGAATTCTGCAGAGAGGATTTATTATTTGAATTCGTCTTTGCAGAAGAAATTCACTTGTTTAGATTTCCTCGAAAAAAAAAATCCGTAGCTGCACATTTTCATACCAGAAACATAAACGACGACATTTAAAAAAATAATAGATTCTGTCAGCTCCTCTTCACTTTTGATTTTAACACGCAAATATTTTCATTGAATCCTCGTCATCTATTTTTCTTGAAGAGTATTTCAAATTCTCTTAGATATCTATTTTAATGATGCCTCTCAAGTTTTCTATTCGGCTAATATATAGAGAGACCGGAAGACATTACATTAATATAGTCTGTTCTTGAACAAATTATGATAATGTGGGAATATTTAGCTTTACGGTTTCCATAAAAGCCTAGCCGTTCTTTATTTATTTTGTTCAGACTTTTGTCCTCATCTTTATTGCCGTATTCTCGACGTTTCGGCAGTTGTACGCCCCAGCCTTTTTCAGGTATTTGAAACCTTTTCAAGCTTCTGGAAAAGGCCGAAGCATGCAGCAGCAGAAACGTTGTCAATACGCCAATAAAAATGAGAACAAGAGTCCGAACAATGTAAATGTTTTAAATACTACCTAAAACTCAGATGTATACAGTAATTAACTTTCTTCTTTATACGAATCAACCTACAGCTTTTTATGTGAGCTTTTTCTTCTGGAATTATTTCTTTTGAAAAAAGAACTTCAGTAATATTCAACATTTTAAGAGCGATCATCAATTTTGAGAGTCTTGGGTGAGTAAATTCTTGGTGAACAGAATCTCTAACCCAGCAAAAATGTTCATCCAGTTTTGCTTATCATTCATGAATATAAATTATTTTTCAAGTACTTTCGATAAACTTTGCTTTCGTGTCATTTTTATTTAACTAATCATAGCTGAAATATCATTTTGACGTATTAGGACACTGGAAATTAATTTCAACGAAATCGCTCATGACGCATTTCTGTCTCGATTGTGTATCGTGTTTTCAAAAATATTTTTAATCTTGCATTCTTATACATCTTATCTTCTGTGTGCTGCTACAGTTATCTACTTCTGACATAGGAGGTAAATTATTGATGACCCGCTAATACATACACTCAATATCATCACATGGGTGATGTCAAGTTTATCGCATGTTACTTTCTTGTTAAGGTTTATCACAAATAGTTATTGTCAGTTCTTGGTCTCCTGATTGAGTTATATGAGAATATTATCTGAGGATATTTTCATAGATGATGAAATCACTTATACCCAGAAACAAAGTGGGATAAAATGTTCACGACCAGGGCGAGAAATTCCCAGCATATAACATGTATATTAAATAGCTGTAGAACATCTTGGTTGTCTCTTCTAGTTACCTCTTTCTTACGGCCAGTGTTTATGATTATTTATAAACTAGAAGCTAAAAATCTACAGATATTTTGTTTATGCAGAAATGTTATACTTTTAAAAAGTGCTGAGAATACAGGAGACATAGTCTACTAACCTGCCATTTTTGGAATGATGGTGATCATCATCTCCCAGTTGCGTCGCTCTCTTCGAGCAGAACGAGGTTTGACTGTATCTCTGTCCGAGAACAGATATGCTTCTGAGAAAAACAACACTGTGAGGTGCTCAATCTCTGGGAATAATGTACTGAGGTTTAATTACAACATTACAGTATAGAGGGATGGATCAGTGGTCGCCACCGCGGCCATCACAACAGGCGTTTGCAAGGATTGGTCAATTTTTGTTATTGGCCCGTGTGCATGCGTTCGGGTTCTGAATATTAAACCGAACCTTGTGTCACATCCATGTCTCAGTGGAGAGAAAAGGTAAAAATTATAAAATAGTCAGAACATGCGAGAAACGAGGAATTTATAACGGAAATAGAAAATGCCATTAATAATCAGAAACACGAAAATGAAATTTCGGTGACACGTAATGAGGAATGCAGTCTTGGAAGATTTAACACTCTCCAGACGTATGTAAGTCACGAGCAGCATGGGGAACAGAGGACAGTCAACTTGGTATATATATTATATATATATATAAAGAATATATTAAAGTGCAATTTGCAATGTGCTGAAAAAAACAACATTACAACACAATATATCGATCAACTAAATAATAACAACGATTTGCCTGATTCACCACAAATAACAAACAACAACAGAAATAATAATAATGATAACAATAATAATAATAAAATAGTAATAATACAAAGAAGAACAATAATTTTGACTTGATACTACACAGAACACAAATCAACAGCAACAACAACAATAATGATAATGATTATTGTATGATTAAACTCAGATCAAAATAATAATAATATTTTGACGTGATGCTACACACACCATAATTCCACGTCAAATTAATAATATAATATTGCTAATAATAATAATTTTGAGCAGAAGCTACCCATTAAAAAATGAACAATAATAATAATAATAATATTTTGACGTGATGCTACACACACCATAAATCCACATCAAAATAATAATATAACATTGCTAATGATGATAATAATTTTGAGCTGAACTTACCCATCAACAGCTGAATAATAATAATAATAATAATAATAATAATAATAATAATAATAAAATAATAATAATAATAATAATAATAATAACAATAATAATAATAATAATAATTACGCAGGAGATAGAACGAATGAAGAATAAACCCGAACAGACATGGTCTGGAATTACAGAAGATGATATTAAATTTGCACTAAAAAAAGCACACAATTGGAAAACTCCAGGTATAGATAAAATTCCTAACTTTTGGCTATATTATTTAAATGCAGCACATAAAAAAATAGCCAAAGAACTCCAAGAAATGGTTGACGATCCCACTAAAATTCCTGCATGGATGACAAAAGGAATTACATTTCTTCTACCCAAGAATGGTGACACAAACAACCCGAAAAACTACAGACCAATTACATGTCTTCCGACAACATATAAACTACTAACATCTATTTTAACAAAACAAACATATTTATTCTTAGAAAGAAATGACATGATACCGCTTGAACAAAAAGGGTGCAAACGTGGCTGTTATGGCTGTAAAGACCAATTGCTAATTAACAAAATGATCCTGGAAAACTGCTACAAGACAAAGAAAAATCTTAGTACTGCCTGGATAGACTACCGAAAGGCATTCGATAGTGTGCCACATGAATGGATTTTAAAGACTTTAAATATATACAAGATATCGCCCGTCATCATCAATTTCATCAAACAGTGCATGTCTATATGGAAAACAACCCTTTACCTCAATCATATAAATGGAACCTATAAGTCTGATGAAATAAACATCAAAAGAGGTATATTTCAAGGTGATTCTTTATCTCCCTTACTATTCTGCATATCATTAATAGCACTAACCAGTCAACTTAATAAGACAGAATGTGGTTATAAAATAGGCCAAAAGAAAATAAGCCATCTATTTTACATGGATGACTTAAAGTTATATGCTAAGAATGATAATGAGCTGGAAGGTCTTCTGCAAACTGTAAAATGCTTCAGCGAAGACATTGGAATGAAATTTAATTTGAATAAATGTGCTAAAGCTACAGTTTTACGTGGATCAATACAAGAAACATCCTCAATTAGCCTAGACCCTGCTGTAACAATAAAAGAATTGAAACCAGAAGAAGCTTATAAATACCTAGGTGTAAATGAGAGCGAAAACATTCACCATAAAAAAATGAAAGAAATAGTGCGTAAAGAGTACTATAGAAGGCTGCGAATGATATTAAAAACTGAATTAAATTCACAGAATAGAGTTATGGCCATTAATAGCCTTGCAATCCCAGTTGTCCAATATAGCTTCAACATCTTAAACTGGACTCTAAACGACATCAGGCGAATGGATGCTAAAACAAGAAAGCTTCTTTCTAAGCATAGGATGCATCACCCAAAGGCTGATGTAGACCGTCTATACATACCCCGTAAAGAAGGTGGAAGGGGTCTTATTCAGCTGGAATTGTCATACAAGACAACAACTATTGGCTTACTAACATACATAGAAACAACAAAGGATTGGATGATACAATTAGTAAGGCAACATGAAGAAAGAAAGAAAAAATATTCAATAATAAAAGAAGGCAGTAAATACAAACAAGAATTACAGTTAGTAGATTCTGTAGAAAAGCAAAACAGTAGCCAAGAACCAACTATTGCGGCAAAAAATATGAAAATGAAAGCCAAAGATAAAGCTCTTGAAAAAGATGAAACTGCGCTGGCAAGACAAACCTCTGCATGGCCAATATCCAGTACGTGCCAATAAATCCAATGTTGACAAAGTTAATACTCATCGATGGTTACGTGCATCTGGATTAAAGTCTGAAACTGAAGGATTTATACTTGCAGCACAAGACCAAAGTCTTTTCACGAGAAACTTTCAGGCAAATATTATGCATAATAATATGGATCCAAAATGCAGGTTTTGTGATAAACACCAAGAAACAATAGACCACCTAATCTCAGGCTGTTCTGTGCTTGCCCCAAACGAATATAAAAATCGCCACGATAGAGTTGGGCAATATTTACATTGGGCAATGTGCAAACATTATGGAAAAGCTGTAAACAAACACTGGTATGAACATCATCCAGCACCGGTTACAGAAATAGAAGATGTAACCATTCTATGGGATTACACCATCTACACAGACAGAAAAATTGAAGCAAACAGGCCAGACATTATTGTTAAAAACCAGAAGGAGAAAACTTGTCTATTAATTGATATGGCTTGTCCAGCGGATTGTAACATAGCAATCAAGGAGTTTGAAAAACTGTCAAAATATAAAGACCTGGAAATTGAAATAGAAAAAATGTGGAAATTGAAAACAAGAGTTGTGCCAGTGATAGTAGGTGCACTTGGAATGATAAAAAATGGAACAAAACAACACATTGAAAGAATCGCTGGAAACCCCAGCTTAAGAGATATACAAAAAATTGTATTATTAAGTACAGCCCACACACTAAGGAAAACGTTATCTATGTAATGCTGAGGATGATAGGGAGGATAGAAAAACATGAAATGGAGTCATAACAACACGCCACTACCTGCCTTAGGTCTCCCCGCAGACTTGGTTGGTAGTGAGACCAATGCAGAAATCGAAATATGATGAAAAATGACATAATAATAATAATAATAATAATAATAATAATAATAATAATAATAATAATAATAATAATAATAAATGATAAAAAATGGAACAAAACAACACATTGAAAGAATCCCTGGAAACCCCAGCTTAAGAGATATACAAAAAATTGTCTTATTAAGTACAGCCCACACACTAAGGAAAACTTTATCTATGTAATGCTGGAGACGATAGGGAAGATAGAAAAACATGAAATGGAGTCATAACAACACGCCACTACCTGCCTTAGGTCTCCCCGCAGACTTGGTTGGTAGTGAGACCAATGCAGAAATCGAAATATGATGAAAAATGACATAATAATAACAATAAAATAATAATAATAATAATAATAATAATAATAATAACAATAAAAGAATTGAAACCAGACGAAGCTTATAAATACCTAGGTGTAAATGAGAGCGAAAACATTCACCATAAAAAAATGAAAGAAATAGTGCGTAAAGAATACTATAGAAGGCTACGAATGATATTAAAAACTGAATTAAATTCACAGAACAGAGTTATGGCCATTAATAACCTTGCAATCCCAGTTGTCCAATATAGCTTCAACATCTTAAACTGGACTCTAAACGACATCAGACGAATGGATGCTAAAACAAGAAAGCTTCTTTCTAAGCATAAGATGCATCATCCAAAGGCTGATGTAGACCGTCTATACATACCCCGTAAAGAAGGTGGAAGGGGTATTATTCAGCTGGAATTGTCATACAAGACAACAACTATTGGCTTACTAACATACATAGAAACAACAAAGGATTGGATGATACAATTAGTAAGGCAACATGAAGAAAGAAAGAAAAAATATTCAATAATAAAAGAAGGCAGTAAATACAAACAAGATTTACAGTTAGTAGATTCTATAGAAAAGCAAAACAGAAGCCAAGAACCAACTATTGCGGCAAAAAATATGAAAATGAAAGCCAAAGATAAAGCTCTTGAAAAGATGAAACAGCGCTGGCAAGACAAACCTCTGCATGGCCAATATCCAGTACGTGCCAATAAATCCAATGTTGACAAAGTTAATACTCATCGATGGTTACGTGCATCTGGATTAAAGTCTGAAACTGAAGGATTTATACTTGCAGCACAAGACCAAAGTCTTTTCACGAGAAACTTTCAGGCAAATATTATGCATAATAATATGGATCCAAAATGCAGGTTTTGTGATAAACACCAAGAAACAATAGACCACCTAATCTCAGGCTGTTCTGTGCTTGCCCCAAACGAATATAAAAATCGCCACGATAGAGTTGGGCAATATTTACATTGGACAATGTGCAAACATTATGGAAAAGCTGTAAACAAACACTGGTATGAACATCATCCAGCACCGGTTACAGAAATAGAAGATGTAACCATTCTATGGGATTACACCATCTACACAGACAGAAAAATTGAAGCAAACAGGCCAGACATTATTGTTAAAAACCAGGAGGAGAAAACTTGTCTATTAATTGATATGGCTTGTCCAGCGGATTGTAACATAGCAATCAAGGAATTTGAAAAACTGTCAAAATATAAAGACCTGGAAATTGAAATAGAAAAAATATGGAAATTGAAAACAAGAGTTGTGCCAGTGATAGTAGGTGCACTTGGAATGATAAAAAATGGAACAAAACAACACATTGAAAGAATCCCTAGAAACCCCACCTTAAGAGACATACAAAAAATTGTCTTATTAAGTACAGCCCACACACTAAGGAAAACTTTATCTATGTAATGCTGAGGATGATAGGGAAGATAGAAAAACATGAAATGGTGCCATAACAACACACCACTACCTGCCTTAGGTCTCCCCGCAGACTTGGTTGGTAGTGAGACCAAAGCAGAAATCGAAATATGATGAAAAATGACATAATAATAATAATAATTTTAATAATATTGACATGATGCAACAGAGGTCAGAGATCAACAGCAAGGACGCCAATAATAATAATAATAATAATAATAATAATAATAATAATAAATCCAATGTTGATATAGTTAAACCTCATCGATGGTTACATGCATCTGGATTAAAGTCTGAGACGTAAGGCCAAAGTCTTTCTACTAAAAACTTTCAGGCAAATATTATACATAATAATGTGGATTGAAAATGCAGGTTCTGTGATAAACACCAAGAAACAAAAGACCATCTCATCTCAGATTGTTCTGTACTTGCCACAAACAAATATAAAAATCGTCACGATAGAGTGGGGCAATATTTACATTGGACAATGTGCAAATACTATGGAATATCTGTAAACAAACACTGGTATGAACATCACCCAGCACCGGTTACAGACATAGAAGATGTCAACATTCTATGGAATTACACCATCTATACAGACAGAAAAATTGAAGCAAATAGGCCGGACATTATTGTTAAAAAACAGAAAGAAAAAACCTGCCTATTAATTGATATGGCTTGTCCAGCGGATTGTAACATAGCAACCAAGAAATTCGAAAAACTGTCAAAATATAAAGACCTGAAATTTTAAATAGAAAAAATGTGGAAATTGGAAACAAGAGTTGTGTCAGTGATAGTGTGTGCACTTGGAATGATAAAAAATAGAACAAAAAAAACCACATTGAAAGAATCCCTGGAAACCCCAGCTTAAGAGATATACAAAAAATTGTCTTATTAAGTACAGCCCACACTAAGGAGAACTTTGTCTATGTAATGCTAGGGATGATAGGAGAGATAGAAAAACATGAAACGTAGCCATAACAACACGCCACGACCTGCCTTAGGTCTTCCCGCAGACTTGGTTAGTAGTGCGACCATAGCAGAAATCGAAATATGATGAAAAATGACATAATAATAATATTAATAATAACATTGACATGATGCTACACAGTCCACACATCAACTGCAACAACCTCAGCTATAATACTACTACTAACAATAATAAGTATTTTTATTTTCATTTTGACTTGATGCTACACGGATCACGAATTAGCAGCAATAATAATAATAATAATAATAATAATAATAATAATAATAATCGTACTAATTTTGACCTGATCCAACACAGACCACGGATCAAGAGCCATAATAATAATTGTGACCTGATACTACACAGACTACAAATCAACAGACTACAATAAGAACCAATAATAATTATAGTAATAATAATAATATTGATCTCATCCTACACGGACCACAAATCAACACAAACAACAATAACAATTACAACAATAATAATACTAATTTTGACCTGATGCGTCACAGACTACGAATCAGGAGCTATTTCGTGGGTCTTGGCAATGTTCGACACGAAAACTTACTTAAACTAATAGGCAAGCTTAACTTCTCTGGGAAGTATATTAGGATAATCAGTAACATGTACTTTGGACAAGCAGCTTGCATTCCGATAGGAAAGTCATTAAGGAAGTACACTAGCATAAAACTACGCACCCACACACATACACGAACAAAACTGCATGAAACTATACATTTTCTCACAGGGTTTATTCAAGTTTAAATAGTTAAAATGGGATCACTGATTGATTCGTTTTCACGGTCTATCAACCTTTAAAATCATTTAACAACAGAACATGCTTTTAGATCGTAATAATGATTTTGAAATAATCATGGTTTAGTAGTAAAATCTGACTAATTAATTCATAGATGGGGAGAAGAAGTGAATTTATACCTTTTTCCAAGGATATTTGGGCGTGATTGAGTATAATGAGTTCAACTGGAATTTGAACTCAGCTCTCCGATTAACAATTCCAAATGATCATCCATTACACCATCCGCACATTCAAGCTAACTACATCTAATATTCCCAAGATGTTACGCATTTAGATATTGACCAGACAGGATGTTGGTTAACTTCGGAGATTGTACGGGGTAATTCAATAAAGGCCAATCAGTTTACTAATTACTATCGCCTTACGACACATTTATATATTTAGTAACAATTTCTTTAATTGTTTTTGTTTATTTGTTTCTTTTGTCTTTTAAAGCTGTTTCGATTTGATTGCTATGGGGAAAGCAAAAAAAAAAACAAAAAAAAAACAAAGAAGGTGTCTGAACACATGATCCATAAATTGGCGTTATTTAAAAGGAAGTGAAAACATACTTGAACTGCAAGGTAAGCTCAACTTACATGAGAAATATATTAGGACAAGAAGCAATATTTATTCAATCTGAACTGATTGCACGCGGAGAAGAACGCGTTACAGAAGTAAAGAAACAGAAAACGAATAAGACAAGGCTGTGTTCTCTCATCTTATTTATTTTATTTATACTGCCGGATGATTTCCTGAAAAATCTACAAATATCTTCATAGAAACTGCTTTGACTTGCTTATTTCCCTGATTCTCCGACCACATAAATTTAAGCGTGCTATTAGATTAGGATTAAGGTCCTACATTTTTACTGTTGAAATAACTAAATGTAACCCACTATTCTACTCGAATAGTTTATTTTCTCGCACTTACCGCTGGTAGAACTCCATTCCATTTGCTTTATTCCCATAATTTATACATTCCCATAATTTATACATTCCCATAATTTATAGATTCCCATAATTTATACATTCCCATAATTTATACATTCCCATAATTAATGCATTCCCAGAATTTATACATTCCCATAATTTATACATTCCCATAATTTATACATTCCCATAACTCATACATTCCCATAATTTATACATTCCCATAATTCATACTTTCCCAGAATTTATACATTCCCAGAATTCATACATTCCCATAATTTATACATTCCCATAATTTATACATTCCCATAATTTATACATTCCCATAATTCATACATTCCCAGAATTTATACATTCCCAGAATTTATACATTCCCAGAATTCATACATTCCCATAATTCATACATTCCCAGAATTTATACATTCCCATAATTCATACATTCCCAGAATTTATACATTCCCAGAATTTATACATTCCCATAATTCATACATTCCCAGAATTTATACATTCCCATAATTCATACATTCCCATAATTCATACATTCCCAGAATTCATACATTCCCAGAATTTATAATGGTCTAGTAATACTAATTACACCATAACTAGGAAGAGAAGGTGGATTCATACGATTCTCAAGGATACATAATTGCAACGAATCAAATAATATTAGAACTCTGCTCTTTGATTAACAATCCAGAGTCATTATCCATTACACCAGAACCACAAGCAATCTTACAGCAACTGGTATTACCCAGCGGTTACCCATTTAGCTACTAATCAGGCTCTTAAGTAACCGTTGCTTAAATTTGTTTATATTGTCTTAAGCCTATTCCTGTAAGGATGTGGCAGGAGGACGGGTCACCACTATAGCTGTAAGGACGTCCAGGCATGTCTCGTACAAGGCCAATTCACAAACACAGGTGACACTCCCCACAACTTACGTTTTATCAGAGTTTATCAGAAGCTTATCAAAAGGTAGTTTAGTGGAAGAATAAAACAATAAATTTTGTATATTTAAATAGAAATGTATTAATAGAATGAAATAACATGATCTGGTACAAGTTAAACATTTTATGAGAAAATATAGTATGTAGGCAGGAACGTATGTATGTATGTATGTATGTATGTATGTATGTATGTATGTATGTATGTATGAGCGTTATCGTTGGGTAGGTTTGTCTTTGAAGTCATCGCTTAGTCTTAAAAGGTCCCATTCGGTTATCAAAGATAAACGGAAACAGACGGTTGAACGATGAAAAGAAAGGAGGTGAGAGAGAAAGATAAAGATAATAATAGAGATGAGGGAGAAAGATAGAAAAATGTCATTTGGGAATTCACTCCCGGATGTGATTCTGGCTTTTTCATTGGACGACGAACAAACTTCGCGTCGGCTCGCGAATAGGTCCGTAAAAAAATATTTCTGATGATTGAAGAATAATTGAATTTTGTTTTTAGGTGTTTCCTAGTTTTCTATTAGCCAAAAATCATTTCGCATTAAGGTGTAAAATTTCGCGAGTTTTGCGTGTAACTTCAGGTCTTTTTTACTTCTAACAAAATCAGTGCTTAACATTTAAATTTTAAATCTAGATCTTGTTTTGTTTACTACAAGAACATAACACGTAAATGATGATGATTACTAAACTTGGATTAGTTTGAGAAATTTTCGTGGTACTCAGGATTTATTATGACTGTGAGACTAACTTTCTAACTATTGCTTAAATCATTCTTCTTCTTCTTCTATGTGCCCTGTCCCTTCAGGACGTAGGCGATCATGGATCTCCACGTCTCCCTATCCCTTGTGGCTCTTAGTATGGTTGCTCCTGTTGCTCCTGGCAACCCCCGTTCCGTCATCCACCTGATCAAACCCTGCAAATATGTTATCCGCTGCCTTCCTCTGTCTCTCCTTCCTTCTATCTGTCCAGTCAGTATCAGGTTCTCCAGGCTCTCCTTCTTCATTGCAAGTCCCAGGAACTTCAGTTGTCTCTTCCTGATGCTCAGCATCAATTTCCTTTTTGTTGCCATTCTTTCTAACACTTCGTCGTTGCTTGTATGCTCAGTCCACGATATCCGTAGCATCCTTCTGTAGAACCACATTTCGGCCGCTTCCAGTTTTGTCCTCATTTTCGATTATATTGTCCAGCATTCACAGCCGTATTGAAGAACTGACATCACGTAGCAGTCTAGCACTCTTTTCTTTGTTTCTATTGAGATCTTCCTGTGTGTTAGTATTTTGCTCATCTTCTGGAACGCGTCCTTTGCCATGCCAATTCGCCTTCGGATAAGAGAATATACGGATATTGAAAAGAACAATATTGTGTAATATATACTTTAATAATTGTATCAATGCATTTCTATTTTTCTGAGACTATCTCATTAACTATCGATTCAAGACGGACCTCAAGAGAGAAGAAAAAAGATTGATTTGTTCTCAGCATAAGAATATACGTATATTTTTAAGGGAAAATCATTGAGCATCGAAAGTTTTTATGACTTTCGTCAATGTCATTCTAATCGAAGTGCGGAAGGAAATTCGCTCAGCAGTGTGCCTGTCTCCAATCCAAGCAAAGGCGAAGTTATCTAGACTTAGAATCAATTTTTCTTCGGTAGAGTTCACACCCCAACAAGCGAGTCCATTATCGTTTGGAATAACCTTTCACTCGAAGAAGGAATTGAGACGAATTCTTTGTTCTTTGTCTCGGGAGAAACGTCAGATGGCCGAGAAAAGGAAACAAAAGAAAAATTTCGAGAACGATAAATGGAAAGCCGTGTTAGAACTACAGGCCAACCAGCGATAAGTTCAAGCATGAATGATGAAAAACGTTCTATATTTCATTAATCTTCCAGGTTGGCATCACCATCATCATCGTCTTTGTCGTCGTCATGTTTCAAGGCAAAATATATGGAGCTCGACAAATATACCCATAGTCTTAGGCAGAGTTATTAGCCGAAGTTTGATCTGTAATTCCAATTATAGAATGCACTATGTGAGATACAGAGTCTCCTTGGGTTACGGCTATAATGAAAGTCAATATCTGCCATTAGACGTATTGTAATGCGTGGCAAGTATATTTCGCTAGATCAGTTACAACTGAGGGGTGAGTTCGATCCTCAATTAACGCCTTATATATTTGAACCTTTGTCACATCTAAGCAACTATCTTATCTAAAAATCACCATAATGAAAATGGGCGATTATATTGCATAACACTTTACTCATTATTAACAAAGAAATGCCAAAACTGACTCCCCCTATCTCTCTCTCTCTCTCTCTCTTTATATATATATATATATATATATATATATATATATATCTGAAGAGTGTGGACGTCATTGTGATATAACCCGAGGAACCTTTCGGCCAACACTTGTCAAGGGTCACGTTGGCAAAGTTTATGAATAGGTAAGAAAGAGGACACAACAGAATGGAAAATTGGAAAATTTTTGCACTACTGGGAGCTGATGGAATTACGCTTAAAAATAAATTTATTGAGGAAATTTAAAACGTAAGGGGGGTGTAAACATATGAATTACACAGAGTGAAAATAAAAAAGAAAAAAGAAAAAAGGTTACACTCATAGACTCACCAGTAGTTGCAGAGAGCGTAAAAATTGCTCTTTCTGCCTGCACAGGCTCGGCTGTTGGATCTTAAGACAAATGGCCTCCAATATACGCAGATGATGTAACGAACGAGCACTGTGCAGGACAGAAAACCAACTGTCCTCATAAGAAGAGGCACAAGCCGGATTGTCCAACAGGTGTTGGCCGATTGCTGAATCCAGCACGGCCTGAGTCGTTCTTATATTACTACTGGAATTACCCAAACGTAAATTCGCGGGGACATGCTGCGCTACCCGTGTCTCCAATCTCAGATTGGTTCGTCCTATGTATGCTGCATCGCAACAGCATTTGAATTTGTATACAACAGAATTTTTACGAAAATAGGACAACCGATCCTTAACAAAAGATGGAAAAACGGGCCTTGTTTTATAAACAACGCGCAGTTTTACTGAATAATACCCCGACGAAATATTAGCCGAAACTTTATTAGTAACAGCGAGACACTGTCTACCAAGCCAAGGTAATTTTAGATATAAAGGACAGCGACTTGGCCCTTCAACTTTTGGTTCTTTAAACCGTTTAATTTTACGGGAAATGACCCGTTTCACAAAATTAATAGGGTACCCGTTCCCCTCGAAAATATCATGCAGGCGTGTCAATTCACTAGCCAAGCATTCGGGAGAACAAATATTCAGGGCACGGTGAACCAAAGTTTCTATTAGGCCAATTTTGCGGGATTTAGGGACGAACGAATTCCAATTCGTATATAGACCTGTAAAGGTCGGTTTACGAAAAACAGATGTGACGAAAACATCGCCCTTACGCTGAACAAAGACATCTAAAAATGGAAGACCTCCGTCATTCTCCATCTCCATAGTGAACTGTAGAGAAGGATGTAGGGAATTAAGCTGAACTAAGAACTGTTCAGCTTCAGATGTGCTGTTAAATATTGAGAAGGTATCATCAACATAACGTCGATAAACTAAAGGTAAATTGACCTTCTCGAAAAGCACACGTTCGTAAAACCCCACGAAGATGTTGGACAGGAAAGGACCCAAAGGACTACCCATAGCGACACCGTTCGTCTGTGCATACATAATCCCATTGAAACTAAACTCGACTCCTTCAGTAGCCAACAACATACACTCCAGGAAAATTTCCTCGGGAATAATCGCAGGGCCAAAGCCACCTCGATACAACATGTCGGCACAAATGTTTATACACTCTAATAAAGGGACGTTAGTGTATAAACTAACAATATCAAACGAAACCATACACTTTTCATTTGAAGAAAACTCCAAATTTCTGACTAATTTAGAAAAACTGAAGGAGTCAGGGACACTGTAAGTGGACAAAGCAACAGACAAAGGTTGTATAATCTCGGCCAACCACTTGGCCAGCTCATGCTGAATAGACCCCACCATAGAAAGTATGGGTCTAAGAGGAACTCCTTCCTTATGGACTTTAGGAAGGCCATACATTCGGGGTCGCTGAGAGCCAGCAGGCCTAATCCTATTGTAGATGTCTTTGGAAATAATACCTTGTTTATATAAAGTAAGAAGCCAACGTTGAATTCAGTACACTTCGCTCAGTTGTGATAAAGACTCCCTTGACTGGCGTGGTGTACATTACCGTACTATTGGTTCCTTGCGTTCTCGTGGTGACATTTATATTACCAAGCCTGATAAAGGAGCCGGCGTTGTTATACTAAATTTGGACGATTATCATTCTAAAATGAATGATATTTTGAATGACCGTTCAAAGTTTTCTGTTATCGGTCCAGCCGATAAATTTGATCGCACTGTTAAGACAGAGGCTAAAATTCAACGTTGGCTTCTTACTTTATATAAACAAGGTATTATTTCCAAAGACATCTACAATAGGATTAGGCCTGCTGGCTCTCAGCGACCCCGAATGTATGGCCTTCCTAAAGTCCATAAGGAAGGAGTTCCTCTTAGACCCATACTTTCTATGGTGGGGTCTATTCAGCATGAGCTGGCCAAGTGGTTGGCCGAGATTATACAACCTTTGTCTGTTGCTTTGTCCACTTACAGTGTCCCTGACTCCTTCAGTTTTTCTAAATTAGTCAGAAATTTGGAGTTTTCTTCAAATGAAAAGTGTATGGTTTCGTTTGATATTGTTAGTTTATACACTAACGTCCCTTTATTAGAGTGTATAAACATTTGTGCCGACATGTTGTATCGAGGTGGCTTTGGCCCTGCGATTATTCCCGAGGAAATTTTCCTGGAGTGTATGTTGTTGGCTACTGAAGGAGTCGAGTTTAGTTTCAATGGGATTATGTATGCACAGACGGACGGTGTCGCTATGGGTAGTCCTTTGGGTCCTTTCCTGTCCAACATCTTCGTGGGGTTTTACGAACGTGTGCTTTTCGAGAAGGTCAATTTACCTTTAGTTTATCGACGTTATGTTGATGATACCTTCTCAATATTTAACAGCACATCTGAAGCTGAACAGTTCTTAGTTCAGCTTAATTCCCTACATCCTTCTCTACAGTTCACTATGGAGATGGAGAATGACGGAGGTCTTCCATTTTTAGATGTCTTTGTTCAGCGTAAGGGCGATGTTTTCGTCACATCTGTTTTTCGTAAACCGACCTTTACAGGTCTATATACGAATTGGAATTCGTTCGTCCCTAAATCCCGCAAAATTGGCCTAATAGAAACTTTGGTTCACCGTGCCCTGAATATTTGTTCTCCCGAATGCTTGGCTAGTGAATTGACACGCCTGCATGATATTTTCGAGGGGAACGGGTACCCTATTAATTTTGTGAAACGGGTCATTTCCCGTAAAATTAAACGGTTTAAAGAACCAAAAGTTGAAGGGCCAAGTCGCTGTCCTTTATATCTAAAATTACCTTGGCTTGGTAGACAGTGTCTCGCTGTTACTAATAAAGTTTCGGCTAATATTTCGTCGGGGTATTATTCAGTAAAATTGCGCGTTGTTTATAAAACAAGGCCCGTTTTTCCATCTTTTGTTAAGGATCGGTTGTCCTATTTTCGTAAAAATTCTGTTGTATACAAATTCAAATGCTGTTGCGATGCAGCATACATAGGACGAACCAATCTGAGATTGGAGACACGGGTAGCGCAGCATGTCCCCGCGAATTTACGTTTGGGTAATTCCAGTAGTAATATAAGAACGACTCAGGCCGTGCTGGATTCAGCAATCGGCCAACACCTGTTGGACAATCCGGCTTGTGCCTCTTCTTATGAGGACAGTTGGTTTTCTGTCCTGCACAGTGCTCGTTCGTTACATCATCTGCGTATATTTGAGGCCATTTGTCTTAAGATCCAACAGCCGAGCCTGTGCAGGCAGAAAGAGCAATTTTTACGCTCTCTGCAACTACTGGTGAGTCTATGAGTGTAACCTTTTTTCTTTTTATTTTCACTCTGTGTAATTCATATGTTTACACTCCCCTTACGTTTTAAATTTCCTCAATAAATTTATTTTTAAGCGTAATTCCATCAGCTCCCAGTAGTGCAAAAATTTTCCAATTTTCCATTCTGTTGTGTCCTCTTTCTTACCTATTCATAAACTTTGCCAACGTGACCCTTGACAAGTGTTGGCCGAAAGGTTCCTCGGGTTATATCACAATGACGTCCACACTCTTCAGATCTATTAGTAATTTCTGTGGGTACAATTCCCTTTTCATATATATATATATATAGCGAGAGAGAGAGAAAGAAAGAGAGAGAGAGTATATTTCCATTTGTAAACGAGTTATTGCGCAACCTAGGTTTCTACCATGAGTGGTGTCTTCAGACGTTTTGCAAGAACAAGTTTATCAATAAAGCTATTGCAAATCGCCTGAAGATACCACTCATGGTAGAAACCTAATAACTCGTTTAGAAATGGAAAGTATTCAAAAGTTCTACAATATAATTTTATTGAACACTTTTTAATAAAAATCTGCATGGGTCTAACCTTTTTATGACCAGAAACTAAGTAATTAAACTATATATATATATATATATATATATATATATATATATATATATATATATATATATATATAGTGGATCGAGGCAGCAAATAATTTTCTAAACACATACTGCTAAATATAAGAGACAATGAATGTCTATTATGTTTAATCATGAGATTATTATGTTTAATCAAATTTACAATGCGGTTCTAAGACGTCACACCGCGTGATAGTGCAAAATGACAACAGAACCATGTATTCAAATACAATTTAAATCCGGTTATAACACTTTAGATTCCATTTGAATACATGGTTCTGTCAGTAATCTTGTCGCGGTTAACGGAGTGAAGAGTATTGAGAGGATATCCCGCCATAAAATCAATTTCATCTTCCAGAAAAGCCTCCAAACAAATCATTAACGCTCTATAATTTAGGGTTTTAATAAGGTTTAAATTTTGCATCTTCGGACAAAAGGAATCCCATTGCAAAAAAAATACCGCAAATGTAGGTTTCCTATATAATGGGGTAAGATATGCTGTTGAAAAAATATATAGATCGTCTGCATACAAGCCTCTTTTGGTCTATCACAGCTCGTCAGTTTGGCTAGATTAACTATTCGCTTCAAACCAGGGCTGAAACCTAACTGTCAATAGTCGCAAATCCACCTACCAAGCTATCGGCGCACAGCAAAGAAAGACAGATTTCATAGTATGTAATGTTTTTACAAAATGTAAATACGCCAGCAGTCAAGAGTGTTCAATCCCGTAACCGAATCGAGTGCGTTCAACAGGATAACCAGAGAACATAGCGTAAAGCTTGTAAATGGCTACTGTTTATGATAATTCCCTCTCTCCACGACTAGCGAAAGCATCAATAAATCATGGTGCAAAAGTAGGTGGATAGTAAAAGATAACATTTATTTTGAGATTATATTATACAATTACATTTGATAATATAATTATTATATTGACAATCAAAGTTTATTGTATACAAAAATGCAAATACGCTTAAATTTTATGACACTCAAAATTTTGTTCATCACAATTTACACAGCTTTTAAACCTAGCACTCACGCTTCGACAAAAAGTTTTCATTAGTCTCATTGTGTATTAATTTCTTGAAATGAATATCTAATGTAATTTTTCAAACAGTAACACTTATTGGTTTTTGACTATGAACCGTGTCCTTGAATACTTCTCAAAAGAAAAAATCCATTGAGGTCAAGTGAGGCGAACGTGCATGCGCAAACAATTAGACCAGTTTCATTTCACAGGAAAAATTTCATCAAGATACTCACTTATTGCTCTTGGTTAATGTTTAGCAACCCTATCTTCTTGGAAATAAAGGGTTTTTTTTGTTTTAATCATATCACCCCGAGCAAGGCGGTAACGCCACTGATGTGCAGGGGGCTACGTAAGAGTGAAAAGATTGGAAAAGAGAACACCGGAAACCACATTCTAAACCGGAAACAAGGGATGAGCCTCTTCACACGTTCAATAGACGTGGGTGGTGTGTGAACCGGGCGATAGTTTAGTCTATCTACTCCATAAGACTGAGTTATTAGTTGACTCGACTTTTATATTGATTCATGTTCTATGTGAAATTCTGTGTATCCTTTAATATTTGTGTATATTTCTGATATGCGGTATTATTTACAGTATTTACATTATTCGGATTATTGTCCTCAAATGTTGCCATCGACCGAATAGATTTTGGTATCTTTATTTTAACATTATTTGATTTTCATTCACGCCGAATTTACGTGGAACATGAGTAACCTACAAAATGTTCTACAAGTGAAAAGAAGAAAATGTTAGCATAAAACTTACGATTCATCTCATTAATTCGCAGATGAATTGAAGAGATATTTTGACCAAACTAATAACGTGCTTAATTTCATGAAGTCTAGATAATATATCGGAATGTAGTATTTATTTTTCTAAGATACAAAATGTAGCACAAGGTCAAAATGAAGAATGGGGATGATTGTTCATCTCCAATTTTATTATTACACATAACTAGCCACAAATCATGACCCTAACATACAACAGAAATTCTTACTCTAAAACAACACATTCGTACTATAGCCACCATAATACCTCAAGTCTCTATAAAGTCCTGTGTAGTATAGTTTTTGCAACATAGAGGAAGTTTCTTTAGAACAATTGCCGTAAAAGTATTTATCGAAAAGGCACATAACAATGATTTTCCTCAAACAAGACATAATATTGGAAGAAGAATAGAATTCATGCTTTTTGGAAAGTTATTTGTGCATAATTAAACAAGGTAAACTTGATTGGTCGTAGTACGAACCTCTGCAATTTTTCTTTATGAAACGATATTCAATACATTTTAACAAATTATGGTGTATGAGAATATTTCTTGGTTTCCCTAAAGAAGACAAATGTGAAATGAATTTATATTGCAAATTGGCTACCATTATTAACATTTATAAAACTTAATGAGTAAATGTTATTAGATAATTGTGATCTAGAGAATTTAATCTAGTGATAGTGCAGTGTTTCTTGCACAAGATAACCATTATGTTGAACCCTTTTATGCATGCTTACGTTTCCCTCCTAATTGCTTTATGTTAGCTGACATCTTTATATGATGGTGAGTTATCTTCTTGTTCCCGTGTCGAACTTAACTCTTTTTTACGCTGTCAGTGTAAATGCCCGCTTACTTTCATTTAGAGAGTATGCATTCGTGAGTGAATGCGTGCTGGTCCTTTTTGTTGATGTATGTGTGTATATATATTCTTTTGTGAACTTACTGCGTGATATCTTCCGTTTTCGTTATATATATATATATATATATATATATATATATATATATATATATTAATGCAGGTTTCATTGAATAATATAGACAAGTTTTGTCTATTAATTTATTATTAATATTATAAGATTATCATTATCATTATGTACGTGTTAACAACAAGCGTACATACTCAAACAAGAAAATAATAAGCAGAAACTAAAAATCCTCGAAGCACTCTACATTAAACAATTTAAACCTGGTTTGAATACAATCAATTTCGATATTTCCAATAACGTACTCAAATGTCTGTAATCAGACCAGGGACCACAACACCACTATTTTGTCACTGTCTTCGGCCATCCGCCACGGTAGGGATGGACTTATATTTTCAATTCAATTATCTTTATAGTTAATCGCTTAAATGTTCTATGTTTACTGTGTTAATATTTACTCTTTGATAATGGCTTATGTGAGCCGAAAGCTTAGACCCGATAAAAAATTCAACAAATACTGTGATTTTTTGTTGTCTTTTAACGACATCACCATCAAGTATATCAGACGGTATGAACGGATCCTACACAAAATTAATAGACAAAACTTGTCTATATTATTCAATGAAGCCTGCATTAATGAAAAAATGCTGCCAAAATACACACAATATATATATATATATATATATATATTTTACCGTTATATATATATATTTATATATACATTTGACCATTATATATATAATTATATATAGAAATATATACATAGTCATATATATATATATATATATATATATATATCTGTATATAATATAATATAATATAATATAATATACGGTGACACGCATACGTACGCATGTCATTTCTTGTTATAACTCTATGTTTATATCTCGTAAACTTGTTTTAGTTGTATGTGGAAGGAAAATTAAAAACTCATGGTTGAATCTATTATTTTTTATCAAAGTTTGAAATTACCCTATGCAAAAGTATTGGATACATATTTTGTTGCGTAGACTCTGTTTTGTTTCACTGCTTTCAGTCGCTTTTATAATTGGCCACAATTTATCCACACTGATCCACCGTTACTTTACCTCATTCTTCCTTGTATAATTTCTCTAATTGCTTGATATTTTGTGGAATCCGCTTATGAATTTTAACCTTCAAAGTATTCCATAAATACTCAATTGGATTCAAATCAGGAGATATATATATATAACCAACAAGTGCTTAAGAAAAATAATTAATGAGGAACTATCAAAATAAGTAAATTGAAACATAAAATTATTTATAGAAAAACATTTCTTTTTATAAAAAAATGGCTTTACAACAAATAACTAGATATTAGGAAGAGGGTATGAGGATAGCATGGAGGAAATTAATAAAAGAAAGAACAAATATGTTATTTATAAATCAAAGATTTCGATAAAATTACAACTAGAAGACCTAAAATGATAAGAAAGTGAAAAGGACCGCCTGGGTACTAATGGGCATATCACACCAAAGAAAATAAAACTAAAGTGGAAAATAAGGAAAATAATAAGATTAGGTTAAAGACAGGTTGACATCTTGACGCTACGGAGATGTAATAAGAAAGAAGAAAAATAAGATAAGGGAAGGAAAAAAGGAGAAAAAATTCATACAACTGATTTGAACAAAATTTATTTTATTTTACAATTGGCTCTGTAATTTAAATATTAGTTACATTGAGCCCTCCACCTTGATCAGTTTTAATATTAATGTAATTAATATTAATTAGGATCGGGTCTTTGGGATTTACCTTCCTGTTTTTTCTTTTTTGGATTACAATTTTATATTTAAAAATATTTAAATTTATATATATAGTATTCTCAGCAACTTTCGGTCCTTGGTATGACAATAAACTACATCCAGCATAAGGCCTCTGATTGGGAGGTTATGAGAAGCATGGAACTACCTCTTAATTGCTGTTGTTTCCATGGCTACTCTGATCCGGGGTGATAGCATCTTTTAGGGTCAGAGTAGACCTGGGAACAAGGTTTTATAAGCAAATAGTTTATCCCTAAACTGGGGCAAAACATTATGAAAGTATACAAATAATCTTCTATAGAAAAATACACATTTTTGAATGAAAAATATTACTAACAATACAATATTAACAAAACATTTTTTAAGGAAAATGATTATTGTTAGCAATACATTTTTGAATACAAAACTAGGAAACAACTTCAGTTTTCTAAAATCAAAACAATTATAATATTTTTTTATTTCAAAATCTGACTACATCAACCTTTTTACTATAACCAAACATTAAAAAAATCTATCTTACAACCCTACATTTTTGGCATTAAATAACCCACAGAGATGTTGATATGTCGTTAAACAAAATTCAAACTCAAACGGTCAGCATCTTTCTGCAGAAACACATTTTTCTGCTTCCATTTTTTTTTTCCATTTTTGAGGCGATTCTCTAGCATTCACTGCGATACATGAGGACACACATGACGTAACAGTCCGGTACTCTTTAATTTTATCTAATGAAATATTTCTGTTTCTAATTAATGTAATTAGTTTTCGGGATACATCTTTGGCCAACCGCGCAAACATTGAAAAATACCAGAGCTTCGGTCTTTTTGTTTGTTTTCTCTTAATCTCTGATGACTCTAGAATAAATATGAAACATTTTAATTTAATGCACATTTCTCCTTTGTACTATCTTTTTTTTCTTTGTTTCTTTTCTCTCTCTCTCCCTATATATATATATATATATATATATATATATATATATATATATAGTGTTCCGTTGTAATGATGTTTAGCGTCGAATTATTATTTGTTTCAGTGTTTTACTGATACAATGTATTTATCGTAAAGTTCTCGATGTCGAGGTGAAGATAGAGCATTGATATGCACAATGGGTTTATCACTTTAAGTGAGCAGGTTCATGTCGACTTCAAAGTTTCGTGAGTACACTGTTATGACGTTCTCATACGTCTTTTTGCTTATATATATATATATATATATATATATATATATGTGTGTGTGTGTGGGTGGAAGAAAATAGCGTGTTACAAAAGAATGACCGCTAGAAGTGTTGTATTTTGAAAATCCATTTTACCATAGCATTCATGGTATATATTAAGTAAATTTCGTTATATATAATAATGAATGCGTGCTATTTAATAATCTTTATCTAATTTTCAGACATAAATATTATTGAAGCATAGAAGCCCTTAATTATGAACCTAAAAACAAGATCTTTGTTTACTTTTCTGATATGAGTTCAAACCTGAGCACAGAGTTTCCCAAATTTCTGCCAATATAATTAGAACATAGAGAGATAGATCAACGAGTGATTTAACAGTATGAAGCTGCATTCAGAAATTCAGTACTGGAGATGAGAGACTTCAAATTGAACAAGGTAGAGGGCGGTCATTCATTGTTGATAACGAACAATTGTAAAAAAAAAACAAAAGAGAAAAAAAAGTAAAAAAAAAACAAAGTCAAATTGTCATAAAAATATATCGGTCGCTTGGTGTCATCACTTCAATAGTCTCACACCATTTGCAGATGAAAGAGGTCGATCAATGGGTTCTACATGATCTCAATAAAACCCAAAAATTTGGGCATTTTTGAATGTGCTTCATGCTTATTCTGCGTAAGATTAATAATGCCTTTATTGACCTTAAAGTCACTTGTGAGAAAAAGTGTTTTTTAGAATAACCGTAAACGATCATGTTAATGGTCTGACAGTGAGGAGTCCCTAAAACATTTTCTAAAGCCCAAATTGCATCGGCAAAAGATTGTGGTGACTCTCTGGTAATCTGCAATTTGCATTATCAACTACAGATTTCTTGAAGCCAATCAGAGCATTAATGCAGAGTTGAAATGCAATCAACTTGCTGAAATGCATGCAGAAAATGAGACCTGCATTGATGAATCGACGTGGTCCAAATCTACTTCACGATAATGCGCAGCAATATCTTG
Organism: Ascarosepion bandense; assembly: GCA_037127315.1. Lineage (NCBI taxonomy): Eukaryota > Metazoa > Mollusca > Cephalopoda > Sepiida > Sepiidae > Ascarosepion > Ascarosepion bandense. The sequence continues at coordinate 2,261,321 of JBBBDQ010000727.1, read as the reverse complement.
CAAGAATAAAGTTGCAAAATGTTGCAGACTTGGGATATGAGATTTTACCACATCCTACTTATACTCCCGATCTTTCACTCGCTGATTATAATTTTAAGCACTTAAACACTTCAATGATAAAACTTTCAGGTCGAAACCAGAGGTAGAATCAGTTTTCAAAGATTTCGTTGCACCACAGCCAATAACCTTTTATCAACAAGGAATGAATATTGTCGTCGATTGATGGCAGAGGTGCATAAACGCTCAAGGCTCGTGTTTTTACTAATTTCATCATTTCTACAGTTGAACTTTTAAGAATAAAATTATGTTTTTAAGAGCGGCCATTATTTTTGTAACAACCTAATATTTATTCTCATATCTTTCATGATTATCACTTCCATGAGTTTGTATCTTTTAATTGTTTCTCCACAAGCAAGGCGGTACCAGTTGACTACATAAAAGAATAAACGTTTAGGCAGGATGAGAGCATGAAAAAGATAAACCAGTTACAGGGATGTCAGAGAAAGTGCAAGAAAGGGATGGGAAGATAGGTGTGATTACATTTGCGAGGGTAAAATAGGAAGGAAAAGAACAAGATACACGGGGTGATGTAGAAAGAACGAGGAAATGACTGGAGTCAAGTGAATAACGTATGGGAATTGATATTGCGCTTAAATCTCTAGAGGTTGTAGCTGCCAGGAAAGCACCTATAAGGAAAAGAAGTTCCACAGACAGGAAGTGCGAGAAAAGAAGCTGTTGGGGTAGAATTGACAGGTCACGCACCTATAGACTTCCTCTTTATAGACCGATTTATGTTAAGTGATTAAATGAAATGTAATTTGCAAACCATTTTAATATTTTCTGATGGGTTATAATGTCATTTCTCTAATTCTGACATGAAAAAGCACGAATTCTTTCCGCTTTTGGTGTCCTGGTGAAATAAAAAAGACCAAGAAGGAGTATGGGCTGCAGCTATCAATTAACTACATATTGCTGCTGTGTTTTCCGTCATGATTACGAATTTAGAGTTGAGGTTGCTAACACCAGGTTCAACGGGATTTGAATTTCAAGTTTTCTTTCCCAAAACAATGGTTGTCAACGCCTAATGGATATACAAATCTGACCTATTATTTAATCGATAGTCTGACGAGAGGGAATGAATTTGTATCTTTCTCAACTGTGAAAAAGAATGTAACACGAAGCGCTGTAACTCGAGATATTTTGAGAAATTAAGAGTAAACACGCAGGCAAACAACACCCTCATTAATACCAATTTATATATGTGTGTGTGTGTATTCATCATCCACATACACGCCTGTTTCGTTGTATCATAGTTCATCTGTGTGGCTAGACATCCACTTGCCTCCGGGATCGAAACTCCACCAATTTGGTGTCAGTCGGTGTTGCTAACTCCTCAGCCATAAGCACATGGAATGAAAAAAGGGAAATTTTCACGTATTATATATGAGCGGCCTATACTCACGTCAGTCACCGAAAAAACTCAATTCATTGCTAAAGATTTATGCATATATCACCGAAGTGGTAACTGTTTTCTATTTAAAGACAAGAGATCATTATTTTCAAACCAACAATATACTGGAATGTTTGCTTCGGGTTTGATTCATATTGGTCAGATATGTGTCACAAGTAATAAAGTAATAATTGATTATATTAAATGAAAGTTTATGTGTAAGAACGCTTGTCTGTGTATATATATGCCTTCCTGAAAATATGCGTGTCAAATGTATTAAAACGATGGACGACATTTTAAAAATATACTTCTTTATATCTAAATATCTATATCTATAAAAGTGACCAGGGTGGACGTTGTGTAAATATTTGCTATGAAAATTCATCATATATTTTTATTCTTATTATTCTTTAAACTACCTGAGTAAAACAGGGATAATCTATCAATAGCTATAAAAGAGACGTGGGTAGACGTTGTGTAAATACTTGTTTGATAGATTCGAATTAGTGCCTGCATTTTGCGGTCTAGCTCGACAGTAATTGCGCTCAAATGTAGATGAAAACTTTAGAACAGTAACGACACCTTAAAACTTTTCAGGCGCCCAAAATTAGGGGTAGAAAAATATATATTATCACCCCACAAAGTCAGTGATCAGTTTATATATTAATTATAAAATAGAATCGATCAGCCCAGTAATGCGCAATTTGAGGAATACAAAAAAAAGCTCATTACTTTCCTAACCAGAAATAAACAGGCGGAAGTCAATCGGCCGAAATTCGTTGCCTACGCAGTACGTCATTCTGCAGTTAATTACATGACTTCGTGAGAGTTACAGTAGAGAAAGAGTGCAAGATATAGTTCATTTTTTTTATGGCCATTTAGATAGAAAAATGTAAGTTTCTTCAATAACAAATTGTTGATTTGAGTTCAGCATATACATTTGCACAGAGATAATGCTATTTTGGATAAATTTGAAGGGGAAAAGTGGTCGGGAGTTAAAACGAACTTTTACCATTTTGTTTCACTTATAAGTTATTCGCTGTATAAGTTGAATAGATCCGGTGAAAAAATATAACCCTTGTTTTACCCGTCTTTCTATTTTTTATTTTTTATTTTTCTGAATTTATTTTCTATACGTACGCAAGTGGTTTGCTGCCGGTATAAGTTCTTGATTATCCTAATGTCTTTTCCAAAAATGTCGAGATACCGAGCATCTTGAACAAGGCTGTGTGGCGTGCATTGTCAAATAGTATTGCGTAGTTTATAAAGCACTACCTCTGGGACGATTTGGGTACCTCGGCGTGGTGTAATAGTCAGCAAACGTCTCGCGCTAGAATCATTACATCTAAGTAGTGAGTTCGATCCTCATTGAGTACACCATACTTTCGGTCTTGTGCTACATTTAAGCGTCGCTTAGAAAATCAACTACCTCTTGTCCGGTTCCGCTGCGTTCTCTGTTCATCAGATTCCGGATAACGAGTTTTGTTCTATGGCTCATTAAACTGATTTTCCAGTGTTCACAATTTTTGCACCTAAGAACTCCTCATTTAGATCGCGTGTACTTCCATTTCCACTGGCTAGGAGGATAAAAAAATCATGCACAAATATTTACTAAAGGTCTCGAACGTAAATTTGAGATAGATTCGTATGTTTTAATATTTTAATAAAGATATTCCAACTCTCAGTTTCCGCGAGTTTTATGGTTTCGAATTTATCGCGTTTAGTTTAATGAGAACGTTTTCATTTAACGTGGTTTTATTTAGATTATTAAACTTAATCAAGAATATACTGTGGTTTTCATCGTTAATAAGTTCTATTTAAAATAAGAAATAATAAATGTATCATTTCTTCGAATTATTATTTGCAAGTAAAGTTCTTTCTTTTGCTGACAGATATCTTTCTAAAGAATAAAAACCTTATTTTATTCCAAGGTGCATTGAACGGATAATTGACTTTTGGAAAACTGACAGCCGCACATCTTAGCCAATTACGAAGATAAATTTTTAGTTTTGAATATGTGGCAAATGGAAATGTGAAAACAAGCCGCTGATCAAAAAGCGTTAATGTGACAAAACCGAAAAATATCTTACATATTTAATAACTTGCTCGATATATTACTGCTCAGTAGGAAAAAAAACGAAACAATAATTTCGAATTAATAGAAACGATAAACAAGTAAGAGGCGGAATCAAAGAAACTTGGAGGCGAAATGGAAAGCGTGTTTTCTTCCTTTTATCGTCTTCTGCGTTTTGTAGTTCATCGTAATTTTTTGTTTGTTTTTCCCCTGTTAGTGGTAGCCTTCTTTCAGCGAGTCGTTCGTTTTATTTTCATACTTTTCCGTTATATTCATAGCAGACATTAAATGAAACCTAGTAAGGAGTAAGGCTAAGTTGACAAGCAAGCGAATAGAAACGTCATATTGTAAAGAAGACTGAAACAAAGTAAACATTTGTTTAACATACCTGGCTTGTTATGTTTGAAAAAGTTTTATGTTCTAACACTACTAGATTATTAATTTGACGACTGACTACAATTCCGATTTATATTTTGTCTTTGTTTTTTAGTTTTTTTGTTTTTTTTTTACTTTCTCTAAATTGGGTCTAAAATTGAACATAAAAAATCACTTCAAAATTGAATAGCGATTTCTACCCAATGAACCTCGATTTAATCTCTTTGGCTTAATGAAAGAGATAATTGGTTGTTGGGTGGGTGGTTAGACGTTATGATGGTGATGAAGAAATGAAAACTGCTGCAAAGAATTGGCTACATCCGCAGCGAACTCAGTTTTATGAAACTGGCATACATGCCATCATGTGTAGGTAAAAAAAATAACTGCTAGGTGGTGACTATTTTGAGAAATAGGGATTTATCGACTTGGAGAAAGAAATCGGACAGACGACTTAGAATTCTAGTTGAATTCGGTGCACTTAATTACGAATAATTATCGTTAAAAAAGGTATTAATCCGTCGCCTTCTTATTAAGCTTAGAGTTAAACAGCAGGACATATGAAATTTTATAGCCCTGATTGAGAACCAGTCTACTTTAGAAAGTAATGTCAACCAATTGCTGGAAAGGTTTCTGGACAGTCAGTCATATTATAAAAGAGACATGATCGTCCAAGCTTCTACCATGTATGGCACTTAATTGACTGAGTAATTTGAACCAGTGTAGTTTATTTATATTTATTTATTAATTTATTTTTAATCATATCGCCCCGAGCAAGGCGGTAGCGTCATTGATGTGCAAGGGGCTACATAAGAGAAAAAGTTTAGAAGATTGAAGAGAAGGACGAACAAGTTAGAAAGGAGCAAGAGAAGGATAGGAATACAGGTGTGATGACAGTTGCAAAGGTGGGGAGAAAGGAAAGGATATACAGGGCGGTGTGGAAAGAATTTGGGTAATTTAGTTAAGAGATGAGTATTGACCTTGCATTTAAATTCCTGGAGGTTGTAGCTGTCTGGAAAGCAAGAATAAGGAAGCGAGTTCCACAGGCGAGAAGTGCGAGAAAAGAAGCTGAAGGAGTGGAATTGTCGTCTGCATTTGGTTGATATAACTTTGAATGGGTGAGACCCAGATGCCAGTCTGATTGCACGAGTAAACACCTGTTGCGAAGGCACCATTGACTTGAGTTCTTTTGGAGCAGAAGCCATGAAAGTATTAATAGAACAGACACAGGAATGCCACATCTCGTCGGTGGGAAATTGGCTGTAGTCGAGCCGCCAAGTCAGCACCTATCACATTACTGATTCTCCTTTGGAGCCTGTCAAGAATATGGAGATGAACAGCGGGGGCACTAGACTATATATGGCAACAGTACTGCATGCACGGACAAATGGTTGATTTGTATATATGCAGGATGGTTTCAGGTGGGAAAAACATCCTAGCATTGGATTTAGCAATTGACTCAATGTAGTGGTTCCACTTGAGATTAGAAGAGAGGGTAAGGCCGATGAGGCGCATAGTATTGCTCTCAGGGAGACTCGCCTGGTCCATGCTTATGGAAAGCAGGGGAGGTTGCCTGTGATGATTGAAAGACAGCAGCTTGGTCTTAGATTCATTGAAATTTACGAGCCACTTCTTACCGCAGCGAGATCAGCAGCGAGATTATGTTTGTCCGTCACGCTGAGATTCTTTCTGACGCGGGAGTAAATTGTGGTGTCATCTGTGTAGATGTCTACCTGGCTCTTGATCTCGTCTTGTTTATGTAAATAAGGAAGAGCGTAGGGCCTAGGATAGAACCCTGAGGAAAGCAGCGTTTGTACAGAAGGGTGTGGAGGTATGCCCATTCAGGAAAACCTTCATTGTGCGGTTATGTAGGAAAGATTGGATTAGATCAAGCAATCGCCCGGTACCGTAACTCCGTAGCTTACATAGAAGGCCAGCGTGCCAAACCCTATCAAAAGTCTTAGAGTTATCCAGAGCAACAGTACGAGCCTCATCGAGGGCCTGGAGCATGTACTCCGTAATGGTCGTTAGCCTGTCGGCTGTGGCCCTGGCAAAGCAGAAACCATACTGCCTGTCGGAGAAGATTTTATGGACAGTAAGATGCTGAACTATTTAAGCATCAATAATAGCCTCGAAAACCTTCCCGAAATTTGGTAGAAGGCTGATAGGGCGATAGTTGGATGGGTTTGAGGGTTCACAAGATTTCTTAAATACAAGAACGACAGAAGAGGACGTCCAGCATGCAGAGAAACAGGCAGTAGTTATAGAGTTTAAAGAAGACAGAGGAGAGTTCAGGGGCACATTTCTTAAGGACAATTACTGGGATTCCCTCACCAGCGCTGGCTTTGTGGGGGTGAAGTTTTGATATTACACGGGCTACTACTGTCGGGGTAATGTGTATATCGTACAGTTTAACCTCAGTTCTAACAGGGAAGTCGGGTGGGTATACTCCAGAGGAGTCAAATGTGGAGTTGGATGAGAATCTACGAGCAAAGCACTCAGCCTTGTCCGCTGATGATGTGAGAACCTCAAGCTCATTGATTAAAGGGGGGATAGAGGATTTTATATTGTTTAGCACCCGTTTGCATATTCGCCAATAGTCTTTAGAGCCGAACTTGCGGTCAGCTATGCGATGTCTCATTCCCTCAGCAAACACCCGCTTGGCTTCATTCAGGATTCTCTTGCACTCATTACAAGCAATGTGTTATTGTTGTTCTTAGTATTTCTTATATAATTGTTATACATTATTTTATACATAAACATGAATATATACATTTATATAATGGCGTTACAAGTGAGATTTTTTTTACTATTGAGCTGATAAATTTTAAAACAAAAAAAAACACCAGTCCACCGGTTTCGTCCCCTTTCGTCGTTTTTGTTTTTTTAAATTATCATGACCTTTAGTAAAATAATTTCTCCCCATAATAAATTTTTGTGCCATCGAAAAACATATATATATATATATATATATATATTGTATGTGTGTGTGTTATGTGTGTCGTTCAGGTTGTGTCATAGTATTGCTCTTTGAAATGTAGCTGAAGTCATTGCTGTTATACGAATAAAATAACTCTACGAGTAGATCACTAATATTTGATTAACATATTGTCATACATAAAAAGGAATACACTAATCTAAACATCAAGTCACGAAGTTTGGGATAGGGTGCAAAATCTAGGGTAATGTGCGAAAATCTAGGGTAGGGTTGCGAAATCTCGGCTGAGGTTACGAAATCTATCTTCTTTTTATCAAACTGTAACAATATATGTTAAATTTTTAACAGTGGCAATAAGTTTTTCTTTCTTAAAGTTATGAATAAAAACACATATTTTAATCAATTCATCCAAAGCCAGGCAATAAAGCCATTAAGATGAATGGTTCGTTAATTATGAGAAAGAAGACAAAGTATTTTTAAAAAGACTGGCCGGTTCACACTCCACCCACATCTATTGAACAGGTGAAGAGGCACATCACTTGTTTCCTGCTTAGGATGCGGTTTCCGGTTTTCTCTTTTCTAATCTTCTCACTCTTATGTAGCCCCCTGCACATCAGTGGCATTACCGCCTTGCTTGGCGTGATATGATTAAAAAAACAAAAACAAATTCTAACTAAAAAAAGAGCAAATCCTCTACAAAGAACGAGAAGGAACGTGAATCAAACGATGAATCTATCTACTTTATTAAGCAAAAAGTATTAATAAATCGCTCTTCTTTATGGATCGTGTCATTTCAGGACACAGCTGATCATGCAATTTCACTTGGATCTATGCCTTGTCACTCTTAACGTTTTTCCTCTTGGCATCTCTCAGGAATCCTTTCCGCCATCCACTTGCGGATTCACATCAAATATGGCTCGCGCTGCTTTTCCCTGTCTCTATTTTCCGCTATTCGTCTTGTTAGGATTAGATTCTGCAAAGCCTTCTTCCTCATTACGTGTCTAAAAAACCTCAGCTGTCTCTTCCTGATGATAAGTATAAATTTCCTTCTCGTTGCTCCCATGTTCGGTCCATGGAATCCTCATCGTTCTTCTAAAGAGACCTTTTCTGTTGCTTTGTGTCTCCCATTAATATTTGAGCAGATTGTCTATCATTTGCAGCCTTGCAGGAGAACAAATATCACACAACAGTTCAGTACTCTTTTCTTTATTTCCATTAAAATTTTTCTGTCTCTCAATACTCTGCTCAAAATTTGGAATGTATTATTGGTCATTCCAATACTCATTTGAATCTCAATGTCACATTTTCTGTCCTCTGCTAGATCACTTTCCAGGTAGTTACAATTTCTGTACCTGCTTAATTTCACTATCACAGACTTGTAGCTGACATTTTGGGTTTCTCTTTTTGCTGATGATCATAAATTTCGAAAATGAAATAGTAAACAAACTTTCAGAGTTTAGGCGGAGAAATCAAAAGTAGAAAAAATTTAGTAGACTTTAGAAAGAGACGGAAACCCAAGTCTTAACAGCAGACAAGGGGCAAATCTCTACAGATGTTAAAAAACGAGGACGAGTGTGAGTCGAACGATAAACAAATCTATCGACTAAAATTACACCTAGTTAGTGTTAAAAACTTAGTATAATTTAGCATCAATGTATGTTTATATTAAAGAATAAAAGAGAAAGAAATTTAATAAGACTCATTGAGTTAAGTGCCATACCTGATAAACGCTTGGGCGATCGTGTCTTGAATACATATGACTGACTGGCAGAAGACTTTCCTGTAGTTGGTTGCCATTACTTTCTGCGATAGACTGGTTGCCAACCAAGGCTATAGAATGCAATCTGCCCTGCTATTTAACCCCTAGCTGAAGGAAGACGCGACAGATTCATAACTTTTTCAATGATATTTGCGAGTATGGCAATGCAACGAATTGTACAGGAATTCGAACTCGTTCCAAACCGATAACCACATATGATATATTATGTCCGCTATCATATCCAGGAGAGTGACATAATACACGGGCTTAGCCTTATATTTTCCACTCACATTAAGTGGAGCTACTATATCAAATCAATTGCTTTGTCTACCCCCAATGAAAATTGTGTTCAATGTGTCGTGTCAGAAGGTGTTTCTCGTCTGAGTTTTCACGTATAAAAATATTATTCGTCCCTGCATTGAATATTGTTGCCATATTTGCCCTGGTGCTCCTGCTCTATCTCTCGAAATTCTTTGCAAAATTCAATGAAGGGTTCATAATTTAGCCAAACCTGACCGGGCGTCTCTACTTCAGTCACTTTCGCACCGTCATAACATGGCGTCACATGTCTTTTCTATAAATATGATCATACTAACTATTCCGATCCAACGTGTTGCATAGAATGCCATTAGGAAAGTAAATGCTTACGGCTTATCAAATATTTGCAAGAAAATCAAGAAAATATTTTTAGACTGCAAAAATATTTTGTGAGATAATAAGGATTTGCGGAGAAAAGTCAGTAATTAACGAGTACCCGAGAAGAGAAGAGGTAAGTTCATAGCATTCACAAGGGTAATTATAACGAATTCGATCAGAATTGAAACACGAGTCTCTGAGGTTCGATTCTGAGCTGTAATCTATTACACATCAACCCATCGAAACTTACAAAAGCTCGTATTCATAAGCAATCTCCCATCTAGCTATATGTGTCCAGTTGATCGTAACGAAAGCAAAACTGCATGAGCTGCACTTCAAATTACTTCCAAATCAACCCTATCCTCCTGATCTTTCCCTCCAAAATTACTGGCTGTTTGCACACCACAAAAGAATGCTACATGGAAAGAGATTTGCCTATAATAAAAAAGTGATATCGGAAACTGAGGCGTATTTGGAGGTCAAAGACAAATAGTTCTACAAAAAAAACATCGAATTGTTACAAAAGCATTGGAATAAGTGTATGACCCTAATAGGAGACTATGTTGATGAATAAAGACGAATATTGCCTAAAAATTGTTGTTTTCTTAGTTAGGCCTCCGATTTATTGAGTGACGTGTTATCGAAAATAAACAAATTCTGTGTTATCTTCTCTGATAAAAGTCTCTGATTATAATATATATATATATATATATATATATATATATATATATATAGTGTTGAGTTGAGATAATGTTTAGCGCCATGATTCTTGTTTTTTCCGTAGTTTACTGATGATTTTAGCATAAAAAACTTTTTTATCGGAAGGTGCTCGATATCGCGATGGAAATAAAGCGTTCATGGGTTTAATGCACAGAATTTGTTACTTTAATTGGGCAGGTTCATACCGAATTCAAAGTTTCGCGAGGACATTGTTATGAGGATTTCTCTCATCGAGGATGCTTTTTTTTTTTGACTCTATGAGAAAAGACATTAAAACGATGCCCTCAATTAAAGTTACAACTTCATGACAAAATTCACAGATCCGATGAGCGAGGGCATCATATATATATATATATATATATATATATATATATATATATATATATATATGATCTAATGAATAATATAGCCATATTGAGTCTATTGTATACTGATCCGTTTCTCTAATAATTTCTTGAATTTCATTTTAACACTAAGAAACTGTAGGGTACTGGAAATTATCATTATAAAAATAAACAAAATATGTCAATATTATTCAATGAAACACACACCTATTTACCTACCAAAACACACACACACACACACACATATATATATATATATATATATATATATATATATATATATAGAGAGAGAGAGAGAGAGAGATAGGCATCCGCAGACAGATCTATTTCGCTGTATCACAGCTCATCAGTACGGTTAGACAGCCGTTTTCTTTTTACCTAGGATTGAAACCTGACCAAATTATGTTTTGTTTGTGTGTATAATTATTAAACAGTCGTTGAACAGAGTCAAATTAAACCAGTGAACTCTTGTATTAATATTGTTCAATAACATTTAAGGAAAATATAAAAGATAAGAATTTAATACATAGATCTTTTAAATATTAAAATCAAGATGATTAGCCGGTTACTCTACCATGGTTTCAATTTTTCGGTATCGGCAAGCGTTATAGAATAACAGATTTTCTAACTCTTTTAATTTGAATGCATAACAGGAATTTTTAAGTATATAACAGGAAGTTTAAAATAAGGGGAGAATTTAGACAAGCAAAGGCTTGTACTTACTTTCATCCAGGTTTGAACAAACCAAAATAAATTGTTTAATGTGTACACACCTGGACATTATTTCGTACCTTTAATTTAGTAAACTTTCTTGTCCTAGAAATGATCTTATAGCCAAATTTTTTTTAGCACAATATGCAGTTATCGTCACGAAATCAATATATATAATTTGCGAGATATATGTATCGACACTGCATTTTGCGTGGCCCTATAATTTATTTACTAACAAAAGTTTGCGTGTCACAGGAAACTGACTGTGATCTTGTAGAATTGATTGCACTGTCTCCACTGTCTGTATCTTTAAACCATCTCCGTAATTGAGCATTCTTCTGATATTTTAGTGGACGTCTTTTTAAACAGAGGGAATTAAAAGCTTGTGCATTCGAAACGTCATAATAAACGAAATGTGCCTTCCGAATTTATTTAGTCCAAATAAAACATATAAAATGACGGGAAATAATGTTAATTTAAAACTAGATTCAATTAAATATTATATATATATATATATATATATATATATATATATATATATATATATATATATGTATGTATATGTATGTATGCTAAATTTAAACATTAATTTTCATTGATACTCGTACTTGAGTAGAAAACCTTTTGTTTTTAATTAAACAGGATACTTATATCTTCCAACCTGAATAATCGAGTAGTCTTGTTAGAAAAAATAAGCGTTTGCTAGCAGTATTCGAACCTGCGCAACCCAGTGGAAACCGTCAATTGGTCTGGTATCACTTAAATCGATCAACATTGAAGGACTTGTCAAAGCTCGAATTAACGTCTTTTGATCAATTAATGGTTTTCCCTAATGGACGCAGTGTCGAATCCTGTTGGAAAACGAATATTTTCCTAGCAATATATATATATAACAGAATTTATACTCAAATACGAGTATCCATTAAAAATAATATTTAAAAGAATAAATTGAAAAAATGTCGGAGTTAATCCATTTCGTAAAAGTTTAGTAAATATATATATATGTATGTATGTATGTATGTATGTATGCCTCGAGTGTGTAGAGAAAAGCAATATATATATATATATATATATATATATATATAACCGTGTTCAATTTTTAGAACTGTAGCCTAACTAAAAAGAAACTATGTATCCTTCAACAAGATTATCTGCTTTTTAAAATCTATTTACAATATTATCAATTTTTCACTATAATCTATATCCAAGATTTATCGGATTCAGTGTTGGAAAATGCATAATTTATGGCCAATATCTTTTGGGTTCATTTATAAATAAAATAATGTTAAATTGCTTAAATTGGAAGTGTTCTTTACAGTATTTTAAAAGAATTTTTATATTATTGTCTGGAAACTGTATGCTATATTATTCATATAAATATAAATATACCCTGGAAATTCTACTGGCATCGATTGGTCAATGTAAGTTTAATTTTCAGAAACTGATTTGCATAATGATATCTATCACAGTGACAATTCAAAGAGAGCATTTACCTATTAACTGTCTCTCAGATTGAATAGATCAATACATGCATTCAAATAAGCTATAAAATATACGTAGAAACATTATGGAACTCATATACATTTCCTGATTAACCTTTTGTATCAAAGTATGTAGGTTATTTTTTAAAATTATCAATGCACGTAAATGAAATTACTTTGTATCTTTTTTCCTGGTTCTAGGAATAATATACAGTGAATGTTTCATTCCCGCAATATAATCCAATACTAATTATTTCCGTCCAATTCTCTTTTTATTGATAATATTCTCCAAAGCCAAGAAACAATGATCGTCAAAAATTAATGAAGACTTGACATCATTTCCTCCTACGGGATTTTCTTCTCTCCTATGCAAATTAAAGTGCAAAAGAAAAAAAGAAAGAAAAAGAAACGCTGCTTACGCTCCTACGCTAAGTACATAAGAATGAAACAAAAACAAATCGATCAAAGGAACTGCTTTCTTTTTTACACGTTCAATGAAGGATTTTTTCAGGTTCTTTATTTTATTTTATCTTTTGAAAATTATTCAGTTAGTATTCAAAAGACAAAAAAGCAGTGACATGACATGTCGTTTTAAATCTCTAGTGATCTTATTAATATAAAAGGGGCTCTTGTCAAGATTATCAGCATAGAAAAAAACGAATTTGAATTTAAATATCATTAACGTTTTCTAACAAGTGAAGCGCTACAATCATGTCACTATTTTATGACAAATGTATATTACTCAGTTCGATCAGTTCAGGTCTTTACAGCTCAGACATGGCATGTCATGTACATCGCGTCAATTCATCCTCATTCCATTCGTATTCCTTAGGAAAGAAGGAAGATACACTTCAGTTTTTTCTTCAGGTTAGGACACGTATTAACAGCTAAGGCACTTTATGGCATATACACAATGCTAATTCATACTCATTCGTTTGTATTTATTAGGTAAATATACACTGTAGTTTTTCTCAAGAATAGGTGAAGTAGCTAGACTAAACTATCGCCTGGTTCACACTCCACCCACGTCTATTGAACAGGTGAAGAGGCTCATCCCTTTTTTCCTGTTTAGGATGTGGTTTCCGGCTTTCTCTTTTCCAATCTTTTCACTCTTACATAGCCCCGTGCACATCAGTGGCGTTACCGCCTTGCTCGGGGTGATATGATTAAAAAAAATAGCGCGTCAAATTATCCACATTCAATTCGTATTTCTTCGATAAAAGAGAAATTTTTTCAAGTTTTTTTTCTGTATTACGGAATTCAATGAACCGTTGTTTTAAAAAGAAGGTTGCATGAAGCAACGCAAACCTTGCTAAAAAATCCTTTAATAAGTCGGATTTGTTATGATTATTAGTCACATCTCGTTTTATGCGTTATATTTGTAACTTTAATATAGGGGTTGCCAACCCAATCAATTCAGCGGTAATTCCCATCAGCTTGAAGACTTGATTTTTCCTCTGTTTCTCTTCAAAACTATTTTGTTTTTGTTTGAGCTTCAAATTCCGTTTGTCAAACTCTGAATATTATTTCTTACGCTTGCTACATTATTGGCAAAAATCTCAAAGTTTCTTTGTTGATATTCAGCTGACTTTTGTTCAGATAAGTCCCATGCAGTTTGTCACGGATTTTGTTTTAAAATAAAGAATTATCATTATTATATGTCTTTCTCTTCGGACCAGGCTAGTTAATCTTGTTTGCTTTGAAAACAAGTTTTCAGCCGATGTGACATCTGATTTCCTTCAGTTACTAGGTTTAGGATATTAGAGCATTTTTAAAGAATATATATATATATTTCTGACTACCGTAAGTTCGTCCAATACCTTGACTATTTACTGCTTGATTAAAGAGATTACTTACTTTGACTTGTTGCGGCGTTCATCTGGAATCGTTTGAACCGACTCCGTCAAACGTATTTGCAGCGTCTCGAACGAAAGCCAACTAAGATCAGCGCTCGGAAGTATGCAATTGAATCAGTGAGATCTAACCACCCACGGTCACAACGATGAGTACCAAACACGCGAAGACCATAGGACGGCTTGAAGTCCTCTTTAAACTTTTAAGGTGAGACAGGTGATCATCAGGTGATTACGTGATTATGTCGCATACCATATTTGAACTAATTTGTAGGCCAGCAGGAGGTCGTTTTTGCTGCCCACTTCAATCATATTGACTTTTCGACACACGAAAGAAAATTGATTAGATAATAGGCAACGCTAAGTGTAGATTTGTCAAATACCAGCAACGACATGTATATGTATATATGTATGTATGCCGCATTCACCCTAGTCGGGTTGAGCCGGCTTCCTCCCTGACGGAGCAAGTCTCATTGGGAATTGTTTAAGGGCAGGGTCCCAAGTCCTACCCCGCTATTTAACCCATAACTGGAGGGAAAGGACGGATTAATACCTTTCCCAAGGGTACCAGCGCGCAAGTGACTGCAGGGCATTCAACTGGAATTCGAACTCGGCTCACCGATTTCTCTTTCCGAGCCGATATCCACTGCACCACAACGCACATACGTCACTATACGCTTACAGCACCTGGTATTCCCAAGCGGTCACCCATCTAAGTACTGACCAGGCTCAACGTTGCTTAACTTCGGTGATCGAGCGAGAACCGGTGTATTCAACGTGATATGGCCGTAAGAGAGACCAAAACTTACATAGAAAAAAGTCAACTCATAGTCTAAACTCTCATATGGATGTCATGTATGGCACCAAATCTTTCAAAAAAGTCTAAACTATCATCTACAAGCCCACAGCTTTAAAAAGTCAGGAACAAATGTTATAGACTGGACATGACCCGAGTGATGAGGTCGTGTGCGGTTAACCGCGAGCTTATCACCGAAATAAGGATTAAACGATTTTAAGGACACATCGAATATGATACATATTACAATAAAATGCTCACATCCAGTCAGAAATAAACTTACCAATATTACAGAAAAAAAGAAATGAATTCTCGCGAGCGATTGGAAGGCAAATGACCAAAAAGTCACAAGAAGGAGAGAGAAAAGAGCCTGATAAAGAATCGATATATCATTTTTTATCTAATAATTTTTTCTAAGACATCATAAGTCTGGGTCTACATGTTGATTTTCTAAACATAGCTTAGATGTGGCACAAGGCCGAAAGTATGGAAGATCCAGTAAGTATCGAACTCACTTGTAATGTTTCTAGCGAGACAAGTTTGCTATTACACCACCTCGAGGTGCCAAAGTCTGGGTCTGCATGAATGTAAATGTCGACGGCTCAAGCCCTTTTAACTTTTATAGTTACCAAGGAACGGGCTAATAGTTGTTCTGTTGACGCTGTTCAACTTTCCTATTTTTATACACTTTTATATCCAGCAATGGTGTTTTATGATGATCTCACACATAGAGTAACAGACATCAAGAGATTTATATGTTTAACATTATTTATGTTTGACATTATTTATAGATTTATGTTTAACATTATTTAAATGACGTACTGCTAATTATTGATTTGCTCTTCCTTACATCTTGAATCAAATACCGTAGGTGTTGATGTGCACAACCTTTTGGCTAATTCTTACATACGGTTTTCATCAGAGAAAATTTCTCAACTGAAGCGTTTTGTAGTATTCAGTAAAAGAATTAACCGGGTATTCAGTAAAAGAATTAACCGGCTACCACAAATTTAAATGAATGTATCAGATATGGGAGAACAGAGCAACAGAGTTTCATTTGTTTGTACCATTCTTGCTGTATATGGCTTTAAGTTGTCACTGGGAAGAACAATATTTTATTTTTATTTCACTCGCTGTCTACGCAGCTACCGCCATGTGACATACAATGTAAGCTAGTCCACTCAAAATTTGCTTCTAATTGTTAGCATTGATAATTAGTTAGGATAAGACATATGCCGTTGCAACTGGTTCCCGAAACAAGGAATTTATGATTCAGAGTAATCTATCTATCTATCTATATATATATATATATATATATATATATATATATATATATATATCTTAGCCCATTTCTTTGTATCTATCTATCTATCTATCTATCTATCTATCTATCTATCTATCTTAGCCCGTTTCTATCTATCTATCTATCTATCTATCTATCTATCTATCTATCTATCTTATCCCGTTTCTATCTATCTATCTATCTATCTATCTATCTATCTATCTATCTATCTCTTAGTGTACACCATTTAACTGCCACATATAATTAGTAGATAGGACGATACATTTGCTCTTACAATTGGTTTCCTAAAACGGAAATTACTTAACCTACTTATTTCTAGGATTTTTAATTTTTCTTTCTTGGTATTAACAAAAATTCATTTATACTTCTCAACTGATCCGTATTTTCTTTCAGGCTCAGTATATTAATTTAATTTTAAACAATCTTTATTCAATAATAATTTATTAATAACTAAATCTCATATATATATATATATATATATATATATATATAATTGTACATGATATATTGAATATATGCTTCGTTGAACATAACTGTCATTGAGACATCTGGTAACATTTAAGAACGCCTTCTATCAATAACTTTGTATATTTGAAACGTATGATGCCATTTCCACAAAGTCAACAGACAACCTGTCTCCTAAAATCATTTCACGATAATTCACTGATTCGTTATTTGCACACCTTCTTTTATAACCAGTTCTTTTAGCCATTTTGTAATGAAGCTCTTACTGGTTCCCATACTTACAATTTGTCTGTTGGGAATAAAATGACAACAACAAAGAGGAATGTCTCTCAGAACAAATACGACGAAAGATATTTATAGAAAATTCATAGGGAACCTAGGTAAAACGGTGACAAAGAGATTGAACTTAAGATGCCAGGTAAGAACCGGTCCCGTTGTCGATTCTTTCTTAGGAATTTTGGCAATGATCCCTCGATATACAGCAGAATAACCCAACCGGAGGTGGTACTAATACTTGATATACTGACAAAAGCAAAAGATAGATCCCGGAAATAAGCACGACATAGTGAACTTGCTTCCCGAGCCTCAGACATTGCAAGTGATTCCATAGCATAACTCCACTTTATGTCAGTTGTAAACATAAAGCAAAGAAGTATTGTTCTCTTGTGAATTATCGAGAGCCATATGGTCGGGTGCTTCTGATAATTATTTCTAGATTCTCGTCAAAATTCAAAGATGGAGGATATGCAATGTAATAGGTTCTAAATTGGCATCTCGACTTCAGTCACTTTATCATCGACATAATGTAGCTTCCTGTTGGGGCGTTCTCCACCTTTTCACGGAAATGGACTATTCGAATCACTATATAAAATAGTAGTGATTATACCTCGAGGAAGGAAATCGAGTAAGGAAGTTGTTAGGGCGCCGCTCGTATTTGACTACAAATGGACTGTTCCCATTACTATATATAGCAATGGTGGATTCTCTACAGGGGAGTCGGTAGAGAGTCACTTGACAGTCTCTAATGAGTTACTGAAGAGTCAGTGCGAGTCAGTGAAGAGTTAGTCACACTTCCGGTGGCGTACCGGAAGTAATCACGTACACACACGTCTTACGACGAATTGGACTCTTGTATCTTTCTATTGTAAATATTACTAATCACTTCTGTACATACTAACCGTCTTTCCGCGGAATACAACTTATATTCTGATTCTGTTGTTGAGTTATTCATTTATACTTGGCGACATAACAGAAGTCGAGTGAGAGAGTACGTCGAGTATTTCCGGTATTGCACCGGAAGTGTCCTTCTAGTCAATCTATCACGTCTCAACGACGATACAGTATACTAACTACCTTGTTCTATATCCTACTAATCCTCACCTCTTGTAAATACTTCTCTTTCCTGTCAACACACCAACTTTTATACTATTACGTTGTTTTGTACTTTTTCACATAATTCTGTTACTCGACATAACACTTCCCTTTGTCTTTTCTACAAATATTTTTATGGTAACTTCAACTTCAATAGTTTCTTTTGCAGCATTTCTTACCTGTGAACATTCTTTCCATTTCAATTGTTTCTCTGAAAACTAGAATCTCTAAAAATTTAAATACATCGTCAATTGTTATGTTCTACCTTCTTAAATCTCGTTCATGTCTTATTCTTTCTTCAATACCCACTAAACCCAGTCTTTCTGTAAGTGTAACCCCTTGCGCTCTAGTGATGTTCCTGCCTTGCTGGGAGTGAAAGTTTAAAATAAAAGAAAGTGTTGTTTGTGTTAGAGTCGTTAAAAATAACAATTCGATTTTTGCTCCTGTTCACAACAGATATTAGATCATTTTTGAAAGCAGCTGTTCGTTTGATTTCATCGAACCTGTCAGATTCACTATGAAGGCAACTCGAGAACTAATGAAATCAGGAAAGTTATTGATGAAGCCAGTTTGTTGAATGGTGACACACGGGTTGTTTATAGTTATTATGAATTATCTTTCTTACTCAGCCGGGTCATTACCGCCCTTGTTATTTATAAAAGTTTTGTTTTTGTCTCACATCAAACACAATATACATACATACATACATACATACATACATAAATATATATATATATATATATATATATATATATATATATATGTTGACATCAACGTAACTGCAGTCTAGACAGGGGTTTTAATCGACTGACATTCTTGCCAGTAAGATCGAAAGACGGAATCATTTATTTTCCAAAAATATAACTTTTTTCAAATTTAATGTGGATCGCTTTTCTGATCAGGTAAACCGAAAACACACATAAATTTTCTGTCTTCAAACATCCACAAATAAAAAAAAAGTATATGTCGACCTGGCTTCCCTATAGATATATTTTCCTAAAAAGTTTGAATGGCGTAGCTTAAAAAATGTAGGCGTGAATAGGGAACAGTCACACACAGACTCACGGATTGTCTTTTGTATTTATAGATATATATATATATAGGTGTGTGTGTGGGGGGGTGTTTGTTAGATGAATCTCTGACAAAGTGGAAACAGGGAGTTTTTTTCGTGTGAAATGTTTCGTATATTACGACTTCAATACATCAATGTGGCTACAGAAAAGGGTCATTGAGGATTTTAAGTTTAATTTTTATGTATATGTGTTTGGGCATATAGCACAGTCGTTTGCATTTAATATCTTTTTCTGTTGATGTTTTCATTAATTTGCTATTAATACCCAATCCTGCGATACTAAAACATCTGACAAGCAGAGTGAAATAATCTAAAGCCCTGAACGATCGAGTGATTACATCAATGTATTAATATTTTTGTCTTAGCAAATTGTTGTATTCTTTATTTAAAGTGGCATTATTACAATCAAAGTTATTGTCAAATGAATTACCATTAGCAACTAATACATTTAGTGTGTTCATTTTGTAAAATATCCCTTTTGTTTTCAGAATTATATTATTTAAAATCCTTGAGGTTTCTCTAAACTATTCCTTATGCCAATTATGACAGGTGATAGAGTAAATTCCTTTCTAAATTTTTAGCTTATTACTTTTACGTGAGAAAGGAGGGTAAAAAATATTTGACAGGATTATATATATATATATATATATATATATATATATATATATATATATATATATTCATGTGTGTATGTGTCTGTGTGTGCGTATTCTTCACTACTCGACGGTATTTTTATTGCGAAAAAATAATATATTATAATATTATAATATAATATTATAAGTCACAGTTAACGAAAGGCAAAATCTTTCAAAACTGGAAGTAAAGGTAATGAACAGAACCGACGCTGCCTAGCTATTGTCGCTCTCTCCATGAGCGTAACAGGAGGGATATATATATATATATATATATATATATATATATATATATATATATATATATATATGCAAGTTTCGTGAACGGAGGGGATAATCCAAAACGATCTATCTAAATTTACTAGTTCTGTATAGAGAGCTTCTGGATATTATCCAGGCCAATATGATATACATAACGGAAAATTCAACACATCATCTAAAATGGTTATAAAGTATGATATATATCGACATTGTTTTTTATGTTCTGAGGAATATTATATCAAATAAAATCTTGGTCTGAAAGGATTAGGTTTTTAGCTTGTCGAAATGAATTATATTTCAAAACCACTATAGTTGATATCTTGAGTTTTGTTTTATATATATATATATATATATATATATATATATATATGTGTGTGTGTGTGTGTGTGTGTGTGTGTGTCCTATGCCATATGTTTTGATATACATGTTATTTACGTTATGGCTTTAATGTAAATTTAAACAAAATATTTTTTACTTATTCTGTTTGCATTTTCAAGCGTCCTTTGTGATAATGTGTTTCGTTCCTTTCTTGGACGAGTACCTTTATCTACTTTAGTTACTTATTGCGATATTTTCTTAAAATATTCGCTTTTTATCTCTTGGGAATTTTGAACCAAAATTGTTTCTTCTCTAGAGTTGCCGTTGTATCTGGCTGTCTCGTTTACTGCATCTTTCCTCCGCTAAGTGTAGTTGGCTGATATCTTGATTCTCAATTCATTTGCCTGTACATACTAACCATCGATTTTTAATGCTTGAAACATATGTGGATAAAGAATATCCACATTTTTTTGTAGCATCCGAGAAAAATCCAGCTGTGACACTATCCGCCTGGTGCTCTCATTGGTCGATACGAGAACAGATATGACAACAGCGGTTCAAGTACACTGGTCGAAGTTTTATCAAAGCGGGACACAATTTCTATTTTGCATTGTCTTCATAACGCTTAACTCCCACTTATAGATACTCTATGGACTCAAAAGCTTCTAACCGGAACACTTTCAGGGGGAATTTTTCCTTGAAAGTAATCTTCAGTAGAATTGTTTTGTTTTATTTTGTATTTTTAAATTTAATTTTTACAATAAAAAAAATTTAAATATTTACTCGAGGCAGAGCGTTACAGAATAGGAGACACAGCTTATGCGGATATGTGTAAAAACAATAACAGTCAACCCTAGACATGAATAGGTTAAGATTGTAGTAATCAAGGGAACAACTCCTTGCGAGTCGGTCCCACAAACCAATGGTTTGTGATGGGAAACTCTTTGAGTGGAACTTAAATTTCAGCAGGGAAATATGAAGGGAATGCGGGATGTTCACTACAATGAGCGTGGCATGGTTGGCCTTAGACATAAAAGTTAAGACAGATAAAACAAAGAAAACTTGTTCGTCTAAACACTTTTCACGGAAACGACAATAGAGCAGTGAAAGTCTTACGAGATTTGGTCTCAGAAAAAGTGGTTAGACGGTGAAAAATAATTCGTCACCATCAAGGACGCGGATACATTTTTTGACTGGAAAGTAAAAACTGATCTGCTTCTACCCATATATAGCAGCAGTACACCATTTTCCGCTTGATCTGTCTCTTGTAAATTTAGAAAATATTGGAAAGAGTGGAAGACTTGCTGAAGCCGAACAGGGAATTGGGAATTTTCTCACGATTCCGTGATGGATCGCATCTATGAGCTACTTGAAATCGTCGCTCAGTTAAATGTCAAGAGGCGCCCAAGGGAGCGTATCGGAGAAGGAAAATATTTTCATCACGATTGATGTAACTTCTGGCTTATATAGGTTGTGGTGGTTTTTGAGGTGGTGAATATTTTATCCTGAAGAAGTATTTGCGAAAACGTTGAAATGCTGTCGGCAATCCGAATCTGATATCATCGGCTGGAGACAAGCTGAAGTAATGAAAGCTCGCAATACATGTTTCACTAGGAGAATATACTACATTTAATCATCTGGTTTTGCTTAGAGCGGAGGCTTCACACAGTTCTATCCTTTATAGTGTTGTGCATCACCCCTTTTTGGATACAACAATGGACTCGCCTGATGTGTACATATTAACCTATCTATATAGTAAACAGGAGTTGAGACCTTGTACTTTATTACGACACTGTCAGCACTCTGCCTTCGGGTGGAGGGCGCTCTCTGGTTCCGAGCAGAGAGCAATAACCCAGTCGTGGTTCCGCCGAAGGGTAGAAGCACGACTGGGCAAAAATAGACAGACATTTTTTGGCCGGGCCATATAGCTCGGAAATCCCAGTCATAACTGACCATGTGTCACATGTTGCCCTTACTGGGAGGGACAACTAAGTATAGTTGAGAACTTGCACTCTGCTATGAATCTATCAGCACTCTGCCTTCGGGTAGAGGGCACTCTCTGCTTCCGAGCAGAGAGCAATAACCCAGTCGTGGTTCCGCCGAAGGGTAGAAGCACGACTGGGCAAAAATAGACAGACATTTTTTGGCCGGGCCATATAGCTCGGAAATCCCAGTCATAACTGACCATGTGTCATATGATGCCCTTACTGGGAGGGACAACTAAATATTGTTGAGTCCTTGTACTTTACTACGACACTGTCAGCACTCTGACTTCGGGAGGAGGGCACTCTCTGCTTCCGAGCAGAGAGCAATAACCCAGTCGTGGTTCCGCCGAAGGGTAGAAGCACGACTGGGCAAAAATAGACAGACATTTTTTGGCCGGGCCATATAGCCCGGAAATCCCAGTCATAACTGACCACGCGTCACATGTTACCCTAACTGGGAGGGACAACTAAATATAGTTGAGTACTTATATTCGACTACGACACTGTCAGATATCTGCCTTCGGGGAGAGGGCGCTTTCTGCTTCCGAGCAGAGAGCAATAACCCAGTCGTGGTTCCGCCGAATGGTAGATGCACGACTGGGCAAAAATAGACAGACATTTTTTGGCCGGGCCATATAGCCCGGAAATCCCAGTCATAACTGACCATGTGTCACATGTTGCCCTTTCTGGGAGGGACAAGTGAATATAGTTGAGTCCTTGCACTCTGCTACGACACTGTCAGCACTCTGCCTTCGGTTAGAGGGCGCTCTCTGCTTCCGAGCAGAGAGCAATAACCCAGTCGTGGTTTCGCCGAAGGCCAGAAGCACGACTGGGTAAAAATTTTTTGGCCGGGCCATATAGCCCGGAAATCCCAGTTATAACTGACGATGAGTCACACGTAGCCCTTACTGGGAGGGACAACTAAATATAGTTGAGTAGTTGTACTCTACTACGACACTGTCAACCCTCAGCCTTCGGGTAGCTGGCGCTCTCTGCTTCCGAGCAGAGAACAATAACCCAGGCGTGGTTCCGCCGAAGTGTAGAATCACGACTGGGCAGAAATAGACAGGTATTTTTTGGCCGGCCATATAGCCTGGAAACCCCATTTACAACTGACCATATGTCACATTTTGCCATTAGTGGGAGAGACAACTAAATATAGTTGAGTCCTTGAATTCTGCTACGACACTGTCAATTCTCTGCCTTCGGGTAGCTGGCGCTATCTGCTTCCGAGCAGAGAGCTATAACCCAATCGTGGTTACGCCGAGGTGTAAAATCACGACTGGGCAAAAACAGACAGGTATTTTTTGGCCGGGCCATATAGCCCGGAAACCCCACTTACAACTGTCCATATGTCACATGTTGCCCTTAGTGGGAGGGACAACTAAATATAGTTGAGTAGTTGTACTCTACTACGACAGTGTCAGCACTCTGTCTTCGGGTAGAGGGCGCTCTCTGCTTCTGAGCAGAGACAATTAACCCAGTAGTGGTTCCGCCGAAGGCTATAAGCATGACTGGGCAAAAACAGACAGGTATTTTTTTGGCCGGGCCATATATCCCGGAAATCTCACAGTCGCTTAGTTGGTCAGCAAGTTGGTGCATAGTAAGTTGGAATTTTCTTGATATAGACTCATTACCCGGACATACTTTTTCACTCCAAGACTCTATATTTTGATTCTACTAATAATATTCTTAGTATTCCTGAATTGACTAACCCGTGTTCCAGTTTGTGTATTTTTGTTCCACATAATCTACTTTTTTTATTTCCATATCTGCTTTTGTTATTATTTATTTGCTGTGGTTTCCCAACCAGAATTCATAACATATAGCATGGAAGCAAAGAAGGTAACCAGTGTGTTTGCTCTAAACTAGTCCGGAGTATTGGAAATCAACAGTCTTGTGCTGCTTCGGAACTTTCGATTTTATCCTTAATATTTAATCGTTCACCACATCCCTACTCGAAATTACATTTTTTATAAACTTCGTTACCTCCACATCACAAGATAGTAGATCAGTGAAATTAAAAAAATAATTACATTTTCAGAAAGCATCATTGGCTACAATTTACTTTCATAGATTCTGGGAATGAATTCCTTCTGGAAGTTTTCTGTTCTCAATGTGATCGATATCGGCGTAGCAGCTGGTCTACAGTCTCTATCTCCTCAGCGTAACTTGGCTTCCCTGTGCCTTTTCTATAAGTACTTTCACGGCTTCTGCTCCAATGAACTTAGATCACTGGTGCCCCTTATGTATGAATTTACACGACTTACTAGATTGGCAAATAGGTCCCACCCTTTTACAGTGAAACCGTTAAAGTGTAACCACAATTTCTACTCTTACATCTTCTTTTCACGCACTTCCACATGTGGAATTCCCATTCCATATACTTGCTTTCCCGACAGCTACAATTTCCAGGAATTTAAATATAAGGTCAATAGATATCTCTCTCACTAACTTGCATCCATTCTCCCATTATCTTTTTCCATCTGCTTCACCGACATCCTCGGTATCCTCATCCGTCTGTTACCCTCCTCCTGGTATTTCCTATAACTAACCCCTCTTTTTCATCAATTTGTAACCTATGTAACCCCTTGCGCAACAGTGGCCGTAGAATGCCTTTCTTGGGCTGAGATGATTAAAAAAATCAATGTACTTTTGGATGGTTGACAGCTCAGGAAAATACTTTTTAAGCGAGGAATATTTTCCCATGGAATCAATTACTTGTCAAAGCCAACGCTAGTCGAGAATAGTGGTTATACGCAAGGGTTTACCAGCTATACCTTTTCCTTCTTTAGTGCTTCAATTTCTATTTAATTTCAATCTGCAAGGAATCTAGCATTGCATTGTCACTTACCAAATTTAATTAAGATTTCCAATCATTTATTTTGCCTTCATTTCATTTCAGTGGGTTATTATTACAGCGAAACAGATTTTAAATCTTCTCGGCTTTCAAACGGGAAGGCTGCCAGGAAACGTCTAACGCTAAATATCTGTAAATATCTACACTCCCCATACGAGTAGATACACAATTCGTCTCGTAACATAGCAATTTCGTGGGTAAGAAAATCTTAATTTATTCTTGTTTCTTCCAGCAATGATTTTGGTGATTTAGGGTCGGTTCTTAGTATACGAATTCAACGGTCAGAAAGGCGGGTTTGGAATCAACGGGCACATATCCGTTACCAAGGTGAGCTCTCACATCGATGAGAATAGAATCTGGACTAACATGGAAAGAGAACGACTCCGCCAGTTATACCTGTCCAAGTCACTTTACCTATGATTGAGTAAATCACCAGATAACAGTTCAGATATTGGTACATGCCTGACACATATGTTGGGAGTTGGTCAGGTGTTTGCGTGCTATCATGTAAATCGGATTATTTCTATACACTTCTAGCTAAACGTATATCTTTCTTCTTTCTTTCATTTTCTCAGTAAAACGAAGTAACGTATTTTATCCTCTATCCATGCGATCAAAACGTCGAATAGTCTATTATTTATGAAGTATCGACAGGACGTTGCAATTGTGCTAACGAAAGAATGTCCAAGAACCATTATCATCACTATTGTACAAAAAACCGTTGTATATGTATGTATGTATGTATGTATGTATGTATGTATGTATGTATGTATGTATGTATGCATATATGTATGTATGTATATCCTCCCTTCCTTTCAAGTATAAACAATTTAATGTCGGCGGAATACTTATATATATATATATATATATATATATATATATATATATATAAACGTAAACTTGTCGTTACGCTCGTTTCGAAAAGACCTCCGAGTACATACGCGGAAGGGAAAAATGGTTAAAAAAAGAACGAGCTAAGCACTTGAACATCAGTCAAAATATGTAGATCAAAGAAAAAAACATGAGAGGAGTAACCTAACACAAAAAGCGCCCAATACGCAAATAGAGCAAACAACGTAAATAACTAACCTAGAGAGCCAACGGATATAAATATATATATATATATATATATATATATATATATATATATATATATATATATATATACACATGCAATTTGTTATATATACATTATATTATTTATATATTATATCTGCGCTGTACATATTTGAAAGCTCTCACTATCAGTAATAAAGCTGACATATTCAGTTGAATTAGTGTGAGTTTGTTACTCTGGGTTTCACCCTTTTGTGATAGTCAGACAAGTTTGTCTGACGATCGCAAAAGCGGGAGACCCAGCATCACAAACTCACAGCAATCCCACTGAATATATATATATATATATTCTTTACTACTCGCCGATACAATTATTGTAAAAAGTAAATATTAAAGCACTAATAAAAAGGAAATACGCACCAAGAGCTTTCATAACTGTTACTAAAGAGAAAGAAATAATCTGATGCTGCCTCGCTATTGTTGTCTCTCGCTACATGACAGTAACAGAAGACATATATATATATATATGTGTGTGTGTGTGTGTGTGTGTGTGTGTGTGTGTGTGTGTGGTCAGCAGAGAAAGAAAACCTGTGAGATAACAACAACAGCTAATAATTCTCTCAAATATCTTCCCTTCACTTTTTATGAAAGGGGTACACTTGTAATAGATATAATAGAACCAAGATTGCAACTCACAAGAATTAGCTTGCCACCAGTTGAATCCATTTTCTTTTTCACAGTCACCATCTTTTCCAATTGTACATGGCGCTAAACGCATCCCTGGTTTATTCAGTAATGAAGCAGTCATTAAACCACAGGAAAAAAGAAGCAAATTCAAACGCATTGGCCCTTGCACGTTTCTCACAAATAAGTAACCCACAGACATTATTTTTTATCTGTTAAGGGCTTCTTGTTTTTACTGGGAATTTTTCACAGTCGATTCTGTGAACGTATCACTTGAGGTGTGCAAGTGGCTTTCAAAATAAAAAAAAAGTACCAATCTAACTTGAGCATTCTCTACTTAATGACACCACGGTTATTTCCCCATGTGTAATCTACCAGAAAATTACATTAGCTTTGGGAAGGCAACAAATCTAAGAGAATGATAACTTTGAATTCAACACCGGAAAAAATCTACACAATGACCTCTCTCAAGAAAAAACATGACATTTTACAATTTTATTAAATTGTATCTTATTAAAAAGAAATAAATCTAACAATACTATAAAGCAATGATTACTTATATCCTGAAAGTTGCTCTCAAGGATTCTCGAATATTCCTCATTACAGATCTTATCTCTTGAATAAAATAAAAATGGGGTAAAAGTTATTGCTTTTTTCTTTTGTATTATGCGTTTCACTTTATACTGTATGTCTAACTAGCATATGACTGCACAGTGGTGTGCGTCAAAGTTTCACAAATTATCGAGTCTACATAAAGCTTTGCCTAAACGATACAGAAATTAGATATATTTTTCTATCATAATTCTTTGTCTCTTTCACACTGTCACATTTTAGAATGTTTTTTCTTATTTCATTTCTTTCTTATGCGCTCATTCATTTTGTTATTTATTTTCTTCTTTATCTTTCTTCATTTCTAAATTTTTTCTTTTTTCATTTAATTTATACATATTTGGAAACTTTCCTTTCTCTATCATTCTCTCAATTATAGTGTTATTAACCTTATAACATTCTCAGTTTCTTTCCTTCAATTTCCATCTGTACAAAGTCTGTTTAATTTTTCGTTCTTTCATTATTTTTCATCCTCTTTTTTTTGTCTTTCCTTCATCTCATTTTAATATAAAATTATGATAACGTATTTTATCTTTCTGCAGTCTTTCGTAATTTTTATATTTTAAGTTGTATTTCTTTCTTGTTTCTTGTTTCTTTCTTTTTGTTTCTAAAGTATTGTATGCAAATTATTAAACAAATGTAAATAGAAAATAACTGGAGAAATATATGGATGGAAAAACCTTGTTGTCACATAGGACACGGGGAACTGTTCTATGACTGATACAAAGAAATGCAAAAAATAATTCCAGTTACAACTCTACCATACAAACAAAAATCCAGGATTACTAGGGAATTATGTATTAAAAGTAGATCCAGCGAGTTTAACCAATTTCATGGAATCAGAATGAAATGAAATAAAATAGAATTATTGAAAATCTATAAAGCATGGATTTGACTAAAGAAGAACTATCACCCAAAATATATAGAATTAAGAAAAATTCCAATTCATATCCTACCTTTTGCGGTAGCCTAATTAAACAAAATGACATTGCAAGTCATACTGGAAAGAGTAACACAAGGTGGTAGTAAATGTCACCGATAGTAGCACAACCTGCCTGAGGTTTAAGAATATGTAGTGATTACAGGATACAATCACTCGATATGTTCGGACTCTTTTCTTTTGCAAAATCTTGAAACTGTGAGCCACGAGTTAGTAAAAATTGAGTACTTTGCAAAAACTGATCTCAAGGCAGCATAGAGTCAAATAGAAATTGACGAAAAATTCAAGGAAATTACCATGATAATCAAACCTATAGGCTTATTAAGTTGGACTCGTCTACCGTTTGAAATAAAGACTTCCAGCCATATTTTCCCAAAAGCAATTGAAAAGGTTTATTAGAAAAAATAAATATACCAGGATTATATGAGTGAAGAGGCTAAGAACTAAATAAGAATTATAATATAGAACAGGGCAAATGTTAGTGAGATTAAAAATGGCGGACAAATTTAAATGTAATATTGACGGTAAGAAAATATCATATGTAGAAAATCAAATATCGAAAGAAGGCATATCACCCGATGATATATTAATAAATAAAGTCGCAGATATAGTTGCTCGCAACAAATAAAAAAGAATTGGAATAATTCTGGAAACGGATAAATTATTAGAGTAAATACATACCAAGATACAGTCACGTGATAAAGTCATTTGCAAAATTACACAAAAAAGAAAAAACAAACAAAAACAGTAAATTTGACTGGACACAACATTAAGCTATCGTCTTTGAAACACTAATGAATATTCTGAGAAGCAAACTAATAATGAAAGTATTTTATCCACAAATAAAAGTAAGGTTAACCACAGACGACAGTGAAAAGTGATTGTTGCTGTTCTATCACAAGAAGAACACCAACCATGTAAATATCAAGAAGGTTAACGTTAGCAGAAACTAACTACTGATATATTGAAAAAGAATCGCTAGCAATTGTGTAGGGAATAGAAAGGGCACGAAAAGCTTGATAGGAAAAAAGTCATATTAAAATCGAACTACAAACGATTAGAATTTTTATTTAACCCGAGAAAAGAATTGCCAAATGTCACATCTTCAAGGATTATTAAGATGAGAAAAAAACATGGCAATCGATTTAAACATAGGGTACGTAAAAGGGAACATTATGCTTAACGTAGACACTTTATCAAGGTTACAGTTCAAGAATGAAACAGAATAATATTAACAAAATACTGAAGATAAAATAATACACCGCGTATAAACGACCGTTGTTTCTCTATATAGACTCAAAACATAAACAAAGCAAGACCCGATATCAAGCACAATATTAGAATAAATCCAAAAAATAATATATGAGTCGTCTCTTTAAGGAAGCAAAGCACAAACTAACCATATAAACTGGCATAATACACAATGGAGATGTAATTGTAGCGCAACAAACACTAAGAAATGACATATTGAAAAGACTACATGATTTAGGGTTCACATGGGTCACACACATATCAAAGATAAGGGCTTATTCTTAGTATTCATAGACTCATATTCGGGATGGAAAAAAGTTTTCAAAGTAAAGGACAGAAAAACCACCACAATAAAGAAAATAATAAATAATGACAAAGCAAACCTCTCTGCCGAGCCTGAAAAAAACTCTACTCCGTGGCGGACTAGAGTAAGAAATGTCTCGTGAATTTTAATGCTTCCAAAACGAAGCTGCTATCTATTAACCATCACCCTGAAAGCAAAATACTGCGCCTCCTCGGGTTAACTCTCACAACGGACCTGAAGTGGAATGACTATATAAAATCTATAGCTAAATCCGCTGCTAAGAAAGTCGGTTCTCTATGTAGAGCCGGGAAGTTTATCTCGTCTGAAACAATCCTGCACATATATAAATCTACCATCCACCCGTGAATTGAATATTACTGCCATATCTAGTCGGCTGCTCCTG
Organism: Ascarosepion bandense; assembly: GCA_037127315.1. Lineage (NCBI taxonomy): Eukaryota > Metazoa > Mollusca > Cephalopoda > Sepiida > Sepiidae > Ascarosepion > Ascarosepion bandense. Next base: position 2,230,673 of record JBBBDQ010000727.1, on the reverse strand, counting down.
CTATCCACCTAGGTGTCCTTGACAAAATCCAACGAAGAATTTGTAATGTGATTGATCCCGACTTGGCAGCTCAGATACAGCCACTTTCTCACCAGTGCAATGTGGCATCCCTGTGTCTCGTCTACAAATATTTTCACGGCTTCTGTTTTTACTTTTACTGTGAAACCTATAAAATATAAACGCAAATTCTACTCCAAAAGCTTCTTTTCTCGCATTTCCCGCTTGTGGAATTTCTTTTCAGTTACTTGCTTCCCCGACAGCTACAATTTTCAAGAATTTAAATGCAAAGTCACTAGTCATCTCCTATCTAACTAACCTGAATCCTCTCTCTCATGCTCTTTTCTCTGTCCACGCCACTCTCATCAGTATTCTCATTTTCTTTTACCCACTTCCTGACACCCCCTATAACCCGTCACACTTTCCCATAACTTTCCTCCTATGTAATCCCCTGCAAAACAGTGGCAGAAAAATGACTTGCTTGGGAAGATATGATTACAAAAAAATAAATAAATAAAAAATAAGAACCACATTCTAAAGGAATGGAGTACTCCCAGCAATAGTCACCGACAATGCTCCCGAATTTTGCGAGAAGAACCTTTGTGCGTGGTTAAAATAAACTGGATGCATCCTATACAAAACGCCACTATATCACCTATATTATAATGGCATTGCAGAAAAATGGTAGAAACGGTGAAAATGGGATTGGAAGCACTCTCACCTCTTAATGAAAGCATTTTGTGTCTGCTAATACTTTTTTCTTTTCGAGTATCAAGATTCATTGGAATTTGTTTTTAAGGGCAGGGTCCCCAAGTGCTACCCTGTTGTTTAACCCATAACTGGAGGGAAGGAACGGATTAATACCTTTCCCAACGGTACCAGTGCTTACGTGAATGCAGTGTATTCAACTGTAATTCGAACCCGGCTCACCGATTTCTCCTTCCGAGCCGATATCCACTGCACCACAACACACATCCGTCACTAAACGCTTACAGCATCTGGTATTCCCAAGCGGTCACCCATCAAATACTGACTAGGTTCAACGTTGTTTAACTTCGGTGATCCGATATTGCAAGAATTTCATAAGCAAAATTTTACTTACGCACAAATGTACAAATAACAGTATGCATTCATATCTTCTTTCAGCCATTGTAATAGGAATAATTTTTGAAGGTTGAATTGTAATATAGTGTATCTAGAAAAAACATTGTTATTCCAAAACTTCGTTAATGCAATAATCACTCACAAAAATAAGAATTTATAATTGAAAATGTGTTTTGGTTTTTATAATTGATAACCCATCAAAAACAAATCAATCAGTGTCTCATATGTTTTCTTACGTACCTAAATATTTATTCTTTCTCTAAAGGTCTTACACTCTCGAATGTCTATTTTAACTTTCTCTATTTCTTTAAATACTGCCAGTATATTAAGTTATTTTGATAGTGGCTTTACATTTTTGTTTTTAACATTGTACTGTCAACATTTCATTCAATATATTAATGTGTCAATTCAGCCGATCATGACTCTCCACAGATTTCTTTAATTTATTACGAGTTAGCGTGACGTATTTGGAAACATAGTGGAGATCATTCTCGTTACTTTTCCACGATTTCGATTTCAAAATAGTTGTTCTCAACATACTGCCAATCTCCTAGTCGATAGCCAAGTCTAACCGCTATTTAATTCATAGCTTGGCAGAAATAATTTTACCTTTCCCGAGCATAAGTGATAAATTAATACTACTCACTAAAATGGATTTTAATATGTCCGTCGATTTTATTATCAACACCGTTACGCAACATGTAGGATGAATAAAAATATTTTGGTTTCACAATATGGAACGATTCAGAATAACGGTAACTTAAGGCAAGTGGGAATAACCTTTCTGTCTGGTTTCGAAAATTAGCATTGGAAATTCGACCTGATATTTTATACATCGCTAGTTTACCGACATCTTGTACAGGTGTGACATACTTTTCAATCAAGGCACCTTCTCTTTACTCCTGTTTTCCTGTTCTAAATTTTATACAATTTTTGAAGGGGAATTAAATTCTGTTTCATTTGGAAGTTAAAAAAAGAAAGATGGTTATCCTAATCCATTGGCAAGTTATTTATTTTTGTCAATTTTCCTGTTTATTCTTCTTCAGCGCCAACTGGAAACAATTATCATTATTTTTATTCCCAATAAGAATTTATCCTGAGGCATTGCCAGAAGTCAGGTGAACACAAATTATAGATGACTTGAAATTATTCTTGCTATCTAGCTGTGCTGTGATATAGGTTGAAACGAAAATTATTTTGGGTTTTGTTTCAAAAGCCTCGGGAGCTATGATGACGCGATTGACTCCAACATGGAAGACATGTTTAACACTTGGGCCACAGGGCATGGTATCGCTCTATGCGCGTTCCCATAAAAAGTGCGTGGAGGCCATCGTTAAGAGTCGAGTGATAGCAAGTCTCTCCAAATTGCAAACGATCTTCTTAATGCTTTCGTAAATGTAACAAGTACAGTGTTTGCAATTTTCTCCAATTTTCTTGGCAGGTTGAGCATATTTTGTCACGTTGCAAGAGTAAATTAAAACCGTGAACAGTACGCTAGAAAAGATGAGCACTACTTTCTTTAAGGAGGATTCGTTTCCTATTTTTACTTTCTACATAACTTTAACACGTTCTGGTTATCTCACTTCATTGTAGATGCTTTGTGTCTTTTGCGTTTAACCTCACTGAACAACGCCTTTCTCAATAGTAAAGGTCTTGTTTGTTTTTTCTAATGCAATTCTATATGTGGCAACCACTTTTAATAGTACGGGTTTTCTTTCAGTTTCCTTTAGCTTTACTCAGTAAACGATATGTCTTAATATTGAACCGCAAGTTCTCTGCTAATTTTTCCCCTTGCACTTCTCCCTTCCGTCTACTTGTTTTCCAGTTAACTTTGATTTTCGAAAATTCAAATGTAATATTAATAATTATTCTCTTGATTTGACATTTACTTTTTAATTTTTCTCGGTCAATAATAATGTTTTACTTTTTTATTTTTCCCATTCAGTAATTGCATTTCCTCTCAATGGTTTTATTACGTTGCTCAGGGTGAAGTGATTAAAAACATTATATCTTACTTTGTTTTTATAAGGGTTTCACTCCGAGTGAAGAAAGAAGGGTTAAATATAGGAAATATCAGAGGGTGGGTGATAGGCGGGTAAGGATACCGAGAATGAGGGTTGGGTAGATGAGAGTGTTCTGAGAATAATTGGGAGTTAGTGTGATAGGAGGTGTCTATTGACCCTACATTTAAACACCTGGAGATTGTAGCTGTCGGGAAAGCAAACTTGTGGAAGGGAGTTCCACAGGCGAGAAGCGCGAGAAAAGAAGCTGTTGGAGTAGAATTTACGGTTACATTTTATCTGTTTAACTGTAAAACGGTGGGAACTAGTTGCTAATCTAGTATCTCGTGTAAATTCGTGCTTAGGCGGCACCAGTGATCTAAGTTCATCGGAGCAGAAGCCATGAAAGTACTTGTAGAAGAGGCAAAGGGAAGCCACATCACGCCGGTGAGAGAGTGGTTGCAACCGGTCTGCCAAGTCAGTATCAACCACGTTACAGATCCTCTTTTGTATTTTGTCAAGAAGCCCAAGGAGAGCAGCAGGGGCACCCGACCAGATATGGCAGCAATATTCAATACACTGGCGGATGGTAGATTTGTATATGTTCAGGATAGATTCAGGTGGGTAAAGCTTCCGGGCCCTGCACAGAGAGCCGACTTTCAAAGCGGCAGATTTGGCAATGGATTCGATATAGTCATTCGATTTGAGGTCAGCCGAAAGTGTAAGACCAAGGAGGCGTAGTGTTTTACTCTCTGGGAGGCAAGCCTGTCCCATGCTAATGGGAGGTAGATGCGATTGTTTATGGTGGTTAGTTGATAACAGCTTCGTTTTAGAAGCATTGAAATTTACTAGCCATCTCCTACCCCAGTCCACTACGGATTGGAGGTCTTCGGCAGCGAGGTTCGCTTTGTCGCCCACACCTGGTTTTTGATCGAGATGAGAGTAGATTGTTGTGTCATCGACGTACATGCCTACTTGGGATCTAATAGCGTCGGGGAGATCATTAATGTACATCAGAAAGAGCGGATTCCTTTTTATACCATTGTTCAAACAACACAAACTCATAGAAGAGAGAGCAACTCAAAGAAGAGATAGCCACGCAAAGGTTTTTTTATAATCATATCGCCCTAAGCAAGGCATTAGTCTGCCACTGTTTTGTAGGGTGTTACAAAGGAGGAAAGTTATCAGAAAGAGTGACAGGTTATATGGCGGTGTCAGGAACTGGGTAAGAGAAGGATAACAATACTGATAAGCGTGGAGTGGACGGAGAAAGGATCATGAGAGAGAGCATGCAGGTTAGTGAGATAGGAGATGACTATTGACTTTACATTTAGATTTGTTGGAGAGTGTAGATGTCGGGGAAGCAAGCGGGAATTACTCAATGAAGAGAGTTGTTGAGTGTGGCTGTTGCAAGAGCGCTAAGGTCGAAAGTAAAAATATGTTATAAGTATATGTCAGGTAGATAATGGTTGACCCAATACATGAACATGTTTAAAGTGAGGTTAAGTTATGCATCCTCTCGGTGGACTTGTTTTAGAAAGTAACAGCTCCGGAGATTGACGTGTCTTATTGTAACTCCCTCAATAAACATGAAATAAATACGAAGGGAATGTGTAGATAGAATGGAAAGACTAAGCCGTGAAGATCTGAACTGGTGGATTAGATTGCAGATCCTTCGTTGCATTTTGTCAAGAACCTCGAGATGAATAGAAGGAACATCCCACCAGATATTTCAAAATTATTTAATTCACCGACGATTTATGAATGCACAAGTTATACTCTGAAGAGATAAAAAAAAACTTTTGGCACGACACAGTGCCTCAAATTTTCTTCGCTGTAGATGCAGATATTGATTCAATATAGTCGTTGCACATCAATTTGGTTTCAAAAATTAGTTGCTCCCAAGGAAACTAACATAAGACATGCTAATGGCGAGCAGTAAATTTTGGTTGTAAGTTTCAAAAGCGAGAACTGCAGAAGAAAATTAAATAATAGCGTAGAACAATTGTAACATTGTACGACTCGACCAAAATCGAGATATCATATACTGAAAACGGTAATAATTATGCTATTGGTTTTGTCAGATTCTCAGCCTCATAACGTATTGTTCCATGTGTCTTTTCTATAAATACGGTTCATTGTAAATATTATGAAAATCTTTCTCTTTGGTACTTCGCCTTCACGAATTTAAGATCACAAAAAGATTCTATTTTACTCACAGAAACCTGTTGTATAATCTTAACACTATGTCATTGATTGTGGTGGAATAATAAACAAAACACTACATACAAATAAGTCAAATATGGATAATAATCTGGATTTAACACAGAAAAGCAGAAATTGAAAAACTCCTATCATTGTTGGAATACGATCTGTAAAAATTGAAATACGATCTGTAAAAATTGAAATACGATCTGTAAAAAATTTATACGATATGAAAAAATTGAAATAATTTTTGAAAAAATAGAATTAGATCTAGAAAAATTCGAATGCTATCTAGGAAAATTAGATACAAGCTGACAAAAATCGATTACTATCTGGAAAAACTGGATATGATCAGGAAAAATTGAAATACATGGAAAAATTTGAAATACCATCTGGAAAAACTGAATATTGCTTGGAAAAATAGAATATGACTTGGAAAATTGGAACAAGTTCTGGAAAAAATGGAATAAGTTCTGGAAAAAATATGCGATCTGAAAAAAATGGAATACGAATTAAAAAATGCGCATTAGAGAGAACAAAGCTGGAACTCCGAAGGATCAACACTCTCAAAATACAATATTTGCATTGTGTGGACTGTTGTTCTCATCATCGTTATCATATCCAGAACGTTTTGCCTGTTCTACCCAACTGCCTTGTGTAGGTGTTATACGTTGAAATTTCATACCCAACACTTTATCAACATCTAGTGGATAAAAACGTTGTTTGAAGTAATCAAGTGATTAACAAAGGAGTTTTGAGGTCAATATTTGCTCATAGCAGAGGTAAACAAAAACTCGGAGAGTTGAGCTACTAAGAGAGAATTAACTGAAACAGAAGTATTAAGAAAGGGCATGGTATGTGGAATTAGAACAATCTACCACGGAGAACAAAATGAGAAGGTTGTGTTCAAAATTCTAGTGTTTATAACTTCAACAGGGCTGGAGAGTTCAACGACCGATACAACGTGGATGAGAGCAACTGTCCAAACAATATAAATAGTGAAAATAGGTAAAATACCTCATCTCAAAAATATAAAAAAATGTTGAAATGTCGGTACGGACCCGGTATACCAGGAGCAATACAACCTCATGAATATGACAATAAAGATGAGAACAAAAATTCGAACAATGTAAAAATGGTAGATAGTTAAAACAGCTCATTTAGAAATATCGACCTCCATTCAAAATAACACTGCTGCAAACAGCTAAAATACCGAATATCAGAATCCTGGAGAAATGGTAGGCATTTTTTTTTCGCGTGTGTAAACCATTAGTCGGTATTGGTTTCAGATCTCAGTTAGTAATGTAATTGAATTGAAAAGCATGTTCTGTGCGAAATTTGAAAAAAAGAAAACAAAAAAAGTAAAACAATATCTGTGTAACTTCTAAATTCAAATGGATTACCCAATCCAGAACAAGTTATCAGATTCGTATCGAAAAGAAAAAAAAAACTTGTCGGATGATAATTCTTTCCTTTTTCTTTTCTTCACCAGATCAAAATTCAGTGGAAGTGAAAGTGAAGTTTTTGCATTTTGAACTTAGAAGAGAAAGAAGGAGGTCATGAAGATCTTGAAAAATAGCAATGGTTGTGTTAACCGTTTCCAAGTAAGAAAATTGATTCCCCAAGTTCAGTTATCATTAAAGATATTTCCGTTTTTGATAGGGATTTCCTTCTTATACTTTTGAGTGAAGTAGTGTGGAACGTCAACATATTGATTATGTCATTAATTTCTCTTCGAGATCCGTGTGCTATAAATCTATGCCAAAGTTACTGTTGAAAGTCCAAAAGGGATTAAAAGTTTGTTATTTCTGTTAGCGATCATATAGCACCAGTCTACAATAATATGTATCTAATTGTTTTGAAAGTAGTGTGAATCACCAACATCTTTATTATGTCAGTATTTTCTCTTTAAATTTCATGTGCTATCTATTTCAATTGTTGCTGATTTTGAAACACTGCAAGAGATGTATTTTATTTTAATTGGCTCATTTCTCTGTTCGTGATCATGTAACGCCAGTGTTTAATAATGCATGTAACCTTTTTGTAATTTGTGTGAAACGTCAACATATTGATTATGTTGTTATTTTCTTTTCGAGTTCTGTGTGCTATCAATTTCAGGTGTTGTCACTGTTAAAACTCCTCAAGAAATGTAGTTACTGTTTTGACACATTTCTTTGTAGATGATCGTGTAACGCCAATCTACATTAATTTGCATGTAACCTTCTTTAAATAGTGAGTAATGTGAACTCATTGATTATGTCGTTATTTTCTCTTTGAGTACTGTGTTCTCTCAATTTCTGTTGCTGCTACTGTTGAAATTCCTAAAGTCAGCTATTTTATCTTTTTTGATAAAGTTCTTTACTACCGATCATGTAGCGCTACTCTATAATAGTATACTCCTAACCTTTTTTATTAGTATTGAATGCCAATACAATGATTTTGTCATTATTTTCTCTTCGTGCAGCGAATGTTATGAGTTTTATTTGTTGTCGCTTTTGAACGTCATCAAAAGATGTTTCTGTTATTTGGTGGAGTTCTTTGTCAGTAAACATGTTGGGCCACTCTACAACAATACACGTCTAATCTATTTTTTAAATCATATCACCCCGAGCAAGGCGGCAACGCCACTGATGTGAATATTTTCTTTTTCAGTTACGTGCGCTATCAATTTCAGTTGCAGCAACTCTTGAAAGTGCTTAAATGATCTTTTTTTCTGCTATTACTTGTAGTTATCGAGTTGCGATTGTTTAGCGCCAATCTTCAATAATATATAACTTTTTAAGTTGTGTGAAATTTCAATATATTGATTATGTTATTCTTTTGTTTTCGACTATCAATTTCAGTTGCTATTTTGTTGAAAATTTTCAAGAGATGTAATTTCTCGTTTTTGATAAAGATCGTGTAACGCTAGTTTACAATAATGTTCATGTAACGTTTTTGTAAGATGTGTGGAAAGTAAAGATATTGATTATGCCATTATTTTCTCTTCCAGTTCCGTGTGCTATCAATGTCTGTTGTTGCCGTTGTTGAATGTTAATGGTTTTCTGTTATTTAGTACAGTTCTTTCTTTGTGATTAGGTGGTGCCAGTGCACAATGATATGCTCTGACAAAAGAGAATTTAAGTGATATTTAAATCATTTTTGTGGACGGCTTCCTTGATGAAGAGAAAATAGAGGTAGTTTACTATGTTCCCTCACAATTTCTAGGATGAACTGAGTTTGTTACCCTGCTCTGGTGCATAGCCTGACAGATTCGGAATGAGAGCCACTTCTTTCGTAGACCTTTCATTAGTGACATACAGTTTGTCCAAAACTTTTGGTGGAATTAATGAAGTAAAAATAAGATATGGGAACGTGTAATAACAAGTATTTGCTATTATGCTTGCATAAAAGTATTGAGCGACCTTTAATATAAATTCGGTAAAAAAAAATTTGTTTCGTTTCAGTTAAATGGAACAATTTCAGCTGGCACAGGTTTCGCATTTCGAAAATTGCTTCTATATATTATTATCTCCCCACCTCTCTCTCTGCATATTATATATATATAAACAGAAACAAAATCGCGTGCACACACACACACACACACACACACACACACACACATATATATATATATATATATAAATGTCAACACTGATAACGACAGACTATTTCATGCTAGACACAAACATGAGGTCTGATGATTGCGCCTAGCTTGAAACAATGAAGCAGTCTGTTACCTATGGGTACTGAGATTAGTGATAACTTTTATATTTACATATGATCTATCTATCTTATATACTTTATACTATAAATATAACCCACATCAAAGATATATTTCTTCATATATATATATATATATATATATATATACTCATCTGCAGACAGATCTGTTTCGCTTTATTACTGTTCTTCAGTACAGTTAGACAACCGATTGCTTTTACCCAGGATTGAAACGCGACCTAATTGGCGTCAGTCGGCGATTGTACCTCTGAGCTATGGAAGCTTGGTAGAAGAAGGAAGACTTTTAGCGTGTGATATACCATGTATACATACACCAGTATGTATACATGGTATGCATGATATATATATATATATATATATATATATATATATATATATATATGAATTAAAACACATGGTGTGTTCTCATTCATTACTGAATAAACTGTGCGTAACTACTGTTTTATCAAAGTCTACCATTTTTCCAGAGTGCTAAATCAGGTTGTGAGTGAGTAGTCTTCAACTCTCACCCCCGGATTGAGACTCTGGAAGAATGGCAAAGTTTGATAAAACAGGAGCTACTCTAGCATCTACTATATAGATAGATAGATAGATAGATAGATAGATAGATTGTAATGGTTGTTACAATGGTTTTGTAAATTCATAGTATCACTACACAAAAACTCTCACAATCCTTTCTACTGTCACACAAACACTAAGAAATGTTCGTATTAAAGCTACCGGTGCTATGCAGTGCAGTCTTTTTTTACCAAATTTCTGGCCTAATGAGTTGCGTCGTAGTGCTTTTTTTTCTCACAGACGGTATCTAACTGACCCTACTATTTTGTGTAGTCGACAATATCATGAACAAAGAACACGCATGCGCAAAACTAAAAATATAAAATTACCACAGTTTACCAATCGCACGTTAGGACTATCGTCTTTAACGTTTTTGTATTCCGACTTTTCGGCCGTTGTTCCCTTCTGTTCTTATAAGGTGTATATTGATCTGGGTAAATTACAGGAAATTCCGAACTGAAACTTTTATTGAATCTGCGGAAGTAGACTTTCCGCTCCACTGGTCATAGTTGCTCATACGGTTTAATCCATTAAGTTATTGTCTTGCAGAAATATTGGAACAATAGCCTAGTCTATCAAACCTTTGGCGCGTGTATTTGTTGACATAGTAATTAGGCTGCGAAGTATCTATTGGACTAAGTGAAAACAGAGCCAGCAACAGTTGAGGTGTACTAAAAATACGAACTCGATATCCCTAGGCCAAGGCAGTTGATCGAGAACGCTAGCATTAAATAATAATAAAATTGCCGGAGTGAAGAAGGGCCGAAACATTGTTATAGCAAGAATAAAGATGAGGATAATTTTCTACACTCTATCCCGTTATTCTTTTGTTCCTATCGTGGTAGAACATATGTCAGAAGAAGAAGACGTGTAAAAAATTTGCTACATCATTTTCCGGATGAAATCTCGTTTTCCGCACTCGCAGAAGATTCATCGTCAATTTGATATTTGCGTGGTTGGCGTATTTCAAAGGAAAGAAAAAAATGAAGAAAGCCGAAAAGTCAACTGATTCTTAACCTAATATATTCAGTTTAAATCAGCGCATGCGCAGTGAACGGACTATATATCAAAAGGTCGATTTGACCTGAAAAGAATTTTTAGATATTTTATTTCTCTGTATTTTTTCTCTTTTATTTTAGCTGATTTGTTTATACGGATCATTTGCGTTGAAAAGTGAAAGCAGCATTTTTTTTAAGTTTGTTTACATTCCTGCATTGATCCATCTTCGATAAGAACCGACTCTTTTAAATATGTTTGCATTTTCTTCTGATACGTGATAATAAATAAAAGTGTGTCGCTCGCATGTAAATTTTTCGTTCGTTATTACTCCAGAATGCAGAAGTACTCGTAAATTGGATGGGGTTCAAAAGAAACATGTACGCATAATCCGTACGCAAGGAGATTTATGAATTAATAAATAATCACCCATATTTGTTTTTATTCTTCTTGTTGTAGCTGTTATTATTAGTATCATGTCATAATTCTATCTCTGCTATGGTCACACTAAATCTGTGGAAAGACCTAAGGCAGTTAGCAGTGTGTTGTTATGGCTACATTTTATTTGTCTTTTATATCCCCCTTAACATCACTAGCGTTACATTGACAAAATCCTTCTCAATGCGTGAGTTGAACTTATAAAAAATCTTTCGCATATGTCTTAAGAGGGGGGGGTTTCTAACGATTCTTCTGATATGTTTTTTTGTTCCATTTGTATCATTACAAGAGCACCTGCTATCACTGTTAATATTATAGTTTTAATTTTCCACTTTTTTCTAGTTCAACTGCCAGGTTTTTATATTTTTACAATTTTTCAAATTCCTCGATGGCTATGTTACAATCCGTTGGACAAGACATATTAATTAGTAGGCAAGTTTTTTTCCATTTTCTGACAACAATATCCGGTCTATTTGTTTCAATTTTCCTGTCTGTGTAGATGGTGTAACCCCATAGATTCTCTTTCTGTAATCTGTGCAGAGTAATGTTAATACCAGTGTTTGTTTACATACTTTGCACAAAGCCCTGTGCAAATATTTGCCCCATTCTTTCGTTACAATGTTTTTTATTCATTTGTGGTGAGGACAAATGATCCAGCGATTCAATGGTTTATTGTTTCCTGTTATTTGTCACAGAAACTGCATTTTGTATTTACATTATTATGTATCATATTGATCTGAAAGTTCCTAGTGAAGAGATTCTGGTCTTGCGCTGCAAGAATAAATTCTTCAGTTTTAGACCTTAATCGAGATGATCATAAACATCGATATGTAATACATTTTTTTAACATCGGGTTTATTACCAAATTCTGAATATTGGCTATGCAGAGTGTTGTCTAGAGAGGTTGATCACCACTCCTGTAGCCAAGTATTAAACTCACAAAGCTTTGGGTCAAATAACTGAAAGGAACCAACGGCTATATCCGCTGGACTATGTGTTTTTGAAAAAGGCCAAGGCGTACAACGGCGGAAACGTCGTAAACATGGCAATAAAGATGAGGACAACAACACGAACAATGTAAAAACTACCCTTTTCAGAAGTATAGACAAATACAGAAGCATTCATTTAATTCGTCTGATGTCATTTTGAGCCCAGTTCAAGATGATGAAACTTTATTGAACCATTGGGATGGCAAGGTTATAAATGGCCATAATTATGTTGTTAGAAATCAATTCAGTTCTGAATATCAGTTTTACACTTCTATAGTACTTTTTACGCATTATTTTTTACATGGTGAATTATTTCACTTTCCTTTACACGTAGGTCCTTATAAGCTTCGTTTTGCTCTAAATTTATTATTATTAGAATGGGTTCTAAGCTAATAGACGATGTTTATTGTTGCAATTCTCTTGAAATTTTGACTTTAGCGCATTTATCAAAATTGAATTGCATTCCAATGTCACCACTGAAGCATTTTACAGTGTTCAGAAGATATTCCAGCTCACTCTCGTTCTTAGCATAAAACTTTAAGTCATCCATGGAAGTTAGATAGCTTATTCTCTTTGAAGCTATCTTATAAACACAAGTTTATGGTAAGTTGGCTGGTTAATGCTATTAGTGATAAACAAAATAGTAAACAAGACAAAGATTCAGATGGAATATTCTTCTGTTGAATTTTATTTACCAACTTTAGAGATTCCATTTATATGATTTACGTAAAGTGCTGTTTTCCATATCGACATACATTATTTGATGAAATTGAGGACAACGGGAGATACCCTGTATATGTTTAAATACACTTAGATCAAGGAATGTGATACATTTGTGAATGCCTTACAGTAATCTATCCAGGCAGTACTAATCTTTTTTTTTGTTTGCATTAAAACTGTTTTCCAAAATCATTCACTAAATAGGTAATTGATATTTACATCCGTAAGAGCTAGCCACGCTTGGACCCTCTTTGTTTAAGCGATAATATGTCATTTCTTTCGAAGAAGAAAATTGTTTGTTTTGTCATAATAAGTGTCAACAGTTTGTAAGTTGAGGGAAGGCTTGTAATTGGTCTGTAATTATTTCGAGATATTCGTGTCACAATTCTTGGGTAGAAAAAAAGCAATCTGGATTTTTAATAAGATCATGAACAATTTAATGAAGATTTGGGGCTAGTTTTTTTTTCTGTGTGTGTGTATAAAAATATACACAAAAGTTTGGAAATTTGTCTATTCTTCGAGATTTCCAGTTGTTTGCTTTTACCAGTTCCACATCTTCTGTGATCCAAATCCATGCTTGTTCATTCGTTCTACGTTTTGCGCAATCCAAACTGCTTCTTTGTTATTTTCTTTAGGGCATACCTTTTCCAAACTTTTCCATTTTGGTGGAGAGAGCGATTGTCATTTCAGTTCTTTCTTTACCCATTTCTCTGTAAAATTTCTTTGCGTCGGTTTGAAAGATCTTGTTTTGTCTGTAGAATTTTGATCTTTTTCTTATAATTTTATTCTTTGAGCCTTACGTTTTATTGCTTGCTTCAATTTAAGCCAGGTTATGCTTTGTTGGTTATAATTTTGGAAGTTGGTCTCGTTTCCTAATTTCAATATTTTGTGGTCTGACTTATATGGCTCATGATTACTTCCTTAGTTACTTGTATACTGTGCTTTGTTCAATGTGTTTGAACTCATCTTATTGCCTTCTTGTGGCCGACTAAGTTTTCACCTTTCCAACGCTTCTAAACTTTCAACATTATTTCCACAGTTATTGGTGAGTTTTTCATTATGATCTGTGGTATGTGTGATGTTACTACTTTTTATTTCCGTTTTCGGTTCTCTTTCATGTTTTGTTGATTTGTTTATTTCGGTTGCAATTCTTTTTATTTCTTTAATTTCAACATGTCAGTCGGTTATATCGCAGAATGTACCTTCTTACATTTGCTAGTTTATTTTCGTTTATGTATATTCTAATGGTTTGTCCAACTTTTTCTCGCCAAATATCATATGTTTGGCGAGTGATGTTTTTTTTTCTCTGTGTAACGCTTCATAGAATGCAGTCATAACGACTTTGTACTCCTCACGAGACGATTTTATTTTTTCTTTCTTTACTGTTATGGATGTGCGTTGTGGTCCAGTGTATATCGACTCGGAACGAGAAATTGGAGACCCAAGTTCGAATTCCAGTCGAATTCGTTGCACTCATATACGCGCAAATACCCTTGGGAAAGGTACTAATCCGTCTCTTCCCTCCAGTTATGGGTCAAATAACAGGACGAATTGGGTTCTATAGCCTTGGTTGGCAACCAGTCTACCGCAGAAAGCAATGGCAACCTACTGCGGGATAATCTTCTTCCCAGTCAGTCATCTCTCTCTTTCGAGACATGATCGCCCAAGCGTGCATCACGTATGGCACTTAAACTGACTGTTATGGATCTAGCTGGATAATTTGCAAGGCCGCCATTTTTATTATCCTGGTTGCGGGGACCTGAATTTTCATTCTTTGAATAGGAGTCTGTTCCTATAGGAGAGTTTTCGACCTCAGGTAGGATCCCTCCTGAGGGATGGGATTATTCTCTTCTTCTTCTTCTTCTTCTTCTTCTTCTTCTTATTATTATTATTATTATTATTATTATTATTATTATTATTTCCTTTAATTTCTTTTCCATGCCAATTTTCCTCCGGGTATAAACCGGGTCAGAAATAGTTTCATGACATTTACACCTGATTGTTTTTGGAAAAAAAAAAAGGAAAAACACAACATTCCTAGGTTCACAAGCATTTTACATAAATGCACCGACTATAACTAGTACTGTTCTTGTGTATATTTGTTTTCTATTTTGTTTTCCAGGTACTATAGAACGATGTGACTGATATTAAGAACTGAACTAAATTCTTGGTAAATGAAAGATTGCAAATAAAAAAGATATTTACATTTAGTATATTCTATAGAAAGCCAAGATTTAATTTTATTATTATTATTATGTCATTTTTCATCATATTTCGATTTCTGCTTTGGTCTCACTAACAACCAAGTCTGCGGGGAGACCTAAGGCAGGTAGTGGCGTGTTGTTATGACTCCATTTCATGTTTTTCTATCTTCCCTATCATCCCCAGCATGACATAGATAACGTTTTTCTTAGTGTGTGGGCTGTACTTAATAAGACAATTTTTTGTATATCTCTTAAGCTGGGGTTTCCAGGGATTCTTTCAATGTGTTGTTTTGTTCCATTTTTTATCATTCCAAGTGCACCTACTATCACTGGCACAACTCTTGTTTTCAATTTCCACATTTTTTCTATTTCAATTTCCAGGTCTTTATATTTTGACAGTTTTTCAAATTCCTTGATTGCTATGTTACAATCCGCTGGACAAGCCATATCAATTAATAGACAAGTTTTCTCCTTCTGGTTTTTAACAATAATGTCTGGCCTGTTTGCTTCAATTTTTCTGTCTGTGTAGATGGTGTAATCCCATAGAATGGTTACATCTTCTATTTCTGTAACCGGTGCTGGATGATGTTCATACCAGTGTTTGTTTACAGATTTTCCATAATGTTTGCACATTGCCCAATGTAAATATTGCCCAACTCTATCGTGGCGATTTTTATATTCGTTTGGGGCAAGCACAGAACAGCCTGAGATTAGGTGGTCTATTGTTTCTAGGTGTATATCACAAAACCTGTATTTTGGATCCATATTATTATGCATAATATTTGCCTGAAAGTTTCTCGTGAAAAGACTTTGGTCTTGTGCTGCAAATATAAATCCTTCAGTTTCAGACTTTAATCTTTTATTATTATTATTATTATTATGTCATTTTTCATCATATTTCGATTTCTGCATTGGTCTCACTACCAACCAAGTCTGCGGGGAGACCTAAGGCAGGTAGTGGCGTGTTGTTATGACTCCATTTCATGTTTTTCTATCCTCCCTATCATCCCCAGCATTACATAGATAACGTTTTCCTTAGTGTGTGGGCTGTACTTAATAATACAATTTTTTGTATATCTCTTAAGCTGGGGTTTCCAGGGATTCTTTCAATGTGTTGTTTTGTTCCATTTTTTATCATTCCAAGTGCACCTACTATCACTGGCACAACTCTTGTTTTCAATTTCCACATTTTTTCTATTTCAATTTCCAGGTCTTTATATTTTGACAGTTTTTCAAATTCCTTGATTGCTATGTTACAATCCGCTGGACAAGCCATATCAATTAATAGACAAGTTTTCTCCTTCTGGTTTTTAACAATAATGTCTGGCCTGTTTGCTTCAATTTTTCTGTCTGTGTAGATGGTGTAATCCCATAGAATGGTTATATCTTCTATTTCTGTAACCGGTGCTGGATGATGTTCATACCAGTGTTTGTTTACAGCTTTTCCATAATGTTTGCACATTGCCCAATGTAAATATTGCCCAACTCTATCGTGGCGATTTTTATATTCGTTTGGGGCAAGCACAGAACAGCCTGAGATTAGGTGGTCTATTGTTTCTTGGTGTTTATCACAAAACCTGCATTTTGGATCCATATTATTATGCATAATATTTGCCTGAAAGTTTCTCGTGAAAAGACTTTGGTCTTGTGCTGCAAGTATAAATCCTTCAGTTTCAGACTTTAATCCAGATGCACGTAACCATCGATGAGTATTAACTTTGTCAACATTGGATTTATTGGCACGTACTGGATATTGGCCATGCAGAGGTTTGTCTTGCCAGCGCTGTTTCATCTTTTCAAGAGCTTTATCTTTGGCTTTCATTTTCATATTTTTTGCCGCAATAGTTGGTTCTTGGCTACTGTTTTGCTTTTCTACAGAATCTACTAACTGTAATTCTTGTTTGTATTTACTGCCTTCTTTTATTATTGAATATTTTTTCTTTCTTTCTTCATGTTGCCTTACTAATTGTATCATCCAATCCTTTGTTGTTTCTATGTATGTTAGTAAGCCAATAGTTGTTGTCTTGTATGACAATTCCAGCTGAATAAGACCCCTTCCACCTTCTTTACGGGGTATGTATAGACGGTCTACATCAGCCTTTGGGTGATGCATCCTATGCTTAGAAAGAAGCTTTCTTGTTTTAGCATCCATTCGCCTGATGTCGTTTAGAGTCCAGTTTAAGATGTTGAAGCTATATTGGACAACTGGGATTGCAAGGCTATTAATGGCCATAACTCTATTCTGTGAATTTAATTCAGTTTTTAATATCATTCGTAGCCTTCTATAGTACTCTTTACGCACTATTTCTTTCATTTTTGTATGGTGAATGTTTTCGCTCTCATTTACACCTAGGTATTTATAAGCTTCTTCTGGTTTCAATTCTTTTATTGTTACAGCAGGGTCTAGGCTAATTGAGGATGTTTCTTGTATTGATCCACGTAAAACTGTAGCTTTAGCACATTTATTCAAATTAAATTTCATTCCAATGTCTTCGCTGAAGCATTTTACAGTTTGCAGAAGACCTTCCAGCTCATTATCATTCTTAGCATATAACTTTAAGTCATCCATGTAAAATAGATGGCTTATTTTCTTTTGGCCTATTTTATAACCACATTCTGTCTTATTAAGTTGACTGGTTAGTGCTATTAATGATATGCAGAATAGTAAGGGAGATAAAGAATCACCTTGAAATATACCTCTTTTGATGTTTATTTCATCAGACTTATAGGTTCCATTTATATGATTGAGGTAAAGGGTTGTTTTCCATATCGACATGCACTGTTTGATGAAATTGATGATGACGGGCGATATCTTGTATATATTTAAAGTCTTTAAAATCCATTCATGTGGCACACTATCGAATGCCTTTCGGTAGTCTATCCAGGCAGTACTAAGATTTTTCTTTGTCTTGTAGCAGTTTTCCAGGATCATTTTGTTAATTAGCAATTGGTCTTTACAGCCATAACAGCCACGTTTGCACCCTTTTTGTTCAAGCGGTATCATGTCATTTCTTTCTAAGAATAAATATGTTTGTTTTGTTAAAATAGATGTTAGTAGTTTATATGTTGTCGGAAGACATGTAATTGGTCTGTAGTTTTTCGGGTTGTTTGTGTCACCATTCTTGGGTAGAAGAAATGTAATTCCTTTTGTCATCCATGCAGGAATTTTAGTGGGATCGTCAACCATTTCTTGGAGTTCTTTGGCTATTTTTTTATGTGCTGCATTTAAATAATATAGCCAAAAGTTAGGAATTTTATCTATACCTGGAGTTTTCCAATTGTGTGCTTTTTTTAGTGCAAATTTAATATCATCTTCTGTAATTCCAGACCATGTCTGTTCGGGATTATTATTATTATTATTATTATTATTATTATTATTATTATTATTATTTCTTTACTATTATTATTATTAATATTATACTTTTCTTCTTACTATTATAACTGTTTCATTGTTATTGGTATTATTATTACTGTTATTATTGTTGTAGGTTTATTATTACTGCCTTATTACTATTATTATTATCATTACTATTACTGCCTTGTTTCTATTACTGTCTCATTGTTATTATTATTACCAAATTATTAATATTATTTTGTTATTGTTTTTGTATTATTATTGATCTCTTCTTACTATTATTATTACTGTTTTCGTGTTGTCATTTTTGTTTTAATATTATTTTTATTATTACTGAGTTAATATTATATTTGTTTTTTCGTATTATTACTGCATTATTATTATTATTATATGAACTATTAATTGTCTTCGTTTTTGTTGTTCTTGTGAGAAGATGACAAATAGGTTGAAATTTTTTTTTTTTTTTTTTTTTAAGCGTTTCACCCCGAGCAAGGCATGTCACTGCCACTACTGTGCAGGGGGCTACGTAGAGAGGAGAAAGGCTGGTTAAATATAGGAAATAACAGAGGGTGGGTGATAGGCGGGTGAGGATACCGAGAATGAGGGTTGGGTAGATGAGAGTGTTGTGAGAATAGTTGGGAGTTAGTGTGATAGGAGGTGTCTATTGACCCTACATTTAAACACCTGGAGATTGTAACTGTCGGGAAAGCAGACTTGTGGAAGGGAGTTCCACAGGCGGGAAGCGCGAGAAAAGAAGCTGTTGGAGTAGAATTTACGGTTACATCTTATTTGTTTAACTGTAAAAGGGTGGGACCTAGTTGCTAATCTAGTATCTCGTGTAAATTCGTGCTTGGGCGGCACCAGTGATCTAAGCTCATCGGAGCAGAAGCCATGAAAGTACTTGTAGAAGAGGCACAGGGAAGCTACATCACGCCGGTGTGAGAGCGGCTGCAGCCGGTCTGCCAAGTTAGTATCAACCACGTTACAGATCCTCCTTTGTATTTTGTCAAGAAGCCCAAGGAGAGCAGCAGGGGCACCCGACCAGATATGGCAGCAATATTCAATACACGGGCGGATGGTAGATTTGTATATGTGCAGAATAGTTTCAGGTGGGAAAAATTTCCGGGCCCTGCACAGAGAGCCGACTTTCATAGCAGCAGATTTGGCAATGGATTCAATATAGTCATTCCATTTGAGGTCCGCCGAGAGTGTAAGGCCAAGGAGGCGTAGTATTTTACTCTCTGGGAGGCTAGCCTGTCCCATGCTAATGGGAGGTAGATGCGATTGTCTATGGTGGTTAGTTGATAACAGCTTTGTTTTGGAGGCATTGAAATTTACCAACCATTTCCTACCCCAGGTCACTACGGATTGGAGGTCCCTTTCCAGTGCGGCAGCGAGGTTCACTTTGTCGTCCAGACCTGGTTTCTGATCGATGCGGGAGTAGATTGTTGTGTCGTCGGCATACATGCCAACTTGGGATCTAATGGTGTCGGGGAGATCATTAATGTAGATCAGAAATAGCGTGGGACCTAGGATAGAACCTTGAGGGACGCCCGCGTTCGTCTGGTAGTTTTGGGAGGCATGTCCATTTAATACCACCTTTAATGTGCGGTTAGAGAGGAAGGACTGGATGAGGTCAGACAGATGTCCAGTTATCCCATAGCTCCGCAGTTTGCACAAGAGGCCAGCATGCCAGACCCTGTCGAATGCTTTGGAGATATCCAAGGCAACGGTTCGGGCTTCACCATTCTTGTCGAGTGCCTGGTATATGTACTCGGTAATGGTCGTTAGCATATCAGCAGTAGACCTGGTGAAGCGAAACCCATACTGTTTGTCAGAGAGAAGCCCGTTGGTCATAAGGTGCTGAATCACCTCGGCGTTGATAATGGCTTCGAAAACTTTGCCAAAGATTGGAAGGAGACTAATAGGACGGTAATTGGCGGCGTCTGAGGGAATAATGATAACTCATCATCCTAGAAATCCAGACAAAATAAATTATAATCCCACTTCAATTTCGAACACAATATTACTTTATGTTGCTAAAATTGATTATTCTATCCAGTGTTAACTAATGTTTGCAACGTACATTTCTAGTTGTTTGCGGTTATCGGAGCAGAATATACTATCAGCGAACCGAATTAAGTTTTGGCCTAGAATTTTAAGGATTTTTTTATCCAATTGGCCTTTAAAGTATATGAATCTATCTTTTTCGTTGCTGCTTTCATAGTACGGTAGTCTAGACTCTGTAGCCTTGCATGGTACACTGTCTTGCAGAAGGGTTACGCTGAATTCAAAACGATGAACAGTTACAAGAAACCATTTCCTTTCCTTATCGTTACAAATTAACTGTCGCAATACACAGATACAGAAAAAATTAAACGGAATCTTTTTTTTAATCGTATCATCCCAAGCAAGGCAGTACTGCCCCTGGTGCGCAGAGGGTTACATAAAAGAGAGTGAGAATTTACATAGGAATAGCACGACGAGAAAGAGAAACCGGTCATTGGGGGTGTCAGAGAAAGCGCAAGAGAAGAATGGGAATACCAGTATGAAGCGCGTTGTGACAGTAGAGTAGAATGTATCGAAATTGCCTAGACCTTATGAATATAAGCATACTACTAGATTGGTGGCGAAGTTTTATCCTCCTATAGATGAAATGTTTCGATGCGATCGTAAGTTCTATGCTAACAGTTTCTTCACTTGCAATTTTCGCTTGAGGAACTCTCTTCGGGCTTCTTGCTTTCCAGACATCTTTGATCTTCAAACATATAAAAGCTATGTCAATCGTTATTTTCAGTTTTAATTCCTGTTCTCTTATTGTTCTTTTTTTCTCGTATTCTCTCATATTCAGTAACACATTTTGTTTCAGTGTTTTTATTGATTTGCTAGAGATGAATAGATTAAAAAATGTATGTATGATGTGAAAACTTCGAGAAACGTATTTTATCTACATCATTCATTTATCTTTCTTTCAGTCCTACAGATATAGGTTTTAATCTGATATGAAGACAGTTAACTAATGATAAACCTGAAGAACATGTCTCTTTGTGTTATAAAAATTCCTACTTGAAATTTCTTAAGAACTGATATTTTTATAAAAAAATGTCGAAACATACTTTGATGAAAATTATCGGTTCATCAAGAAGTTAATCCCCCAAAATAAATTTTATTTTGTTTTATGGTGCGAGATTAACTGTGGAATGGAGTCTTCCTCCTTCAATGAATACTAAACTTCGTGACTTCCGGCAGTTGTGACGCAGTCTAGAGGCAGTCGTGAGGCAGTCGAGATGCAGCGTAACTATACAATTCAGACGTACACTTTACTTGATGACCACTAACACTCTTACTTGTATATATGTTATTCTAATACACTGGTTGAACATACCTTCTTGATTCCGTGTCTTTCTTCCTTGCCTTAACAGGCCACAACATTTTGTCATTATATCCTACTTTGTTTTGGATCCATCGGTTCCAGCTGCTGATACCTTTTCTTTATTTTAGAGAACATTCTGAAAATGTTGACAACTTCACTATCCAAATAGTTTTTTATTTGTTCTCTTAATATTCCTTACTTTATGAACTTCATTATGAAGTCAACGGCTTTTTCGTGTCCTAGATCAGTAGTTCTCAAAACAGTTTGTCTATTAAGTTTGAATGCCATGCCTTATGCATTCCAAATTTAATTGCATATATTATTGACAATCTTCATTACTTTTTATATTAGAACATATACACTTACGTGAATTATTCTATAGAAAACAATTGTTTACACTTATAACGAGCTCCAAATTCTATAAAAAATAATAACAGGAAAAATTAAACGTGTCTTTTTTATTTATGTTTCATGTCCCTTCAGGACGTAGGTGACCATGGCCTTATACCTCTTCCTGTCTCATGTTACTCTCAATGTATATTGTCTTGTTATTTCTCACAAACCCTGCGCTGCCTTTCATTTAATAAAGCCCTATCATATATGTCACACGTTATTTGTCCCTGCTTCCCTTTCCCTCTATTCGTCCTGTGAGTAACAGATTATCCAGACCCTTCTTTCTCATTATGTGTGACAGAAACATTAGCTAGCTTCTTTTGATGTTAAATACAGGTTTCATTTTGGATTGGAACGCTGAAATTCATTCAGTTTAGGACCCCTGCTCTAGAGTATAAAATTCAAAACAACTGATGAGATAGCAAAATTATAACTTTAGATATAAATGAAAAAATAATCCTGTTAATAAAAGTATTATCATTAAACATGTGCGTCTTAGTTTAATTGGTAGTAGCTCAAAATGTTAATTGGAGAGAAGAGTTCGATTTCTAGCCGGGTTGACTCCATTCACTTGCGCAGCATACTTTTAGAAATATCTCTTTCTACAACTACACATTGTAATGGTGGATGTGCATTGTGATGCAATGGATACCGGCTTGGAATTATAACACGGAAATCCTAGTTAGAATTCCAATTGAATTCATTGCATTTAGTTAGTTCAAATACATTTGGAAGAGGTATGAATCCATCTCTAATCCCTCTAGTTATGGGTTAAATAGCATAGCAGATTAAGTTCTCTAGCCATGGTGTGCAACTGGTCTACCACAGAAAGAAATGGCAAACTACTGCGGGAAAGCCTTCTGCCTAGGAATTCATTTCACGTAAAAGACATGATCGCTCAAGCGTGTATCACACATGGCACAACTGAATAACTGAAAGGTTCTATGGCCAAAGATGGCAACCAGTCTGCTGTAGAAAGAATTGGTCACTTTCTTTGGGAAGATTTTCTACCTCGTCAATTATGAATTGCTAATTACGACACTTACAAGAATATCAAGTATATTTTTTGTTCTTTTTTTACTTCCTTTGAAAGTTAAAATTATGCATAAAATCAAGCCGGCAAAGAAATGCAGCTATTCATTATTGTGATTTTCTAACTCACTACTCAATTGTAATGATTCTAGGGAGACCAGCTTGCTTACCATTGCAACGCCTCAAGTTGCCCAATGCAGCTATTCATTATGTGTGGTAACTGATCTCGGAAAATACGACACAGAAATATGAACGTGCAGAGAATGAGCAAAATATTTCTTCCGGAAACTAAGAAATATGAAAATATTATTAGAAACAAAAGAAACAGTGCTTAACTGCAATTATTAGAAACAATAAGAAACAGTGCTTAACTGCAATTATAAGAAACAATAAGAAACAGTGCTTAACTGCAATTATTAGAAACAAAAGAAACAGTGCTTAACTGCAATATCTAATATTGATATAGCAGTGAATGCTAGACATTTTCGTGATACTTTCCAAAACTAAGCAAAGTATTATGAGGGGAAAATTTCTGAAAACAAAGACAATAGTGTTGAACTGATGTACAATAACTAATCTTCTGTATGCTAGTTCAGAGGGGACAATTTTTTCTGGAATGAAGAGAAATATGGTTCAACCGATGAATGCAAAAAAAAAAACGTCATGGGCAGTAAATATAAGAAAAGAAGAAACATTACTGAAAATTTGAAAACCAAGCAAAATACTGCTAAGAACCAGAAATAGACAGCGGAAATTTTGAAGATGCATAATGAAAGAATAGTCCTTGGAGACTTTAAAACGCACACGACATATTGAACGCATTATAAGCTTGATTGGTTGAGTCGTTTTCTACGGCTTATCAACCATTTGTGGGTTATTTACAGCCAGACTTTATTTTTGATTGAAAGATTTTGGGGGGTACTAGCGGAGCTAGATTGTAATGGCTTAGTGACACAAGTCTTGCTAATTAACCAATAGAAGAGTTGAATTCATATATTTCCCCAAAGTGTATACTCGCGTAAGTGAATATAACGAATTCAGCCGGAATTAGAACTCGGTACTCCGACTAACAACTCCGGCCACTATTCATTAGACCACTCCTATATCCAAGCCTAGCTTCAGTCAGTTAAATGCCATACGTGATATCCGTTTGGGTGATCATGTCTCGAAAGAGACATAACTGACTGGGCAGAAGATTGTCCCGCAGTAGGCTGCCATTATTCTCTGCGGTGGCCTGGTTGCCAGCCAAATCTATAGACCCCAATCTGTTATTTAACCCATAACTGGAGGGAAAATACTGATTAATACCTTTCCCAAGGATATTTGCGTTTAAGTGACTGCAGTGAATTCAACTGGAATTTGAACTCGGCTCTTCGATTTCTCGTTCCAAGTCCATATCCACTGCACCACAACCCACATCCAAGGTTAGATTACTTGGTGTATACCAACAATAATCTACATAAGATGGCACAATATATATGAAAGCTGTAAAAGTTCAGAAAAAAGGAAAAGAGCAAAACAAAAAACAGGAAATTGTGGAGAGCTATTACCAGACGAGATAAATGTGTGCCATATTTAGATTTGGTTTCAGTGGAATAGTCGGTGTTTTATTCTAAAGGTTAGCGGTTGACAGAAACCAATCATACAACTATCATGTATATTTTATCTAGCGTTTCTTGCTTGTTTACATTTGGCCAAGTCTAATTCTGTGATGCTTTGATGAAAGTTGTCGCTTGTCTCTCGGGAGCCGAGTGTTAGGAGATGAATGAAGCGAAGGAATATATATTTCATCAGAATTTTGCAGTGTATTTCGTCAAAATACAAATACTCTCATTAAATGACTGTTCGCAATAACAAACACATACAAAACCACCCTCGTCTAATCTTCCACAAACCTGCCATGGGTATGTACAGTATAATAGCGTCTATCATACAGAAATGTGAAATAATACGTTACCACGTTCCAGGCTTGCTTTACAGTAGAATTCAGTAACATAGTCTTTCGGGCTTTTGCGCGTGGTGTGATGTGCATAAACGTGGAAAAAAAATCGCGAGGCCGGGTCCAGATTCCAACACTGCTGCAAGTATTTCATTCTACGCCCACGGGGTAAGCCGTGAACCTAGCTGTAGGTTTAATCTTAGGGTGAAGTAGGCTATCAAATCTTAAAAGGGCTCCACTTCTCCCAAAAAGAATCTAACCATTTATGGCATCCTGTTAACTCTAAATTTAAAATCGAGAAAGTAGCAACGACAGTCACACCATTTATACATCTTTTTTTACTTACGATATGACCTTTCAACTGTTTACAATTATGACTCCTCGTAAATTACTGTCTATGATAATTATCATTGAAAATATAGAGTATATTAATATTCTTATTGTTTGAATTGTGCGTTTATTGATCATTTGCTGCACTTTTTACATGAAACCTTTCATCTTTAGTAAAGAGAAACATTGAAAAAGTTATATGTTTATTCATTTCACTAAGCAAAAATTAGTAATGGTTCATTATATTTATCAGTCGATATTACGGTGTCTAATCATTCTTACCGTTTTTACTATACACAGCTTTGTACAAATTAATTGAAACAAAATAATGTTTTTCTAGGATTTTACACGATTTCCTTGAATACGTATACGTCGTCTCTTGGCGTTGTTTTTCTTTTCGGAACGCACTTTCCTTTACATTTTAGACTGGTGGATCCAGTTTGTTTCTTCGCCTTGATGACATGATTAACAATATTTTTTAATCATTTCGCCCCAAGCCAGGCGGCACCGCCACTGATTTGCAGGGGGCTACATAAGAGAGTTAAAGTTTTAGACAGGAAAAGAGACAATGACAAATTACTGGGGGAGAAAGAGAAAAGGCAAGAGAAGGATATGAACACGGGAGTGAAGACAGTATCTCTCTCCCCTGTAAAAATCGACACATTTTCTTATATATTCTGCGGGCTAGATTTCATTTAAGCTGTAAGTCATTTAGATTTCATTTACGCTTGAATTCTTTAAATGTAAGTCATTTTCATGTTATGTTTATTAATTTTCAGGTTATATTTATTTTGCTCTGCTATGCTTAATCGAACGTTTTTTTCCCTTGGTTTTTCTTTTTAACTTGTTAAAGATTTCTGTGGCAGGTAGTTTGGACTTTAACTAAATTAAAACGTTTCTTTCTTTTTTTTTTAATTTGAGTAGATAGACACTTCTATCACCCAGTTCACACTCCTCCCACATCTATTGAACAGGTGTAAATGCTCATCAATTGTTCCCTGTGCAGGAAGTGGTTTCCGGCTCTCTTCCTCACCTCAGACCTCAGTATTGGAGCTTTCGCGACTTTCCTACAACGTGTTTGGTCGGTGGCAATGTCTCTTAATTGTGAGGGCACCGGGTTGGTAGTTTTCTGGTTGTAGTTTTCAACTGCTAGTTAGGAGCCCTACCACTTGCGTAGCGTCAAGAACGGCTACTCTGATCAACAGTTACATAATATCGGGGTTCTTGTAAATACATGTTGCTCATGGTTAGGGGTCCCTGCAGAAGTTTTCAGTGGGCAACCCCGAGACCACAGATTGAATCAGCCTGCACCGGTTCCTTTCCAGTGCATGTCGCAGCTAATGACCGTTTGCCTCCACTTCTCGAGGTCTCACTTCAACAACAATTGAAAGGCTTGGACAAACATAATCTGCGATCTCTCTATAAGGCTTGCCAGTGTGTTCGATAAGCGTTGTGAATTTTGTATGCTTCCTTGGAGTAACGCCCATCGCAGTCAATGGTCGTAGAAGAAGAATAGTGTCTATGTGGGATAAAAATCCGATGCAATAACGGATTACGCAAACATTTTTCAATCACAAACATATTTCATCTATCTATCTATCTATCTATCTATCTATCTATCTATCTATCTATCTATCTATCTATCTATTTGCTTGATGATTGTTGATATAGAATAGCGGATTTTAGTATAGACAGTATTATTATACGATACTTAAGCTCTGTCAATTTTGGCATTGAGCCTCCAATTAATATATTTTAATATTTTAGCTTATAAACTTTAACCTTTATTCTTACTTTGTATATATATATATATATATATATATATATATATACTAATTTTGAAACATATCATTTGCTGTGCCTACCTAACACTTTCAATCTCGACTGCAATTTGATATATCTTTAATACATCGTATTTTCTCCTTATGAAGAATCTATAAGTATTAAGCCTGCAGCAATTCCTTTGGGATATTCTGCTTTCGTCGAGCCACCATTGTTTTGTGTCTTCATTACGGACAAGAGTCAGACCAAATTTGCAAGAATACGCAACCGAATAGATTAATCAAAGCTAATTCTATTACTAAAAGCAGTTGCCAAGTCAAGACAAAATAAACGAGAAACATTTTCTTATTGAAGTGTCATTCTCTCTCTATTGGAATTACTTTAGAAGCCTTATTGATTCCAGCAGAGATTCACTTTGCCACATACGGCACAAGGCTAAATAAATGTGAATGCCTATAGAGCCGATTATACTTTTCCGTTATTTTAAATAAGGAAAGATACAAGTACCTGTTTTAGACTATTATTTAAAAAATGCCAGTTTTTATTGTTTCAATCGAATTACTGTGCATTTCATTGGATTCCCGAAATAATTCATATTTTATTAATTCATCAAATGTTATATTTGATTACTTAATCAAATTTTATTGAAGGCAAAGAAAACCCAACTTACAAGAAGCCCATTTTCTTTAAATTGTACAATATACAAAGCACCAGCAGATGTTATATTCTTTACTTGTGCAGTTATATCAATGGCATATCATAAAATTTAACAAACACTAGCTTGACAAAATCAGATTTGGGAGAAATTTAATAGTATAGTTTATTCAAGGACAATGCCAAGAACTAGATGTATAAAATGCACAAAAAATACAGCATGGGTGAATAGGTCTATAATACACTATAATGTGTTCCCTGTTGATTCTACTGACTCTAAATGTATACAAATGACATCGTACAACTTACTAGCCCGGAAAAATTTCAAGAAATAACACAATGGCTTAAACAAGTAATTGAAAATGATATAACTCCTCAGAAGATCCCTATGAATAGGAAACTTAATGATCTATAAAAAGGAACTATTTTACTTCCTAATGGAGTTGACAAATTTATCAACCTCTCCAGTTTCGAACTGACTCAGCCACAGAAGGAACTTTTCAATTTAGGCCCTAACTGCATTGTCATGAAATCTAACAACAAGATATTAAAAAACAAAAACAAAAACTGAAATGCTATATCAAGACATTTTAAAACTACAACTTAAAAATGAATTGCAATACATATTTACTAAAAGCTGAAGCTTTGAAGAATAGATGTAACTCTCAACATACTTCCTCATCTCTTAAGACGTACAAACTAAAAAATGCCGCTAAACAATTAAAAAACCACCCGGCATTATCATTCGAAAGGCTGATAAAACAAAAACTTAAAAAAAAGATGAGAACAAATTTTCCTCGAATATAAGTTTTGGGATAAAATGTGTCTTTTATCTGTTTGAATAATTAAATTGCGAACTGTGCACTTATTTAAACTCCAAATAAATTTAGTTAACAATTTTTGTTTTGGCTTTCGTTATCATGGCGGATGCTGACCTCTATTAGAGAAGCTCATTAACACTTTTTTAATTTAACTTTTTCCACTAATATGAGTTGGAACGCTTATATAGAATCTTTTTCTAGAGCTTCTGCTAAAAATGTCGTTTCAATGTAGTGCAAAAAAAAATTCTCGTCATTAGAAAATGTTTGCTTTTCATAGTTATCGTTGTTGAATGGGTGTATGTTTGAATGTTCGCTTAATTTGTAGCTGCATCTACTGCTACGAAAGAGTGGCTCTGTGTCGCGCCAGGAAGTCTTTTTTTTTTGCATTGAATACTATTGAAATATCTGGTCGGGTGTTTCAGTAATTTATCCCGATTTTCTCGACAAAATCCAAAGAATGATCTGCAACGTAATCAGACCTGATTTCCCATCTCGACTTCAGGCAGTTTCTCTACAGCGTAACATATTTTCCCTCTTTCTAAAAATATTTTCCCGGTAACTGCTCTAACGAGCTTTTTCCCCTTTTGCCCCGTCTGCCTTAAATTTAACTGTGCTACTATGTTGGCATCCAGCGTTGAAATAGCTTTTTATCGTTGAAATAGGTAAATGTAACCACCACATCTATTCTAACAGTTTCTTTCCTCGCATATCTCTCCTAGAAAAATTCGTTCCGTTTACTTGCTTCTCTAAAAGATACAATTTCAAAAATTTAAATACAACGTCAACTGCTACCTTCTTAGCTTTATTCCTCTTTTATCCTTTGTTCAATACTCCCTGTACCCAGGCATTTCTAACGCTGTAACCCCCTGGGCATTAAGGGCGGTGCTGCCTTGCCTAGGGTGAAATGATTAAAATAGGATTGGTTTAATTATTTAAAAAACAAAATCTGATATTTCTTCCAAATTTCGGGATTGTATTTTTTTAAATTACACACTCTATTATTTTTGGTTTATTGTTTACTAGCAGTATAGCTCGGCGTTGTTTTTTTTTTTTTGTTTTTTTCACACTTAACTGCCAAGACTGCAATAACATGATACAATAGTGAAATCAATAAAATGTCACCAATAACACAGTTCTATTTACTGTTCGATCCGTCCTCATGGAACACCCAATATATACCAGCAGTATAGCCCAGCGTTGCTCGGGTGTAATGAAAGCTTTAAAACTAATCCATGGTCTTGGAGCTCAGACTCTTTGAACGTTGGCACGAAAGACTAAAAAGCAATAGTTGTTTCCAGTTAAAGCTAAACCGTAGACTGAAAGGTAAATGAATGGATGTAAGTCAAATTTTCATTTCCTGGTATCGATATCAAATAAGTTTTTTTCGTCGTAAACTGAATTTTGAAGACTAAATAAGTCCTCTGAATAAATGGTATTATGGCTGAGACTAAGAACTACAATTATACCTACTATACCAAAAACTAAAATAAAACGGCTGAAAAAATACAGACATACAGGCAGATAAACAGACACACACTAAATATATATATATATATATATATATATATATATATATATATGAATATATTATAATTTTTTGCACTATTGTAAGAACTTCAAACTTATAACTTCTGAATATCGTTTCTTATGTCTTTGTCTATGAGTGTATGAAATTTGATTAAAATCAGACCACTCCTTCTATATTCCGATTTGTTCGATTATCGATTTTCGATATTTATCGGGGGTACTTCAACACAAATCCTAGTTAAGAACACTCGCAGACGCATATAGTACAACTGTGTAAATTTTCAAGAAAATTGGTTCAGCCGTTTCGGAGTCTATAGGTAACAGCCATACACACACACATATACATACATACACACACACAGAGACAAATTTCCATTTATAAATAAGTTTAGATAATACTGTAAAAATTGTAAATATTCATTGGGATTTCATTTTTATAAGTCGTTATTTTTTCCCAACACCCATAGTCTGTTTTCTGAGCCTTTTTCATAGATATTCCCTGATGTACTCGCATATAAAGAGATTTCATGTCTAGTGCGTTCACTGAATCTTTTGCCATGAAGTTTAAACCCTCAAGAAAATTCGACTTGGCGTTTAATCTCCTTTGAAGTAGTTCACTGCCTCAACATATTGAATTCATGATCCTTTGAAATGGGATTTAATTTTGAAGGAAAAAAGACTAAAAGGGCGAGATCTGGGAAAGTAAGTTGGATGACCCCGAGATTGCTACACAAAAAATAGTCGTTGCTAGAAATTTGGTAGTACAGTGAGATGATGACACTCTACAACTTTCCTTACAAGCACTTCAAGACATCAAATGAAACAAGTCAAAACGTTAAAACTTAATCGACCACTGTGAAAGATTTCAATCGCTATATGTATCACGCTGATTCACTGTGTACTTTAGAAACTTTAACATTGAAACAGCCCAATATTTCTGTATCAGACTTCATACACACACACATACACCCATTTATTTTTTTTAATAATTATTTGAAATAGATGCTCATATTTGATTAAATTCTGTCTTTATATTTTTATTAAACAATATATTTATTTATTTATATCTAATGGCTTATTTGAGAAATTCTGTTAAAAAATACTCATCCTAAGCTTTTTTTAACCACATTGATCCTGATTCTCGATATATATATAAATGATTGATCTGTATGGTCTCCTAACGTAATCAAAAGTACTATTCAAGTTTTGTTTGATCAGGAGGTACTAAGTGACCGTTGTTTCAAGGCACGTCAGATATAATAACAGATTTTTTCCCTAAAGATCACAGACAATGTAATATATATATATATATATATATATATATATATATATATATATATTTATATATATATATATAACATATATATATATATTGTAAGAACTGCCTGCGTCCGGTTTTAATCAAATTTGATACTTTGATACACTCATAGACAAAGATTTTAATTAAATTTGGATACACTCATAAACAAAGACATAAGAAGCGATTTTATTAAGTGTGGGTTGTTTGGGTTTAATGTACATGGCCTCCAGTATCTGAAGGTTCTTTTTTAGTGTGTGTATGAGTAAGTATTATTGTATTATTGATTAAAATCTGTCTGATATTACCTGAATGTTTATGTTTTTCTGAGAAATGTTGTTTAATTGTACACTGATCAGAAAGGTGACATGTAAGTCTACGGGAAAACGTGGTTGTAGTAAAACCAATACATGTACTGAGTTTTTTATTAGTACCAGAGATACAATCTCTGAACGGGCATGTAAATTGGTACACTACATTGGTTTTTTGTAGAGAATTTAGTTTAGTGCTTGTAGGGTTAAAGAGACTATGAAGTCAATTGTACTATATATATATATATATAGTACTCTGCAAAAAGATTTTAGGACAAGAACGACTTTATCTTTTATGCGGCTTATTGACAGAAAATAAACTATTTAATTAAAGTAATTTTATTTGATTTACTCAATAAATGCTTTAACAAGAAAAAATACTTGTTACAAAATAAATTCTATCTTTAGTATAATAGCCTTTTGCTTTGATCACAGCCTTCATTCTGTCAGGTATTGACATCACAAGTTTCTTCAATGTACCTAATGGCATCTTCTGCCAAGCTGCTTGTATTTTTTGCAAAGTGTTTCTTGCGAAGTAACACTAGTTTTATCAATCTTTTTTCCAAAATATCTAATAGATGTTAAATAGGATTGTGGTCAGGGCTTTGTGGGGGCCATTTCAAATTTCGTAGCCTTCCTCTTCATTTTTAGTTAAATAATTCGTATAAAAGTTTGGCTTTTCACCCTGAATTTGAATTTTAATGATGTTTTTATGAAAATCATCCAAGTCCTAATATTTTTGCACTCTACCAGTAGTATGCAAAAGTGTTAGAACAGTGGTGATTTTGAACTTTATTTTGATGCCTCATAAAAATAAAATAAGTCTGTTCCTAATACTTTTGCACAGTACTGTATATACTTTCTCTATCTAGTGTTAAATATCACTCAGTATCCTTTCTCAGCCTATGGTTTAAACGTTACTATATCTTCTCTCTTTTTTCATTTCACCGCATGCGCAGCAATAATGTACAAAGCTAAGCTACAAGTGCTTTTTAAATGTGAAAGAGAATGAGAATATTTTAGAGTGAGGTGAAAGGTCATCAGAAAGAGAGAAAATGCTGATTGACATTGTATTTAGATTTTTTAAAAAAAACTTTGGTTGCAAGGAAACAAGAACTGTAAAAGTGTTCTAAAATATAAGAAACTATTAAAATAGAACATACGGTTGCATCTAGTTTGTTCAGCAAACATATAAAAGAAGTTGATATTTTTTGTGTACGTTTAAATTCATGTAGTTGATGTCCGAAAGAGGAGGGCTCATTAAAACAACTGTCATAGAGAATATATATATATATATATATCATTCGAGGTAGTTAAGTAGACGTCATGACGGTACTCGTAGTGTGCAGTATTCTAAGACGTAGACGTAGTCAATAGCCGTAAACCTCTAGTGGAAGACCAATAGACCTCTGGATCTCTAGTAGTAGATCTCTGGACGCCCTCGTCTTAGTCTATATTTATAACAGACACCAGCCAGTCACATTCCAGTGAGGGAAAACCATGGTGTAAACATATTCGTTACTTATTCATTACATCAAGAATATTTATAGAAAAGACGAAGACAAGCCAAGTACCGCCGGTTGGAAAAGGGACTGAAGCTGAGATGTCAGGTTATCAGGGCAAATGAAATTACTGCCACTTCTTTTGGATTTTGTTCAGTTTCGACATATTCAGTGTGAGATGGGTGAGTTTTTGTCTGAATTAAAATGACACTGAGATCTCATTTTAATAGATATATTTTCCCAAAATATTTTGAATTAGTCAAAAGTAGATTTACTGAATAAAATCGCCATTGATTTCAACCATAGTCTTTAGATGGCCTCAGAATCTTCTGCATCTCCTCTGAACGGTCTCCTTGCTGCAATAATCTCTTCTCTTCTGTGCATCTTTGGCGTTAAATGAACTTTTAGTGGTCTCTCGCTCAAATGCGCCCTACACATAATAATCAAGAAAATTGTAGTCTGAGGAGTTAGGTGACCATATGTAAGGTGTGGTGTCGCAAACATTATCTGAAAGCAATGACTATGTTCACCTGTTTCTCTGGCATGGTGCAGAGCCATATTGACAGTCATAGGGTCTTCTAGCAGCCACCCTTTAGACACTGTGGACTCTCTGAAATCTTGATGTAGTTCTCCATGTTGGGTCTCAGGTCCAGTGGAAAGATAAATGGAGACATAATGTTGCTATCAATATTGAACAATCCAAACACCTTCGTAATCATCATTAGACTCATCCACCTCTTTTGAATCTTCTGCATAGTCTTCAGATTAACAACCGAATGTTTTAAAATTGTCTCATTGTATCTTTCATCTTGAATGCTAAATATACCGTTTCCAAATTTCTGAAGGGGTAAATTGCGTTTTGCGCTCTTTTTCTCATTGACAATGCCCATCTGACCCTACTATAATGAGTAATCAACAAAATCAAAAACAAAGAGCATATGCGAGATGAAAAATATAATATAGTGATAGTTTAACCATTGCACTTGGTACAGCCAAAACACTAAACCAGATATTATCAGCAATATTTTATGAATTGGACGAAGGATAGATTTATATATATACAAGAAAGATTTTCAGTACCGATACAGGGAATCAACTGGCCTAGTCGCACATCTGACTAATGATTCAATATAATCACTTTTTTCATATCAGTAGAAAACGTTGGACCAAGTATACGCAACCATATCGATGGCTAGTAAGAATGGTTCCATATGATAATTAAAAGATAACAATTTACAAGCCAATTTTAACCGCCAGTTAACATATTGGAGTTAATATTCGAGAGCTACAGACAGATCTTACTTTGTCTGTAATGTCGGACTTACTTTTATGACATCAGTGCCTAGACGTGTCATCTGCATAAATGCATAGTTAGGAGCAAATGACATCAAGAAGTTCATTGATGATAATAAGAACCAACCTAGGTCAAAGGATAGAAATCTGGTGGGAACGCCCGCATTAATCTGAACTTATCTTGGCCGTTCAAGAGAGCATCATTATAACACTATTTGTTAAAAAAGATTAGATTACGGCTTGAAATTCGTTCTAAATCCATGATATTTTTTCTGAAGCATATGTTTTTACTTATATTCTTTATAAACCGATTTTTAATTTTTCCTTCATATTTTATCTTCAAATATATGAGACATTTTTCTATATATGTATGATTAATTCTTCCATTTTTTAATTATTCAGCTTTTTCATTTTTTCTCGTTTATCACGCGATAACTTTTTTCTCTCTTTTTCTTTCTCATCTGCATCACTAGCTTTCACACTTAATACTAAATAATAAAAGAGATTAGAAAATTTTAATAAACTTTTTTCTATATTTTTTTTTGTAATTCTGTTAAAATATATACGTAGTTCTTTTTCTTTTCTACTTTCTTCTCTATTACGTTTTAATTTTCCGTTGATTATTTTGTCTGTTTTTTTTTCCTTTTCTTTTCATGGATTGCATTATTTTATTGCCATCAATTATGAGATTTTTAACCCACGCCATATGTCTTCTTTTTCATTTTAAATTTTACGTCAAGGCGTAGCAGATAAAAAAAACTTGATTTGTCCTATATTCCTTGATGCAGTTTCTACAGAATAATTAATTATTTTAGTTGTTATTATTGTTAGTCTCTCTTATATTACCTGGAGATATGGGTGTTTTAATGGTTTGTGGCGCAGTGGATATCGTCTCGGAACGAGAAATCGGGGAACCGAGTTCGAATTCCAGTTGAATTCCTTGCATTCACTTACGCGCAAATACCATTGGGAAAGGTATTAATCCGTCTATTCCTTCCAGTTATGGGTTAAATAACAGGACAGATTGGGTTCTATAGCCTTGGTCGGCAACCAGTCTACCGCAGAAAACAATGGCAACTTACTGCGGGATAATCTTCTGCCCAGTCAGCCATGTCTCTTTCGAGACATGATCGCCTAAAGCATGTATCGCGCATGGCACTTAACTGACTGAATGGTTTGAGATTCAGAATGAGAAATTCGAAAGATGATATCAAATTCCAGTCGGGTTTGCGATGTGCGTTGTGGAGCAGTGATTATCTGCTCGGAACAAGAAATCGGGGAGCCGAGTTCGAATTCAAGCTGAATTCACTGCATTCACTTACACACAAATACCCTTGGGAAAGGTATTAATCCGTCTCTTCCCTCCAGTTATGGGTTAAATAACAGGACAGATTGGGTTCTATAGCCTTGGTCGGCAACCAGTCTACCGTAGAAAGCAATGGCAACCTACTGCGGTATAATCTGCCCAGTCAGTCATTTTTCTTTCGGGACATGTTCGCCCAAGCGTGTTTCACGTATGGCACTTAACTGTCTGACATGTACACAAATCCATTTCTCCCCTCCTAGCTATGGGTTAAATTTCTAACTAGAAAAAATCAACTTTATTCTCATAAAATTGTTTATGCAGTATTTACTGATTTGGGGTCTCCCCTTTTTACATGAGAATAAACTCGTCCATAATATACAAATACTATTGCATAGAAGCAAGACGTCAAACATCGAGCGATCCGCGAGATAACGTCAAATCCGTGAGATACTGACAGTTACCGAACGATACCGAAAGATACCGAGAGATACAGCATTACTAGTTCATAGTAACACTGAGCTCCATTCAACAGAGCATTGTTACACAGCACCCGCCAGCTTCCGACGTGGACATACTAATTCTACGACGGCTTCACTTCCGAGACATTTTATATATCCGTCATACTAACTGTATTCCTGGATTATTAAAATGCGTTCAAGTTTGTATTCTTTACATTTAATATACTTATTTTTCTATCTCAATTTCTGTTTGTTGTTCCTTTATTTTGTGCGGTTTCCATTACCGAGATCCACAGCATTTACTCACAATAAACTATTGAACGTACAATCTAAAATATTTTTCGGTCAATCAATAAATCCAAATTGATACTCTCGGTGTTCTGAATTTATTTGAAAGTCGAACGCGGTATCTTTATGAAAGTATGTGAATGACTAGCAGATAAGGCTTTGTCAATCTGTCTTTCAACAACGTAAAATAAGTTTGAATTTTTCGCTCGTCATTACACAACAATGTACCATTTGAGATGATAAATTCAGAAAGTAGTGGTAACCTTGCTCGGCTAAAATACTAGGTGATTTAATTGTACTCATTTCAAAACAAATATCCATTAAAAAAGCATGTCGCTTAACTTCTTGTTCGATGTCGTCCTTTTCTTTCCTGTCATCTCATTATTTTATTCATCTTGTTTCATTTATATTTTTTTCATTTCTTCTTTGTCGTCGTCGTATTTTCCTTTCACACCTTCTTCTTTAAGAGGTTCGTGTATTACTTATTCTCTTTTTATTTTATTTTTTGTACTTTTCTTTATCAAAGCATTTTATGTTCTCATTTCACTTCTTCTTGTTTCACTGAACCTTATCTTTCTCTTTCTTTCCGGTTATCTTCTTCGTTGTTTTCGTCTTTTTCTTTCTTGTATGTTTTTCTTTTTTCACCTCTTCGTGCTTCACTTATTCTTCTTTTTTAAATTCTTCTTTTTTCAATTCTTCTTTTTTCTTCTTCTTCTTCTTCTTCTTCTTCTTCTTTGATAAGCACCCAACTCCTTCAGCTATTTATACTCTTGAATAATTATTTTGTAAATAAGTCATATCAACGATTTTTCTCTCCTTATTCTTTCACTTTTTCTTCGCTTTTTATTTTTGCATCTTTTTATTTTTTCTTCTTATTTCTTCCTTTGTCTTTGTCGTCATCTTTTTGAGCATCTTCTTTTTTCAAATCTTCTTTTTTATTTATTCTTCTTTTTTCATTTCTTCCTTATCTTCTTTGTCGTC
Organism: Ascarosepion bandense; assembly: GCA_037127315.1. NCBI lineage: Eukaryota > Metazoa > Mollusca > Cephalopoda > Sepiida > Sepiidae > Ascarosepion > Ascarosepion bandense. The sequence continues at coordinate 2,193,097 of JBBBDQ010000727.1, read as the reverse complement.
TTTGTCTTTTCTATCTTCTTTCATTTATTTTTCACTTCTTTATTCACTTTTTCATTGTCTTCTTTTTCTTCTTCTTCTTCTTCTTCTTCTTTGTCGTCATCAATTACTTTCCCATTTTCTTCTTCTTTGATTTCTTCTTTCAAATATTCTTCTTTTTTCCATTTCTTCCTTGTCTTCTATTTCTTATTCGGTGTCTTCATTTCTTTTCTCATTTAATTTTTTACATCTTCTTGTATCGCATTCATCTTTCATCATTTCTTCATGGTCATCTTCTACGTCTTCGTCATTCTAAATTATTTTCACATCTTATTATTATTATTAGAAGACTGATATGATGTCATTAAACGTGAACAGGATTACTTCTTTCAAAGTGAATGAAGAAGATCTACGTCGTACAGACAAGTTCACTTAACTGGGCAGTATCATCAGACTCGAGGATGTCACAAAAGAGAATATTCAAAGCAAATTGGGCAAGGCCAGGAGTGTTTTTAAGGAAATGAACAATATCTGGAGATCAACACAGTACAGAACCAACACGAAGCTCAAGCTATACCAGAGCAGTGTTGTATCTACTCTCCTCTATTCTGAGTGCTGGAGAATGACTAAGGCAGATCTCGTCAAACTTCGACCCTTTCACACCATATGCCTCCGATGAATACTGAGAATATTTTGGCCAGAGAATATCTCCAATGAAGACCTGTTGAAGAGATGCAAGCAAGAGAATATGGGCGACGTCATTACAAGAAGGCGATGGGGTTGGATTGGGCAAGTGCCCCGAAAAGATCCACAGTCAATCACAAGAACAGCCCTGCACTGGATCCCAGATGGTAAAAGAAAAAGGGGAAGACCAAGAACGACATGGAGGAGTACGGTGGATAATGAGATGGAAGCCATGCAGTACTGTTGGGGTTCATTGACTAGTCTGGCCCAAGATAGACAGAGGTGGATAAGCTTTGTTGCTGCCCTACACACAATTGGGTGTAACAGATGCTGAATGAATTCTTGTTATTGTCGTTGTCATTGTTGTTTTCTTATTTTCTTTTTCATTCTTTTTTTTCCATTTTTTGTATTTCTTCTAGGACTTCGTCGTTGCTTTTTCCTTTCCCATTTCTTCTGTGACTTAGTTTTTTGTTTTTTTTTCCTTGTCCTTATATTTCTTTTGCTTCGTTTTGTTTCTCGTTATCAATTATCGTTATCATCTTATTTTACTTCTTCATTCACATATTCTTTTTTCATTTCTTTCTTTCCTTCAACTTCTTTTTCGTTGATGTCATTTGGTTTCTCATCTCATTTTTTCACATTTTCTTGTTTCACTTACCTTTTTTCAATTCTTCCTTGTCATCTTATACATCTTCGTACTTTCCTTTCACATCTTCTTTTTTTCAATTCCTTCATTTATTCTTCTTTTTTCTTTTATTCTTTGCCGTCATCATCTTTTACTTCTTTCTCCTCCTTTATTTATTTCCCATCTACTTTTTTATTTCGTCTCTTTTCATTATTTCTCCTTTTATTTCTCTGTTGTCTTCTTCGACATATTATTTTCTATTTCCGTGTTTTTATTCTTTCACTTTCTTCTTTCACTTATTTTTGTTTATCCGTGTCTACTTCATCTTCTTGTTTTTCGTAGTCTTCTTTTTTTGTCTGTTAATTAATAATCTACTTCTTCTTCAATTCACCATGTTTCATTTATTATTCTTTTTTCTTTCCTTCCTAGACTTCTTCTTCTTCGTAATCGTCATCTTTTCCTTTATCATTTCTACTTATTTTGCTTCTTAATTCATTTATTCGTATTTCATTTCTTCTTTTGTTTCGGTTCTCAAGGAAGGAGGAATTATAAAAAGAACAATAAATGAAACAAGTAGAACTGAAAGAAGTTAAAGAATTAAATGAGAAAGAAAAAAGAAGACAAGAAATGAAAAAGTACAAACGAAAAAAAAAGTTAAGGAAGGAGACAGAAAAGAAAATAACGACGAAAAGGGAAGACAAGGAAAACTAAAAAAGACGAATGAATATAAGAAGCAAAGGAAGAAGATGGGAAAAGAAAAGACGACGATCAAAAAGAAAAAAAAGATTAAAAAGTAATAATTAAGAATAAAATGAGAAAGGAGTAGTGAAATACAATTAAGATAGTCAAGGAGCAGATAACGAGAAAGAAGGAAAAGAAAACTAGGAAGAAATGAGAATAGAAGAACATGTGAAATTAGAAGATGTGAGATAAGAGGCAGATAGTAAAAAAAGTCGATGACGATGAAAATACAAGGAAAAATGAAAAACGTAAGAATACGAAATATAGAAATATATAAGGAATTCCTAGAACCTGAAGAAGGCCGGAGCATACAACGGCGGAAACGTCGTACAAATGGCAACAATAGTCCGAATAACGTAAATATTTCAAATACTACCTCATCTCAGAAATATAGACAAATAAAATCGATAAATATTTGAAACAAAAATGTGAAAGAAGAATATCGATAGGGAAGTAAAAAAAAGGAGAAAAGAAAAATTGAGAATACAATAGGTGAAAGAAGAAAAATATGGGAAAAGAAAAGACGACGACAACGACGTAGAAGATGACAATGAAGAAAAAAGATAGAATGAGTCAAACAAAATGAAATAGAATAGAAATAGATGTAAAAGGAAAAGTTACGAAGAAAAATGAAAATAGAAGAATAAATAAAAAATGAATTGAAAGATTTCTTCCTTGTCTTCTTCTTCTTCTTCTTCTTCTTCTTCTTCTTCGTCGTGGTCGTCGTCGTGGTCGTCGTCATAGTCATCCTAGTCGATATCGTAGTATTTTCTTTTCCCATCTTTTTCATTTCGAATTGTCATCGCGAAGAACGCGTTCCAGAAGTTAAGTAGTGTATTAAGAGATAGAAAAATGTTGCTAGAAACAAAGAAGACAGTACTGGATTGCTATGTGTTGTCAGTTCTTCAATATGGCAGTGAATACTGGACAATATCATCAAAGATAAAGGAAGAAAATTGAATCAATTGAAATGGGGTTTAAGAAAGGATGCTGAGGATATCATGGATTGTGCATGTGAGCAATGATGAAGTTTTGAAAAGGATGGAAACGAAAATAATTAAAATTAATACTGAGCATCAGGGAGAAACAGCTGAAGTTCCTGGGGCATGCAATGAGGAAGGAGAACTGGATAATCTGATAATGACAGGCCATATAGAGGGAAAGAGAGACAGGAGAAAGCAGCGTGTAACATATTTGAAAGGCATGATCAAGAGGATGACAGAACGGGGGTTGTGTAGTGAAGCAGGAGAAAGCATGCTAAGAACCATCAGGATAGAGAGACATGGAAAACTATGATCGCCTTCGTCTTGAAAGAACAGGACACATAGAAAAAATAAGAAGAATGAAAAGAACCACAAAATGCGCATTATTCTTTGTTTTTCTCAGGAAAAGAGGAGCATTAAAATGTATCTATTTATACTCTTGATGAATTATTTTGTAAATGAGTTCCATCGACCATCTTTCTTCCCTTAGTCTTTCAGCTATTCACTTTGTCATTTTTTCTGTTGTTCTCTTCGTCGTTGCATTTTATTAATATATTCATTTATTTCACTTTTCCATTCCCATCTTCCTCTTCATTCTTTTATTCTTCTTTTCCTTTTTCCTTGCAGACTTTCTTTTGTAAACCTTCGATACTTCCAGAGTGATCTAAAATACTTTCTTACAAAAGGATCTTTATTGACAATGAGAGCTAGTATTGGAAACCACACACACACGCACACGCACACACACACACACACACACACACACACACACACACACATATATATATATATATATATATATATATATATATATATAAGATGTCAATGAATCAAAACAAGAAAGGCTCACAAAAAACGTCGGGCAATATATCTTAAAGTCCAAAACTTTTTTATTGATCTACTCACTTATTATCTTCATAATGCGCATGCGTGGAACACCTCGTGAAAACATGTATTAAATATTCATTTTTCTCCATTAATTTTCTATGGTTTCCCTCTCGACAAATTGGCAAAGACAACAGTGATGAAGTTTTTGTTTGTTTGAAAATGTTACATCGTTTTACAAATGTTGGAGAAGTTGTTCTCGTCGTTTTTTTTCAATACACTTGTATTATTTCCTCTTGGGAACAGCTTCCTTTGAGTGTAGAGATCTGTGTATTTGTATTATAAGAATGAAGAAACTAGAATTTATCTTTTCTGTGTCGCATTCTGAGAACCAGACCAGACTGCACTGATCAAACACAAATGGTTTCAATCGATATAAAATTTAAAAGAAAAAATGATAATTACGCGATCAATCATATCCAGACTTTTTATATCTTTAAATTTCAACAATTTTCAAAGACGACTATTATATAAATTTAGAGAATTAATTAAAAACAGCTTTATAATATTTAACTTTTCTGCTCTTTATTTTTTATGTCACAGTTGAGTCCCTGTCTTCAGACAAAGTGCGGCTCAGTTTTATCTCTGTCTGTAGACAGATACGCTTCTGAGAAAAAATAAAAAAGTGGCTACAAGTCCTGAGGAACAGTTTCCTGAGGCCAAACCACCTCATTGCATTAGCGGAGTGGTCGCCACCGAGATCAGCACAATCAGCGTTTGCAGAGATTGGGGCCTTGTTTGTGAATAACCTCGACGTTGTGTGACATCCACTTTTCAGTAAGGATACCAGGTAAATACCATCAGTCGAACAAAATGTCCATGTAATTTGTTTTTGTGAATATCACTAACAAATCCCTCTCCACACACACACACACACACATATATATATATATATATATATATATATATATAATTTCCACGTAAATACACTGTGGAAATTATTATTATTATTATTATTATTATTATTATTATTATGTCAATTTTTGTTATAAATCGATTTCTACTATGATCGCACTACCTACCAAGTCTACCAGAAGAACTAAAGCAGTGTGTTGTTATAGCTCCATTTCATGTTTTTCATATCTCCTTAACAACCCTAGCGTTACATAGACAAAGTTCTCCTTAGTGTGTGTGTGTGTGTTGTATTTAACAAGTCAATTTTTGTATATCTCTTAAGCTGGCTTTTCTAGGGATTCTTTCAATGTGTTTTTTGTTCCATCTTTCCAAGTGAACCCACTATCACTGGTACGATACTTGTTTCCAATTTTAACATTTTTGCTATTTCAATTTCCAGGTCTTTATTATTATTATTATTATTATTATTATTATTATTATTATTACAATTATAGCATACTGCAAATTCATAGCTATAATGTCTCGCTGCTAAAACTAAAATACCATCATCAGGCAGTAAAATGTGGTTATGCTAATATTGTAATAATACTAATAATAATTACCATATATTTATGCTCTCCTTTTGTATTTAGCACTTTTAAAATAAATATCTAACTGCACTGTGGAATATAAATCCATAAGTGTCCATTACTTATATATATGTATGTATATATATATATATATATATATATATATATATATATATATATATATATATAATTACTTAGTTTTTGGTCATAATAATATTAGGCCAGTTCACAATTGTATTAAAGTGTTCAATACAGTAATATTGTAGAACGTTTGAATATTTTATGCGACGTAAATTTCAGCCATGTGGTGTCTTCAGGTGTTTTTTTTATGCTCACGTAACACGGATTTTTTTCTTTTTTGAACCCGCAATTTTCAAAATTAAAAGAAGTTATAACGTTTCTATTCATGGTTGTATGACACTAATACGTATTTTATGGCATGGTTACACTTAGTCATAATTTCCCTCCTTTTATTCAGTAATTCATTTTCGTTTGGGAATAAGATAATAACTTACTTTTCTACCTTGCACAGTTGAGATATTTTGCCACCGTCGTGAGGCGTGGCTTTATATCTCCATGTTATATCTGAGGTTTTTCATATTTTAGTTTCCATATTTTAATTTGAATTTGAAATCAAAAATATGTTAATTGAAATAATATTAATTAAAATATGCAAATTGTCAAGTCAAATAACCATGTTTTTCTTTTAAGTAACAGAGATTTTATTGAGAGTGGTTATTTTTAATAATTAATTAATAATATGTTCTTTCCATTAATTAATTAATTCCATTTGTAAAAATTTTGTCTCTAGATAATTAAAATATATATATATATATATATATATATATATATATATATATATATATATAAATTAAATTATATATATAACTATGTATATGACTTGCTGGCTTGAAGTGTTGCTTACAAACTAGGAAAACTAATTGCAAATTTTACCATGAACAACTGGTCACAAAAGTGCTTTCTTGACGCTATTGGGCTGATGGATGGGATCCCGGGTTCGAAACTTTTGAGAAATGCTGAAAACCAAGCTTTATGAATTAATGTTGATAGAGAGAAACGTAAATTGATGTCTGCGTAAACCTTGAACTTAACGTTCAGTTCCCGTATTTCTATTGAGCATTTGAATTATTTATTTGTAACTTTTTTAGACCTTGAATAAGATCCCGCTGTTTTCCAACATACTACATTCCCAGAAATGCGAGCGTGTAGTTTCAGATGGTAACACGTCTATAAGAAAGTATTGAAAGTAATCTGGAAATTCAGTGTATATCATTTTGCCAAAGTGCAAACAAATTTGTTTTTCATAGCGGTTTTCATGTCGGTTTTCTTACCAAAAGAAGGTTATTTCCGGATATTGCACAAATTAATTGCAAAAAGTCTGCAGCTAAAACATGCAGAATTCTTGTTAAGAATTACAGCGACAATGCTCTGTCGAAAAAAACGGACAGAGTTTAGATTAGACAGTTCAAAATAATGACAAAATATTGGAGGTATTACTTCATGAAAAATTATATCAGATGGAAGATAAACTTCTAGAACCATTCATAGTCGATCACACAACAGCTGAAAGCGTTAGGAATGATGCAAATATAAGGACACTGGTTGAAGCCGGGAGACGTCGAACAACGTTTTGTCACGTGTGAACAGCTGCTTCAACGGCAGAAAAGGAAAGATTTTTGCATTGTATCGTGACTGGCGATGATAACCCTAAACGTTGAAGATCATGATGCATCAAAATCAGCGGCACAGCCGATAGTTTGGACATTCTTCCTAGATTTTGGTGGGTGTAGTTTATGTTCAGCTGCTCAAACAGACCAAGACCATCACGGGATTTGCCTGTCGACTACAACCGATATGTTTGAGCCTGAAAGATAAAACGGTCGCTGTAAGAGCAGAGACACGGTTAAGTAATTTTGCAATATGACAATGCTTACTGACACGTTGCAAAAGAGAAAAAACTAATTTTAAATGTTTAAATGGGAAGTTCTACCCCTCCCGCTGTATTCAGCAGACATTCCAAGGTCCAATTATCACTTGTTTCGATTCTTATGAAAATGCCAAAAAAATGCATCGAATCGCGATTAGCTTCGAATGACGTGTCATTTTCTTGACGTGGGATTCAAATGCTACCAGAAATATGAGAAAATGTAGCGGCTAGCGATAGATAATACACTCAGTGACATGTTTCTTACTAATTTCTGTAAGTAAAACGTGACTTTTCTTGAAAAATCAGCAAGAATTTATTCAAGGTGTTAATGCAATTTTTGATTCAGAAAAATAGTAACACTATAATTCTTACGCGCATTGGAATTTTTAAAAATGCATTCCACAAAAGTAAGCAAAATATTAAAAAATCGGAAAAAATCCGTTTGAAAACGACTTCGTAAAAGTAGTGATACAATATAATATCAATTTCATTTGTATGCTAGTGAATGTTGGACAATTTCCTCACAGATGAACAAAAAATTGGTTCTACAGAGGATACTGAGAATACCATGGACAAACTGCGTAAGCAACGATGAAGGCTCATTTGAAATGTGCTTATACACAGAAATAAACAGATTAAATTAATTAGACATATGAGGAAGGAGTAGAAGGTTGCGGGCTAAATAGATAATTAATTCATTTACCGATATGGGCCCATAACCTTTTGCTTCTTCTTCTATGTACCCTCTCTCTTTAGAACGTAGGCGATCATGGCTTTCCATGTTTCCCTATCACTGGTGGCTCTGAGCACGCCTTAAGTTACACCATGCAACCCTAGCTCCGTCATCTACCTGATTAGTTTCTTCCATTATGTTATCCTTTGCTTGCCCGTGTCTCTTTTTCCCTCTATCTGGCCTGTTAGTATCAGGTTCTCCAAGCCTTCCTTCCTCATTGCATGTCCCAGGAATTTCAGCTGTGTCTTCCTGATGCTCAGTATTAATTTCCTTTTTGTTTCCATCAGTTCTGAAACCTCATAATTGCTAACATGCTCGATCCATGATATTCGCAGCATCCTTCTATATAACCACATTTCAGTTGCTTCAAGTCTTTCCTTCATCTTTGATGATATTCTCCAGCATTTACTGCCATATTGTAGGACAGACAGTACGTAGCAATCCATTACTCTCTTCCTTGTTTCTAGCGAAATTGTCCTGTTTCTTAATACCTTACTCAACTTCTGGAATGCTTCCTTCGCCATGCAAATTCGCCTTCGGATCTCTGTGTCGCTCTTTCCGTCTTCTGTTATAACACTTCCCAGATATTTAAATTTTTGTACCTACTTGATTCTAGTATCCCCGACCTGTATTTGTCATATTGGGCTGCCTTTTTACTGATGACCATGCATTCAGTTTTCTTGCAGTTTATTTATAGTCCTTTCTTGTTACTTTCTTCAGCTACCTTCTGTAGGAGGTCTTGGAATTTTCTTTTCTGTGTCTGCTATCAGCACTGTATCATCTGCGTATCTTAGGTTGTTTAAATTGTGGCCTCCAATTACGAATCCAGGCATAACTTCTAGGATCCTCAACATATTCTCGCTGTACAAGTTGAACAGATCCGGTGAAAAGACACATCCTTGTCTTACGCCTCTTTCTATCGTTGTATATCTACTCAATTCATTACCGTATGTCCGTATGCAAGCGGTTTGCTGCCAGTAAAGATTCTTGATTTCTCTCAAGTCTTTTCCAAATATGTCGAGGCTGCCGAGCATCTCCATCAGTTCTTTGGGGCGTATTTTTGTCAAAGGCCTTCGCATAATCTACAAAGCACAGGTATAAGTCCTTCTTCATTTGTATTGCCCTTTCAGAGAGCATCCTAATCATAAATATGGCATTCCTTGTTCCTGTGTCTTCAACGAAACCACCCTGTTCTTGCCCTATCTCTGGCCCCATTCTGCTTCTCGCTCTATTCATCAGGATTCTGGCAATCAGTTTTGTTATATGGCTCATTAAACTGATGGTTCTGTGGAGTTCGCACTCGTTTGCTCCTGACTTCTTAGGCAGCGCTATGAAGATAGACTTGCTGATTTTATCTGGTATTACTCCACTATTATAAATTCCATTTATTATTTCAGTAAGTTTCTTTATACCAAATTCTTCCCGGGCTATCAGCAGCTCTATGACTATGCCGTCTGTTCCAGATGCTTTGTTTCTGTTCAGTTTGGCTACTGCAGATTCCACTTCAGACTTTAATATTTCCGGTCCGTCCTCATCTTTGCGTATTATTGGTTGCTTTCTCTTGTCGTGGAAAAGATCTTTTATATATTCTTTCCATCGTTGGAGTATTTCATCTTTCTCCAAAATGATTGTTCTATCCTTAGATTTTATACATCCTGTTGAAGAGCAGGCTTTTTGTCCTGTCAGTTCTTTTATTTCCTTATGCATGCCTGCTTTATTATTCCTGATCAATCTCTCTACTTCTGCACATTTGTCATTGAGCAATTCCTCTTTAGCCTGTCTACATTTTTTTATTTTTGTGTAGTTCCCTGTATTCCGTTCCATGTCTTGATATCATTTATACAAACCATAAAACCCGATTTTCGATGGACAGGAGGACGACTTCTTGACACTATCGGCCTTGAAGCGGCAAATCTAACGTGCAGAAACCAGGCCATATTAGTAAAAAGGGGTATACAGAAATGTTAATTTACATTCGCATTAATCTTGATCACTTGAATTATGTATCTTTACTATTTTAATAATTTTAGCAATGAAAACTGTAACACCAAATTTCGAACCCGCAATAAAATAACAAAGGATTTATTCTAAAAACCTAAGAAAAGTATTAGAAAACCGGGAAAAATCGTTGGAAAACTGCTATATAATGGTAATGTTAAACAGCTGTGTAATGCAAATTCCACTTACATAAAAATGCATTCCAAAAACATTATTTACCTTCTTGAAATTACCGCTCTTGAGCGAGCTGATCCCTGAAAAAATACCATTAGTTGACACGAAACATTTGATTGATATTTGCATAAATGCTTGGAATCGTAGATGTTTTTACAAGCATGAAATGACAGTATGTCAAGATCGAGTTTTAAGCCTACTCTCTTTGTTCAAATTGTGAATCACGCCAGATTACTTGCCTTCCGAGTTTGCTGTTAATTTAGCTGCTCAGAAATTTGGTTCACTCTGTCTTTCTAGACAATTTTCACTCATCAATCTGTCTTACATATTTATAAATCTATCATTTGTACATACCTTGGATATTGATGAGACATATTAACCAATGACTCTCTAGAGATTCGTAATAAAATCCGATAAAAAACAAGCATTATTATTGGTCTTGACCCGGCACCTCTGCTGCAGGTCCATTCTAACTGCCGCAATGTAGTTTCCCTGTGAATTTTCTATTACTACTTTCATGTTAATTGTTCGGGTGAACCCTTCGCTATGGCACCTGTACTTTAAGAATGTAAGCGAATTACTAAATTGCTGGCAAGGTCTCATCAGTCAAAAATTTGTTAGATGTAACTTCTATGCTAACAGTTTCATTTCTTTTCTCGCACTTCTCGCTTCTAAAAATCACTTTCGGCTCCACGCTTTCCAACCAGCTTTGCTATTCAAAATCTAACGGCAATGCCAGTTGTTTATCTACTATACTCATGATTTCTCCACTATTTTTATGCTCCGTAATAATGCGTGCGGATGTGCGTTGTGGTGCTGTAGATATCGACTCGGAATGACAAATCGGGGAGCCGAGTTCAAATTCCATTTGAATTCATGGCATTCACATACGCACAAATACCCTTGGTAAAAGTATTAATACGTATCTTCCCTCCAATTATGGGTTAAATAATAGGACAGATTGGGTTCTATAGCATGTGCTGGCAACCATTCTACCACAGAAAGCAATGAAAATATAATGCGGGATAATCTTCTGCTCAGTCAGTCATGTCTCTTTCGAGACATGATCGCCTAAAGCGTGTATTACGTACGGCACTTTACTGACTGAATGAATAATTTATCTCTTTTCACTTATTCCTTTACGATCCGTAATCTCTTTTATCTTATTGGCTCCACTACCTTGAATCGGGTGATATGACTGAAAAAAAAACCGTTAACCCAGGTTTTCTTACTATAATTGTAGCATAATCAACAGGCCTATTAGTGGTCGTTGAACAGACATTAATATGCCCGAGCGGTCGTCTGCAATTGGCGAGCTTAACTAGCAGACAAGCATAAAAACGAAAGACCAGTCTCCTTATTTATTGTTTAGAAAGATGCTGAGTTTTATATGATTTTCCAACTTTCTTAACACTTGACTTTATCTCTCTCTAAGATTAATAATTACTTTTTTCAGCATTTTGAAACTTTCGGGATATGTTTGGTTGCCGTCATGAACACAGCAGAAACAAGCCTAAAAAATAATCTTCCTTCCAATTCTATTCTTTGAGTTCCGCGCATGCGTACTCTCAGATATTCTTTTCAAAAGAAACAGCACCGTATATACAAAAAAAGTAGCCCAATTGAGTAAATACAAGATTGAAAAGATGTTCCCGAGGAAATGCTTAAGGAATGATGATTGATTAGATATTGGCAAAAGGGTAAAAGAAAGAACCGTATTTGAGAAATTCCAAAACTTAATGGAAAAATACGTGCATTTTATTCCGTGCAAAATTGATGAAGAACACCTGGCAGGTGAGGAAAAAAATCTAAATGAAGTCTTAATATGGAAAAAGAATATTTTTCTCGCATTTACCATTCTTTGCCATCTTTTTTTGTAATATATTTTAATCTATTCTAAATATATTTTCTCTAGATTTTGAAATATTCCTCTTTGCTAAACTTTCTCTTGATTAGATAGTAGCCTACTTCTCTTTAACTATCTTCATTAGTATTTTATCAATCGAGCTAGTTTTCTATTATACCTATGTGAGACAGACTATTCTATCTATCTATCTATCTATCTATCTATCTATCTATCTATCTATCTATCTATCTATCTAAACAGAAAAAAATGAACTGTAAACTACCAAAGAGTTTTGATCAAAATCTATAGAAAATACAAGAACAGTAAAAGACTGGTTCTGTAACATGAAAGGTGGGGATTCCTGAACATTCAATGGAATGGATATTACAGATTTCAACCTACCCATCACTGAAAATATATTTGAAATAGTATTACTTTGATAAGTACGTCCAAGTATCATAATAGCTCATAGACTATATGTCGTACTAACTGGTCTAATAAGTGCAATTTTTCTGTGGGAGGTGGGGAATAAAATAACAACACATGTAATGAATATTTACACTATGTATAAGATTATATATTGAACAAACTAAATAAAATAGTGCCAGTTATAAAAAACACACAATCGCTAATTTAACAGAAATATCAAGTAACTGGTCGACAGTTAGTACGACATAGAGTCTATGAGCTATTATGGTACTTGTAGCAAAAAGGTTAAGTAAGAACGTGGTGTTTTCGCGCAAGTAATATTGTATAGTTTGCTTGGGTCAGTGATTGTGGCTAGCTAAGTTTTTCAGATAAGACAGATAAAGACCAGTATTCCCTATCCCCACTTTTCGCTTTGTGCCACACTTTGTATTTATAAATTAAATCTAGTCATTCAACTAATCATACGCATAATTACACACTCATCCAGATACTGCAAAAATAAGAGAAACTAGGAAAACGAAAAGTGCTCCCCATCCACCAGGGAACTAACATTTCTGGTCACGCCACAATGGGAGGAGAATTAAATTACAGAAACTGATAACAAAAATAAAATTGACCAATGGCTATATATTCTTAGCTAATGTTACGTCGGGTAACAGAATTATGTGAAATAATACAAAACAACGTAATAGTATAAAAGTAGGTGTATTGACAGGAAAGAGAAATATTTACAAGAGGTGAGGATTAGTAGAATACAGAACAAGGTAATTAGTATGCAGTATCGTCGTAGAGACGTGATAGATTGACTAGTAGAACACTTCCGGTGCAATACCGGAAATACCCGACTGACTCGCTCACTCGACATCCTTACTCGACATCCTTACTCGATTTCATTCCTATACATCTTTACTCGACTTCATTCCTCGACTTCCTTACTCGACTTCCTCCCTCGAGGTATAATCACTACTATTTTATGTTATGATTCGAATAGCCCATTTCCGTGTAAAGGTTGAGATCGCCCCAACAGCTAATTTAACTTACCGTAAAAAACAAAAAGCAAAACTAATTCTACCCCTCAGCTTCTTTTCTCGTACTTCATGCCTGTGGAATTCCTTTCCACTTACTTGCTTCCTCGACAGCTGCAATCTCCAAGAATTTAGATGTAAAGTCAGTAGTCATCTCCTATCTCACTAACCTGCATCCTCTCTCTCTCATGCTTCTTTCTCCGTCCACTCTATTCTCATCAGTATTTTCATTCTTCTCTTACCCTATTTCTGACACCCCTTATAATGTGTTACTCATTCTCATAACTTTCCTCTTACCCACTGCCTGGCACCCCCTATAACCTGCCACTCTTTCTCATAACTTTCCTCTTATTTTACTGCCAGTGCAAAACGATATGATAATAAAAAAAATGAACTAATATGTTGTGGCCGGAGTTGCCAATGTTTAATACATGGCTTCCAATATCCTGATGCTTAAACGGTATCAAAAGGGCGATATAACGATGTCCGAAAAATAATGTCGCCTGTGTTTTGTAAAAAATGATGAAAAATAAATATTTTTCCTTGCCTAATCTATTTTCTTCCATTTTTATTACAGGTATTGTCTTTATATGTTTATGCTATTCTATTGAAGGAATTTCGCCACTCTATGGTACTCGGAAAGTCGAATACTAAAGTGTCCAAAAAATATTGTCGGGCCCCTGTACAAACAGAACTTGACTCAAGGAAAAAACAACTTTCTGCGCTGAATGCTAACCATAATAATAAACTTGCACAACAAGACTACGATCTTTCAGAGGAAGAAGGCATGAACCAGAATCTTTACAGATTAAGCCATAGTTTGGAGGATTTTCCAAACATCCTGAAGAAAAGTTTCGCCGACGCAGAAGGTCCTTTGCATGTCCAGCCATGAGAGTGATATCATTTCACTAGTGAGTCATGGTGAAATTTACATTTGAGATCATTCAATGTATACTGAAAATTTCTTGTAGTGGTGTATTTCCGCGTTCAAGCCTTTAACTTTTCTTAATACTCTTTTGAAAGTGTCAACAAACTTCTAAATTTGACCATTTGATCACACATGATAAATCAAAGTTGTCAAATTATCAACTGCGTAGTATCCTAAGAGATTTTAAAACTTACTAGAAGTAAATTGGGCTTCATTATCAGATGACACACTGATATGTACTCGAATCCTTGAAAAAGTTTGCGAAAGAATTTAATCATTACTGCAGTAGTCTGTAGTTTACAATTCAATATTTCAGGCCAGTTTTTAAAATTCTTTATCACAATTAAATAATATCAATCATTTAGTGGTTCAGACAATTGTATATGTCGTCCTGCCCCTATTTTATCAGTGCTACCCCATGCCCTAAAATTTCTAGGTGGTGATTTTGCTGCTGAATTACAATCATCATAATTTCTGTATGTATCTTTGTCAAACATTGGCCAATAAACATATCTTCTCATCAGAAATTTCATCTTCACTATACCCGGATCTTCTGGATAGATGTTTTTCAAAATCCGGTTTTGTTATGACATCGTTTTTCCGCGTACAAATGTGTTGCATCACAAATAGAAAATGATGT
The DNA here is from genome assembly GCA_037127315.1 of Ascarosepion bandense. NCBI lineage: Eukaryota > Metazoa > Mollusca > Cephalopoda > Sepiida > Sepiidae > Ascarosepion > Ascarosepion bandense. The sequence continues at coordinate 2,178,058 of JBBBDQ010000727.1, read as the reverse complement.
AATATTTGTTAAGAGGTTACTTCTAGTTTTGCTCCATATCGATTTAATGTCTTTACCGTATTTTGAATAAATTTAGCATAATTACAACTGAACATTTATAAATACAAGGCAGTAAATTTAGGGATCTTACTTTAAGTAGATAAACTTTATTTACGTTAATTCCGACGGTAAAATTAACACCTTCGTCTTATAAATATAGCCATTTTGATTTCATGATAATAATATTAATATTAATCTTACTATTTTAGTTGTATGATGATAATACATTTGATATGATGATAAAATATTAATAATAAACTAATATAAATGTAATAACAATGCTCATATTAATAATAATGATGACATCAAACTTTAAATAAATTAGTACCAAATATTAAACAAGGATAAAAAAATAAGTATAAAAATTATAAATAATAACAAATATAATAAAAATATAAAGATATTAACTATAAAAAACTTAAAGAAAAATAAAACATTTTAAAAAATTTTAAATAAAAGTTTTTGACATTACAAAGATTCAGTTGCTTTTAGTGAGGAAAATACATGAGTATTTTAAGAAAACACTGAAGGGATAATCTTAAGAGCTTGAAGTTATATCCTTATTGCATATTTAACCCTATTCCATGCACATACTAACATACTTGTAACCACACCTGCACATCCATCCACGCACATACACGGATAAACATATATACATTTAAATATACATATAAACACACATATTTTTTTTTAATCATATCACCCCGAGCAAGGCGGTAACGCCACTAATGTGCAGGGGGTCTACGTAATAGTGAAAAGGTTGGAAAAGAGAAAGCCGGAAACCACATCCTAAACAGGGAACAAGGGATGTGCCTCTTAACCTGTTCAATAAACGTGGGTGGAGTGTGAACCGGGCGATAGATAGATCTGTCTACTCCAATTGAGATCTATCTACTCCAACACACATGCACACACTTCCACCTACACACACACACACACACACACATATATATATATATATATATATATATATATATATATATATATATATATATATATGCATTTTGAGATAAGGTTAAAACTAATAATCATCACACATAAAGTTTGTATAACAACATCTTAATTAAAGTTTATAATTAGGGTGGGTAAGAAAATTATGAATGTTAGTAAATTCAGTCTACATCCAAATAAACATTTAGCCGTAAGTTCTATTTTGTTAGAGAAATTTAAATTCGTTTTTATGTCTGCACTTTATTCATTTAGTTTAATAGTTTACTGATATTTCTTCTTCCTGCCCATAACAGTAACCCTCACATTGAAACATTTACTTCCTGTTTTAACAATTCACATTGGAATTCTCTCTTTCACTTTAACAATAAAATGTTTTTCTTCTCCTCTTCCTCCCCGCACTATTCCTTCCGTCTGGATAAATTAACTCCATTCATTTTTTATAAAAAATATCGGTCTGAAGAGTTGAATATTTATATATTCACGAGATAAACTATTAACAATAGTTTTGTAGAAAGTTGTCAAATTTATTTTAATTAAAATACTTTGTTATTTCTTAACATAGAATTCTCATATTATCCAAGGAGTACTATAAGCGCCTGCGAGTGTTCTTAGCTAGGTTTTGTGTCGAGGTACCCCCGATAAATATCGAAAATCGAAAAAATCGGGTTATAGAAGGAGTGTTCCGATTTTAATCAAATTTGATACACTCATAGAAGAAGACATAAGAAACGATATTCAGAAGTTTCAAGGTTGCAGTTCTTACAATAATGCAGGAAATCGATAATATATATATATATATAAAAGGTAAGATATTTGTGTGTGTTTTTATCTGTCTGTATGTTCTTTATACAAATCCACAATTTTTATCCGATTCTCACCAAACTTCACACAAATATTGTTTAGGCTGAGTCTGAGATACAGGACCATGGATTAGTTTTAAAGCTTTCTTTGCACCCGAGCAACGCCGGGCTATACTGCTAGTATATATATATATATATATATATAAGAAACCTTGAATAAGTTCTCGTGTTTTTAAAATAGGTGTCGTTCTTAAAACTGCGTGCGTGCAGTTTCAGATGGTAACACATCTATAAGGAAGTATTGTAAGCAAGCTTAAAATTCAGTGCTTCTCATTTCGCTGAAGTGTAAACAATATGTCTGATTTCATGCCAAAGAAATTTTATTTGCGGGAATTTTACAGCATTAGTATATTCAAAAGAAATCTGAAGTGGAAGAACACAGATTTCTTGTTGAGACTTTAATGACCATGTTGTGTCGGAAACAACATAAAGAGACTGTTTTAGACACTTCGAAAATAAAAAAAACTGATGTTGAAAAACTCATTTAAACCTCGGAAAAGTTTAAAGACGCAGAATTGTAGCCATTAGTTCATGAAGACTCATGTCAGGCACAGGCTGAACTTGCAGAATCATTCAGGTCGCACAAAATTTTCCGAACATTTAAAAGCATTATAAATGATTAAAAAGCAACGACAATGGTATCATACAAGTTGATGCCAATAGACGTCAGACGGCGTCTTGGGTCGTGTAAACAGCTGCTTCAACGCTAGAAAAAGAAGGAGTTTGTATGGTATCCTGACCGGCAATAAACTGTAGAAAACCCTATAATAACTCTAAGCGGAGAAGATCGTTCAATAAGTCCGGCTATGCAAAGCCGCCGATGTTGACGCATTTTATTTTATTATTCTTTTTATTTATTAATTTATATGTTTTTATTATTTTTTTGTTGACGCAATTATATTTTTATTATTATTTAATATTTTTAGAGTTAATATTTCTATATTTTTATTATATTTGTTATTATTCGAAGATTCTGCTCTGCATTTGGTCGAATCAGCTGTGTTTCAAAACGACCGGAACCATCACGGGAGATCGCTAGTGACTAGAAATGATCCCTTTGAGCCGAGCATTGAAGAAAAATGTGGCTGTTATACGAGCAAAGACACAGCAAAGTGATTTTTCAACATGACAACGCTAGATGACTTGTTGCACAATGGGTAAGAAACGTACTTGGAAACGCTTAAATGGAAATTTCTATCCCACCAGCCGTATTTTCCAGATATTAACCCGTCTGATTATCACTTGTTCCGAACGGTGACACATAGCCTGCCTGAGCAGTACTTTTTTGTCTCATAAAAATGTAAAGAAATGGGTTGATTCGTTGCTAGCCTCAAAAGATTGGTTGTTCTTCTGATGTGAATTTCAAATGCTGCCAGAAAGATGAGCAAAAGTAGTGGCTAGCGACGGACAATACTTTCAGTGATATCTTACGTATTTCTTAAAAAAAATTACTTTCATTAAGATTCAATGAGAACTTGTTCAAGTATACTAATATATATATATATATATGCGTGTGGGGTGGGGGGAAGTTCTATCCTTCTCGAGGGAAACCAGTCAGTATAATCTTGGCTTCGACGGCAGACCATTCACATACGCGTTGCTGATTCGGATTTCCTCGATTTCAATACCTATAATTACACTGAAACACTTAGTACTCTTACCCTGTAGCTGTACCAAAATTTAAACAATATGTTTCTATATATAATATTATATGACTGTTTGTTTCTGGTACATTCGTCTGCGAAGCTCGCTAGCTAATTCCTGTTGTAGAGATATTTGTATTTGCTGAAAACCCACAAAGCAAATTTGTTGTTTCTACTTGAATTATGAGGAATCATGCTTCGTTTAGGTTTCTCGGGCAAATAACACATAACCCGGCGTATAGAACAGATAAACAACCACAGAATCTAGTACGCCAAAACTTTTGAACGCGTTGAATTCCGAACTTTTTCGTCTACTCCGTAACCATGCAAAGAATTTGGTCATAACCTAGTACGATTTTCTGGCACGTTCTAAAAAAATAAGGATCATCTTTCTAACTCGATCTTTTCTCGAAATCATTTTCTTGATTGATTAATTAATTATGGTGAGATTCTAAGCTGTTTATTATGGCCGGTATATTCCAAGCATATAATTAATATTAATAATTAATATCAATATTAATAAAATATTACTTCATTGTTTCTATTGGTAAATTGATTGATTCGTTCTCAACGGATTATCAAGATTTTGCAGGTTATTTAAAGACAAGAAACATTTGCTGATAAAAGTCTTACAAATGACCCCATAGCTGGATGGAGAAGAATTGGATTCATACCTTTTCCAAGGGTATTCAGGTACTGATCAGGCTGAACATTGCTTGATTATTTATTAATATTTTTAAAGAACCAGTTATAATGTCTTAACTACGAATTAAAAAGTGCCGGTTAAGAATAAATCAAAAGTACACAAATGTACGACAAAGTACTATGCATTAAGTAGGGGTTTATTAATTATTATTGTGTCAGGTCCGTTTGTTTAACCTCATACGCCTGGAAAAGGTTAGAATATATGTCAACAGCTATGGGAAAATTAGTAAAAGTAAACTTAATTAGGAGGCCATAGGTTAAAGCCAGTCTAGGAGAATACAAATCTAAATTCAAAAGCTTGGACAAGGCAAGGGAAATTTACTCTACTCTCTTTGCTAGAAAGTTATGGCAATGCCCGGATGTAAAAGATAGAGTGCAACTTTGCCTACCTGTCAAAAGATAACGTATTCAAGAAAACATCTCCGCATAAATTTTGCAATGTGAACTGAATTAGCAAACCGCTTTTGATATTTTGATATTTGTTTAAATCTTCATCACACCATTATGAAAAGAAGTTAGACTTACGCCTTGCTTATCGCACAGCATCCATGCCAAGTCAAATAATAAATAAATTGCTTTAAATTAAATAAAGGCGGAATGAGACGCAGGTGTCTATTCAATTTTAACCATGAAAGTGTAAGAAATAGTAAACACGTGGGACTTGAAATATATTTGCTGTGATAATTTCCAGCATTCGTTGTTGAATGTTAATTATGACTAATTGTTCGGATGTTGGATATAAATTTAATATTATTACCCTATGTCTCTCTCACTCTTTCCTCTTTCACTTTTTTCTTAAAATTACACACAGGTATGCATCCACAAACGTACATACCTGCAAACACACAAACACACAATATACAAACACACAAACACACAATATACACACACACACACACACACACTATATATATATATATATATATATATATATATATATATATATATATATATGTCATGGTAAAATTATCTGCGATTTTTCACAGGTGCCGCCAATCGAGATTAGCGTAAAGATTAAAAATAAACTTTATTTTCAGGATAAAATTTCTGCAGATAATACAGTCCTTCGGAATATCATTTTCTTTTATTGCTCAGTCGTATACCACGCAAACTTAAGCTGTTTTATATATATATGTATATATATATATATATATATATATATATATATATATATATATATATATTAATCATTTCACCCCGAGCAAGGCGGAAACGCCACTGATGTGCAGGGGGTTACATAAATGTAAAAAGATTAATTAGAAAAGAGTGAGGAGTACAAACTAGTTAGAAAAGAACAATAGAAAGCCGAGAAAGCAGGTGCGATGACAGATACATAGGTGGAGAGAAAGGGAAGGTTATACAGGGGAGGGGAGAGAGCTAGAGGCCAGTGGTTAGTAGATGAGTATTGACTTTGCATTTAAATTTCTGGAGGTTGTAGCGGTCAGGAAAGCAAGAATACTGGAGTGAGTTCCACAGGCGGGAAGTGCGAGAGAGGAAGCTGCAGGAGTAGAATTGTCGTCTGCGTTTGGCTAACCTGACTGTGAATGGGTGGGACCCAGTTGCCAGTCTGGTTGCACGAGTAAACACCTGTTGAGGAGGCATCAGATAATTACTTCACTAATTCGAAAGTATTCCGGGAAGTTATATTTATACTTCCACCGTAAATCAAGAAATTATGTGAAACTTAAGTAAAATTATCTCGATATGTGAAGTCACAAGTTTATTAATATATCATACAAAAAACAAGTAATATTAATAATAATAACGACAATACATCTACATTTCAAACAAAACGTTCACGTCTTCTTGAACTTTTTTCTTCTATGCTAATTTCTGTCGTTGAAACAACCCCTATATATATATATATATATATATATATATATATATATATATATATGTATGTATAAACTTATTTATAAATGGAACTTTGTCTATGTGTCTTTGTGTGTGTGTATCCGTTACCTATAGACTCCGAAACGGCTGAACCGATGTTCTGGAAAATTTATACGGTTGTACTATAAGCATCTACGAGTTTTCTTAGCTAGGTTTTGTGTCGAGCTACCCCCGATAAATCTCGAAAATTGATAATCGAAAAAATCACGTTATAGAAGGAGTGGTCCGATTTTAATCAAATTTCATACACTCATAGAAGAAGACATAAGAAATGATATTCAGAAGTTTCAAGGTTGCAATTCTTACAATAGTGCAGAAGATCGATAATATATATATATATATATATATATATATATATATATATATAAGGCAAGAAGTTTGTGTGTGTGTCTGTTTGTCTGTCTGTATGTTCTTTATACAAATCTACAATTTTTATCCGATTCCCACCAAAATTCACTCAAATATTCCTTAGGCTGAGTCTGAGCTCTAGGACCATGGTTTAGTTTCAAAGCTTTTATTACCCCCGAGCAATACCCCGCTATACTGCTAGTATATATATATATACAATTTCATTTAAATATAGTGTTAATGCATATTATTTCTATATTTTGGGCTACTTTATTGTTTTCATAGGACATTATTAATTAATATATATATATATATATATATATATATATATATACATTGAATGAAATGAGAAACTACAAATGACTTTGGTTACAAAGTGAATTTTTTTTATGAATTATATTTTAATTATTATATTCTGCTACACCTGTTTCTGGTCTCGCGACAATCATTCGGCAAAAGTTGGTTGTTCCCACATATTAAAAATGAATTGATTACCTTTATAGTTTCAGTGTTCAGCCATCGTCTTGTTTGTGTATGATAGCAGTCCACACTTTCTTGCACATGTGAAGAAATCTTCTTGTGCTTTAAAGTGTAATAAAATAATTTGGGTAAGTCCAATATCAGGTGGAGGAAGGTTTTGATCTTATTTTTTTTATTTATATGCACGCAGACGTACACACCTATACACATACACACACACGCACACATACACTTCCTATGTCATGTAGGTTTGCGTGACCATTATATATTCTAAACATATACTGTTAAATATAAAAGAAAATGAATATCTATTATGTTTACTCATGAGCCGTTGTAAACGTCGTATTTTGGCTTTAATTTCAGTTTAAAATAAAGACAAAAATTCTCCAACATTTGGATAATTTTTTATTAATTTAGTTCTAAGCTTTCGGCTCACATGAGACATATTCAGAGAGGTTATTAAGACGGTAATACAATAACATCCACCATCGCCGACGATTTTATTTTGTGTTGACATAAAACTCCGCTAGTCAACGCAATAGTTGCCAAAAAATAACAAACGCAGTTCGCAAATTTGCAATGACGTCACACCGTGTGATAGCGCGAAATGACAACAGAACCATGTATTCACATGCAATGTAATGTGCTATGACCGGATTTAAACATGATTTTATTAAGTGTGGGTTGTTTGGATTTAATGTAATGAACATTCAGATATTGGAGGCCACTCCAATATCTGAAGGTTCTTTTTACTGTGTGTATGAGTAAGGATTATTGTATTGTTGACTAAAGTCTGTCTGATATGACCTACATGTTTATGTTTTTCTGAGAAATGTTGTACTCTGATCAGAAAGGTGACATGTAAGTCTACGGAAGAGCATGGTTGTCGTAAAACCAATATATGTACTGGGTTTTTTATTAGTACCAGAGATGCAATCTCTGAATGGGCATGTAAATTGGTACGCTACATTGGTTTTTTGTAGAGAATTTAGTTTTGTGCTTGCAGGGCTAAAGAGACTATGAGGTCAATTGTTTTGAGTTTTTTATAATATATAATGAGTTTAATTTGATTATTACTATCCACTGGTTTAACATTTCTACGTATTATATTTTTGAGTTTTATATTTTATTTTATATTTTAATTTGTTGATCAATAACGGAGTTAAGAAATCCATTGTTGACAAGTGTTTGCTTTATGTTGTGTAATTCTTTATAAAATATAGATTTGGAAGAAGATATCATTTGTGTGCTTTGAATAAAGTTATTTATAACAGCTAATTCATATCGTTGGGGGCATTCACTATTATAATTAAAAAGACACGAGTTTATGCTAGTTGGTTTCCTATATAGAGAAGCAGTAAATCTATGTGTGCTAGAATCAATGAATACATCAAGGAATGAGATTTTGTTATTAATATTAATTTCTAATCTAAATTTGAGGACGGAGTGACTTTCAAATTTGTTTTTAAGATGTGTAATTTGATCGATATTCTTAGCTGTCATCTATGTATCTTACATATAGAGAGGGTTTATTGTTGTCATTAATTGCTTTATTTTCTAAATTTGCTATGTAATAATTAGAAAAGAGGAGAGCTAAAAGAGATTCCATCGCAATATATATCTATATTTTATAAAGAATTACACAACAGTAAGCAAACACTTGTCAATAATGGATTTCTTATATCCGTTATTGATCAACAAATTAAAATATATCTCAACAAAGTTAACAATAGCTCTAACAATATTGATAATAATAATAATAATAATAAAAATAATAATAATAGTGTTCATCAAAATAAGCATAACACTATTAACTTATACTAATGCAATCAAATACATAATAATTACAAACAAGATGAAAAAAATCTCAAAAACATAATACATTGAAATGTTAAACCAGTGGATATTAATAATATATATTATAAAAATAATTCAAAGAAATTGACTTCATTGTCTTTAATAACCCCACAAGCATTAAACTAAATTCTCATCTGGCACACCTTAGCAGGACTAATGCTAACCTACAGAAGAGTGACACGTTCACGTTATCGGGCTAAGGTTCTCAGCTAACATAAATTGAAAAGTTTATATTAAATCCATTGCGAGGTCATGTGCGAATAATGTTAGTTCTCCGTGTCGTGCGAGACAATTCTTCTCTTCAGAATCTATCCTGCATATCTATAACTCTACCATTCGTCTATACTTAGAATATTACTGATAGTTGTTATAGCCTGGTGCTGTTGTTAATTATCTAGAGCGTCTTGATGAAGTCCAAAGAAAAATCAGCTATATAACTTGTCCTGATCTGGCAGCTCGGGTTCAGTGACTTTCCCAACGCCGTAAGTCTACCTCTCTGTGACTTTTCTATAAATATTTTATAGCAATTGCTCGGCTGAGCTCTTTCCGATACTTTTCGGAATAAAAGTACTAGAGTGACGACAATATCTCATAAATTTATAGTTGATCTGGTTAGATGTAACTGTAAGTTTTATGGTAAAGGTCACTTTTCTCGCACTTCATGGTTTCGAGACAATTTTACTCCGCAAACATTTAAATACAATTCTAATGTCTATCTTCTGTCCTTCTGATTATTCTTTTCTCTTCCGACTCATTATTAATGTTTATTTTCCTAATTCTTCCTTGTGTCTTAGTGGCTTTACTGCCTTGCATCGGGTGAAATCGGTTTAAAAAAAGAAATAATTAATTATTGTTAATGTCTTATTGTGTTTAATATGAGCTACGGTAAGTACGGATCTTCTATTCATCAATATATGTATAAAATATATGTAGTATGTTTGTTCGTAAATGCGAAATGTCCCTGACATTTTAAGCTTACTTATTGAGTGCATGTGATTATAATTTTTATTCTAGCCTAGTCAAGTTCATCAGACTTTTTTCTCGTTTCTTGCGTTTTTTTAATGGTTGGTTTTGTTAATATGCGATTTAAATGTACTATTATCGGATAAAGGGCAAGTTCATCGGTGTGATGATGAAGTGGTTTTGTAATGTCGGCAAAGAAAATGAGCCACCGAAGTAAAAGAAAAAAATTAATTTCTTTATTATTATTTTCTTTTTTTTTTTTAATTTTGGATATTTACAACAATTCGTTTTGTAGATGATATGTGTAGTCATGTGGAATAGTGATATATGGTGCCCCCCTAGGTTCGAATTTGCACGAGATACTAGATTAGCAACTAGATCCCACCCTTTTACAATGAAACCGATAAAATGCAACCGCAATTTCTACTCCAATAGTTTATTTCCCGACTGTGGAATTCCCTTCCACAAGACTGCTTCCCCGACGGCTACAATCTCCAGGAGTTTATATGTAAGGTCAATAGACACCTCCTAACAAACTAACTCGCTTTCATTCTTTCAAACACTCTTCCCACCCACCTAACTATCTATCACTCCCCGTCTGACATTTCCTATATCTAACCACTCTTTCTATTTACCTTCCCCCATGTAGCCCTAAGCGCGATAGTGGCAGTGGAATGCCTTGCTTGGTGTGAAATGATTAAAAAAAAAAATATATATATATGGTATAAGAATGGAGAGTGTGTCAGCATGCAATGATGCCTAAGAAGCTAGTCTCTTTGTCCATTAATATTGAGAAAAGTTTTCGACCATCATTGTGCTCTTCCTACGGAATGGTAGATTATTTAATATCTTATAATGTTAAAATATTGAAAAAAAAAGAAGATATATAAAAATTACTTTGATGTTCCTATCTTGAAGCGGTAAATATGGATAATATTTCCAAATCGACACAAAAAACTGCAATGTTATATTATTTTTACATTAAAATGAATCATGCATTTTTTTTTGATGGCTAAAAAATGGATATTCTTCAGCTATTTGTATGATATTAGCAGTTAAGGCATTGTGTAAAAATGAACAAATTAATACAAGACTGACAAAAAATTTCAGAAAATGATAAAAAATAATTATTAGGAAACCAAAAAGCTGCTTATTCATTGCTATGTTAAAAGTAACTTTTCTCTAAAATGTAACAGGGCTACATGGAAGCGATATAGGAAAGAAAACGGTTGTAGTTTAGGAATATATGAAAAATAAAACATTGGTGCTCATGCCTCTCTCTTGAATCTCTTAGCAAATTTTGTTATTTTGCCACTGCTCGCAACCCTAGTTACATCCACTTACACAAATTGATTATGTAGGTGGCACAGTGCGTCATCAAATTACCCTTTCTGTTTTTTTTCTGTGTCCTAAGAGTGTCGAATTCTCAAGACGTTTCTTCCTCGTTACGTGCCGAAGAGATTTCAGTTCTTTCGAAGTATAACTAATCATTTTGTTTCCATTTCCCTCAAATCTTCTTCATTACTTACTCACTCCGTCCATCAAAATCAAAGTAACTTTCTTTAGAACAAAAGCCAAAGAAAGTAAGACACATGGAAATACAATTGGCAAATGAAGAAAGACAAATAGAAATTTAAAAGGCAAATGAAGAAAGGCAATTACAACTACAAGAACGATTACTAAAATTAACAAGAAACACACTAGAAAGTAACACGGAGAAAGAGGAGATGTTTTCGCAAGATGCTGTGTGGAACGCGATAGGAACTTTTAAGTATTCGATTGATGAAGATGAAAGTTTTGGAGAATATTACAGACGATATGAAAATATTTTTAATATCGACTGTCAGAACTGGACTGAAAAAAGTGAAAGTTTTTGCTCAGAAAATTAGGTAAGGAGGAATACACGCAATTTGTAGATTATATCCTACCAAAGAAGACGATCAACTCAACGTCCGAGGAGGTAGTGACAATTCACACTGAGCCCAAAAATGTCTTAATTTCACAAAAAGTGGAAATGCCTTAATCTTGTGAAAGACGAAAACGAGGACAAGTCAACATTCACAGCCATCGTCAACAAACATTGTGACGACTTTAAATTGGCTGAGCTAACTCCAGAGAACATGAAATGCCTTATATTTGTCCAAGGACAAGTCACTGCTAAACACAGAGAAATAAGAAAACGAAGGCTAACCAAACTCTAAAATGAGCCAGGTCTAACATTGTAAAAACTATCAGAAGCTTGGCAAAAATGTCTAAGTATTAAAAAAGTCAGTAAAGATATCAAAGAATCAGGAGTCGCGCATATTCGTAAGTTAAAAACTTTACGTTTTTCACCCTCCCCAAAAGTAAAACAAAATTGTAATGACATAGAAAAAATACAAAGCAGCTAGTAACAGAAATCAAATAAAAACCACCCCTCCCCTACTGAATATTACAGATGTGTTGGATTGCATTGGGTTAGAGATTATCGGTTCAAATACAAAAATTGACTATCTTTTGGAAAGGTGGGACACAAAGCAAATGTATGCAGGAAAAAAACATCATAGTAGGGTAAGATGTACTACAGTGGAATATAAAAACCAAAGAAACATGAGGAAATATGTAGAACTTGAAATATTGAATAAGATGATCAAATTACAACTGGTTTCAGGTTCGGACTTAATAATAATCAATCTACAGACATAGCGGAAGCTGAGTAGGCCAACCATATACACACACAAAATATTGCTAAATCGTTAACTTGAAAATTGATTATTTTCGAAGGTGAAATAATCGTGAATGTGAAATTTCAGGGAAAAACCAAAAAGCTAAAATATACATCATGAAAAACACACGTAACCTGGTAGGATCGGATTGGATGCAGAAGTTCAATGTACGGGATTTACCCATTAGCTCTTATTGTAAAGACAAAATAAAAAGCGTGCCGACAGAAACTACAAAATTGCAAAAGTATTACAAAAACAAATTCCAGAGGGAGTTTCAAACGACGTAACACAGTAGCAACAAAAATCGACCAAAAGAAGAATGTGCAATTAGTATTTATCACACCCATAGTTACGAAAAAAGCATTCAAACCAGGCAAAAAAGTTTATTTCAGAATGTTAAAAAATTACATGGCACATTGGAAACTTTGAACAGCTATAAACGGACTAGTAAATGCGATATACAGTATACAAGGAGAAAAATATATTCATAAGAGATACATCAACCAAATACAAAAAAGAAGGGTTGAAGAACCAAGCTCCTCACCCTCAAAAAACGTTGTCGTGATGGAAAAATATTTTGAAGCCGTTGAGAATAATAAAGACAAACAGAAAAAATATTAATTCCTCCCAAAAAGAAACTGGGGAAGGGAGTGGGATCTCCTCCTTTTGTATATGACAATGAACTCGACTAAGTGTATAAATAATCCTGTCATAGAGAGAACAGTGGAAGATCTGGAATCTCAGTTGTATTTGCAGTTTACAGTGGAGAGTAATCGTAGAAATCTGTTACAGTTATCGAAGCGTTCCGACAGATACCGAAATTACCCAGAGTCCAGACTAACTCTTAGCTCCACTCAGCTAAAATAAGTTACCCGGACATGCTATTTCACTACAAGATTTTTATATATTCATTTCTACTAAAAGTATTACTGAATTGACTAACCCGCCTTCCAGTTTGTATATTACGTTCAATATAACCTACTTTCTATTTCCAAACCGGTTTTTGTAGTTCTATATTTTGGCGGTTTCTCCTTCAGAATCCACAACAAGAACCGTTTTCAGTGGCCTCTACTTCCCCTTTCATCTGTGAAAAAACTGTCCAGCATTCACTGCCATACAAAAGAAGTATTATCACATAAAAAAATTGTATTAATTTCTAACTGAACTTTCACGTTTCTTCATACTTTGCTGAGCATATTTGCTAATTAAATGCACGTTCACATCTATATCTCGTATTTTCTATCCCCTGTTAAAACACTTCACTTTTTTATGATTCTGTGTATAAATGTCGGTTTATACCAATTTTCATTAAGACATTTTCGTTGCTTAATCGCCTCGTTCATTGTATTTTCATTATTCTTCTCTGCGATCACATTCTTTTTATCTGTGACCAAAAAATATACCAGCAAGATCAAAAACATCTTACAGAAAATTGGCTATAAAACAAAGATTGGCCTCGCTGCCGAGTTTGAAAAGTTCTTCCAATCCATGGTGGACTGGGGTAAGAAATGGCTCGTGAATTTCAATGCTTCCAAAATGAACCTACTATCTATTCACCACCACAGACAATCGCTTCTACCCCCCCCCCCATTAGCATGGATCGGTCTAGTCACCTGGAAAGTAAAATACTGCCCCCTCTTCGGGTTAACTCTCACAACAGACCTCAAGTGGAATCACTATATATTATCCATAGCTAAATCCACTGCTAAGAAGGTTGGTTCTATGTGCAGGGCCAGAAATTTTTTTCCCGTCTGAAACAATCCTTCACATATACAAATCTACCATCTGCCCGTGCGTTGAATACTGCTGCCATATCTGGTCGGGTGCTCACTGGTACGCCTCCATATATGAATTTACTCGAGCCACAAGATTAGCAACAAGGTTCCACCCTTTTACTGTGAAACCAATAAAATGTAAATGCAAATTCTACTCCATCAGCTTCTTCTTTTGCACTTCTCACCTTTGGAATTTCCTTCCGTTTATTTGCTTTCCAGATTGCTACAATCTTCAACAATTCAACTGTAAAGTACATAGCCATCTGCTATCTCACTAACCTGCATCCCCCCTCTCTCTCTCTCTTGCTCCTTTCTTCGTCTACTCTATTCTCATTCTTCTCCTACCCTCTTACTGACACTCCCTGTAACCTGTCACTCCTTCTCATAAGTTACCTCCTATATAACCCCCTGCTCAACAGTGGCAGTAAAATGCCTTGCTTTAGCCGTCACGATTATAAAAAAACTATGAAAAAATCTGGAATCTCATTAAATGAATGTATAATGAATATTAGAAAAATCATACTAGAAAAGAAAGCTGCACATTTAAAAACAAATGACAATTGACAACATCCTTAATGACATCGTTGCTGCAGTGTAATCCTCTTAAATGTCTGTATAAATGATATAATTGTTCTTGGAAAATTTGTTTATTTATGTAGTTTTTATAGTCGTAACAGTATTAAACACCTGTTGAACGTAGTGGGTTATATTCGCTGTTTTCCGAAAGCTGTAACTGATGTCAAATCAGCAGAGTTTTAGTATAAAACACACCGAATGTTGAGGAAACATAGGTAATGCCTTGCTTAAAAATCTTATCACCCAGATTCAAGGCATTAAACCCACTAAGACGCAATCGGTTACTGACTATGAAAGAATTAGAAAACATTAAGTTTATTAAGGAACAAAAACAATAGACGAATAATCAGGAAGATATTAGGTAACAATTGAAATTGAATTTAAATTTTTGAACATCAAATTTAGTTGAAAAACATGAGGCCGGAGGATAGTTCAACAAGTGAAAAGTGCGAAAAAAGAAATAGCATAGAACTTACGGTTGCATCAAGTCAGTTCAAATATAAGTTATAGAGACCCTGTTGCCAGGCTAGTACAGAGCTTAAATTCATAAAGTCTAAGCACCGTAGAGAATATTTCATCCGAAGAGTTACCATGAAAGTATTTATTGAAAAGGCACAGGGAACTTACATTATGGTGGTTTGAAACTGATTGAATGCCGAAACACCAAGTCAGGACTAATAATATTGCAGTTTCTTCTTTCTCCTGTCTCGTTGTCCCTCTATCTGGCCTGTTAGTATCAAGTTCTCTAATCCCTCTTTCCGCATTGCATGTCCCAAGAACTTTAGCTGTCTCTTTCTGATGCTTATTATTAATTTCCTTTTCGTTCCCATCCTTTTCAAAATATTCATCTTTGATGATATTGTCCAGCATTCACTGCCATATTGAATAACTGACATCACAGAGCAATCCAGTACTCTCTTCTTTGTTTCTAGCGAAATTGTCTTGTCGCTACTCAGCTTCTGGAACGCGTGATTCGCCATGCTGATTCGCCGTTGGATCTCTAAATCTTTCCGTCTTTTGTTAGCACACTTCCCAGGTATTTAAATTTTTGTACCTGACTGATGTTAGTATCCCGCACCTGTATTTGACATTTTGGGCTGCTCTTTTTGCTGATAACCATGCATTCGATTTTCTTGCAGTTTATTGATAGTCCTTCTTGTCACTCTCTTTATCTACCTGCTGTAGGAGGTCATGTAGTTTTCTTTCCGTGTCTGCTATCAGCACTGTATCAACTGCGTACCTAAGGTTGTTTAAATTGTGGCCTCCAATGACAAATCTTGGCATAGCATCTAGGTTTCTCAGAATAGTCTCGCTTTAAAAATTGAATAGAACCGGTGAAATGCATATCCTTGTCTTAGGCTTCTTTTTTATCTTTGTATTACTGCTGAATTCGTTACCTGTCCGAATGCTCGCTGTTTACTGCCAGTAGAGTTTTTTTTACACTTATGTATTTCCCAAATATGTCGAGGCTGCTGAGCATCTCCACCAAATTTTGTGGCATATTTTGTCGAATGCCTTTGCATAATCGATAAAACATAGGTAAAACGGCTTCTTCATTTGTATTGCCTTTTCGAAAAGCATCCTAATAATAAATATGGCTTTCCTTGTTTCAGTGTCTTTGACGAAACTGCACTGTTCTTCCATGTCAGCCGAGAATGTCTGCAAAAGTTATTAGCTAGCCAACTTCGAAGACGAGTTTACTGGGAAACAACTAGTCAAACATCGTTAAAATTAAAATCTGTTAGTTAAGTGCTATTCATGATAAAAGCATGGGTGACCATGTCTCTTTCGATCCATAATTCACAAGACAGACAATTTTCCCGCAGTAGGTTGTCTTTCTTTCTGCAGGTGACAGGTTACCAACCGAGGTTAAAGAATCAAACCTATCCTGCTATTTAACCTATACATGGGAAAAGAAGAGATAGATTAATATCTTTCCCATGAGTGAATGCAATGAATTCAACTGAAATTAAAACTCGGCTATTCGATTTCTTATTCTGAGGCGATAACCATTGTACCACAACGGATATATAAACGTACTGTTTAAAACATTATTTTTAATCAAAACAATAATTTTATTGGATGCTGTTTTTATAATTAAATGTTACATGTATTTACATCTACTAGCCTGAATAATTGAGGAAACTTGTTATAAGAATATTCGTCAATCGGCAGCATTCGAACCTCCGTCTCCTAGCAGAAACCGACATCAGATCTTACGTGCCTTAACCACTAAACAACGCAGGTCTTAATAATGCTTTTAAAGACACATCTTCTCGATTTTTTATATATTCATACATGCTTTGTTTTCATAACGTAATATAAGACAATTTATTTATGAAGATTTACGAAATCACTTACAAAATCGATTCATGCCGACAAACTTATATATATATATATGTGTGTGTGTGTGTGTGTGTGTGTGTGTGTGTGTGTGTGTGTGTGTGTGCAAAAATATACTCAGTTATGATCTGAGATTAAGGACAAGGTTAAATAAATAGAAAACCAGAGGAAAACTGTATATATATATATATATATATATATATATATATATAAAGACCTTGAAGTCAACAAACAGATCCGAGAGTCTGTTTTATGCTAAAGGCAAATGTTCGGCCTCTTTACCAAGTTTGGATGTGTCATAAGTTCGTTTTTATGTAGGGAGCGCGATACACATACTTCCGCATACGGGCCAAGAAAAAAAGATTAATTTTTTTCCTAGCCCCCGCGATCTTTGTGTGGCTGGCATCGTATTTGACTCCGACCCAAACTCTTTACCGCCGAAGGGTTTGAACCTTCGCACCTGAGCAAATTCTCCCATCTGAAATTAGAATAATATTTCCACTTTAGCGCAGGAACATTAAACACGCTTTATTAACCCACTTGTTTGTCTATGTATGTTGTTGTTTCTCTGTTATGGTTATTAATAATGCATTGTGGGTAGTATATTGGATTATTCTAAGGGTTATCACACTGGAATCGAAACCACAATTATTTCACGCGATAGCGTTTAGAATAATTCGAAACAGAACCGTTACCGCTACCAAAATATTTGAATAATAATATAGACTACCCAAAATGCATCATTAATCTGTATATGGAAAAGTCGTCTGGCCTGACAATTGCATTTAGCACAGATCAAACTAATGTTAATGGCTAATGACTTCAGTGTCCACTTTTATAAAATTTATATTTACATATGCTCCTTTTCTAATATTGAGCACATTTATCTATAATTATAGCACAAATTAAAACTATATTTTATCATATATATTAGGACCTCCTCAACAGGTGTTTACTCGTGCAACCAGACTGGCAACTGGTTCCCACCCATTCACAGTCAGGTTAGCCAAATGCAGACGACAATTCTACTCCTGCAGCTTCCTCTCTCGCACTTCCCGCCTGTGGAACTTGCTCCCGTATTCTTGCTTTCCTGACGGCTACAACCTCCAGAAATTTAAATGCAAAGTCAATACTCATCTACTAACCACTGGCCTCTAGCTCTCTCCCCTCCCCTGTATAACCTTCCCTTTCTCTCCACCTATGTATCTGTCATCGCACCTGCTTTCTCAGCTTTCTGTTGTTCCTTTCTAACTAGTTTGTACTCCTCACTCTTTTCTAATTAATCTTTTTACATTTATGTAGCCGCCTGCACATCAGTGGCGTTTCCGCCTTGCTCGGGGTGAAATGATTAAAAAAAAAACCTTGAATACGTTTTTCCAACAAATGGTTTTCTCAGAGTTGCGTGCAGCTCGTTTCAGATAATCTATAGCTATATAATCCATATGAATGTAATATAAACATATAATCCATATAAGCATATAATCCATATGAGCCTATAATCCATATGAATGTAATATAAGCAAGTTGAAATCCAGTAAATATTTTTTGCCGAAGTGTAAGCTACTTTTTCATAGCGTTAAACATGTCGAATTTCGTGGCAAAGAAAATGTATTTGCGGAGAATTTTACTCCACTACATTATTCAAAAGCAATCTGCAGTTAACGCAAATCTAATACCTGTTGAGACTTAAGACCGTTATGCTTTATCAAAAACAAAATGCACGGACTGTTTTAGACACTTCAAATATAACAATTTTTATGTTCCAGATTAGGATTGCTATAGCACATCGAAAAATTTTAAAGACGAAGAATTGGGGTTTTACTCTATGCAGACTTACGTCAGGTGCATGCGGAACATGGAAGTTTTGAAACGTTTGAAAGCATTAGGAATAATTTACAAGCAAGGACATTGGGTGCCGTACGAGTTAAATCCCAAAGACGTCGAACGCTGGCTTGTGACCGGTGAACAGCTGCTTCAACGGCAATAAGAAACAATTTTTGCATCGCTCCTTCACCCGTGTTTTAAGGCAAATACACTACGATACACCTAAACGTAGAAGATCGTGGTGCATCGTAGACCATGCATCAACATCGGCGGCAAAGCTGAATATCCACAGTTTGAAGCTTCTTCTTTGAATTTGGTGTGATTAGCGAGGTGTATTTTTTTATGTGCTGCTCAAACCGACCGAAACCATTACGAGATATTGCTATCTACTGCAACTAATGCATTTGAGCTAATCATTGACGTAAAAAGGGTCACTACACGAGTACTGAGACGATTAAGTAATTGTGCAACATGACAACACTAAGCCACATGTCGTAAAACGTGTGAAAACCTATCTGGAAACGCTTCAATGGGTAGTCCTATTCAGCTGATACTGCCTTGTCTGATTACCACAATGGCACATGGCTTGGACGAGTAGAACTTCCATTCTTATTAAGATGCTAAAAATAGGTCAACACGTCGTTAGCTTCAAAAGACGTGTCGTTTTTCCGACGTGCAATTTAAATGAAGGCTGAAATATGGAAAAAGTAGTGGCTAGTGCTGGACAATAAATTCAGTGACATGTTTCGTACTAATGTTTGTAAATAAATATTATTTTCGGGAAAAATCAGCAATAACTTATTAAAGCTCCTAATATATATATATATATATATATATGGGGCTCCAAAATAGTTACGCAGTATGTATTATACCAGTAATGTCATGTTTGTATAATCAATACAATGCGCATATTTTGTTTCCATTACTGTATACCAGCTTGTGTATATCATTGATGACTTGTATCAATCCTAACATCATGTTAGAAGAGGTAAATCAAATTAATGACATTTTCCATCTAAATAAAGTCCATAATAAAATAAACCTTTTCTTTTTGGCTTTTTCTGTCTTTATTAACATGGTAGGGTTGCTATTCAAATAATTTTGTCGTCGGAATTAAGGTAGGAGAATCAGACATTGTATCTTGTGATCAAACGCCGACTACAAATTATCAAATTCGTCCCCAGTCAAAAGCATTCCTGAAATAACAATCCGAGTTATTTATTAGTTTTGAAGTGGAAACGCGTAGACGGCAAAGTCATTTAAAGGACTTAAAATGAAAAGCAGTTGATGACAGAACAAGAAAATCAGACAGAGAGGACGAAAATCAGGCTGTATCATTCATCTTGAATTGTCAACAAATTGGGCAAATGATTTGAGATAAACATAACAATTGTTATCTAATTTAATTTTTGCAGGTTTTAGGCTACAAATATAGAGAAAAGATTTAGAAAACAAAGAAGCCTTATAGTATTTTATAAAAGAAAAATAGATCAGGATCTTATTTTGGACAATTTCTGAAATAGTAAATTTAATTTTTGGATATCAAGATAATATTAAAAAGCAATGGGCAAACACAGAAAGGAAAATGCAGATAACAAGATAAAGCGAAAACAAGTGACTGAATATAAACCTTAAGAAAACTGAATTTATGTCCATCAGCAAAAAGATAAACCCAGAAACCCAACTATAGGTTGGGAAAACTAAAATAAATCAAGTAAAGAAATTTAAATACCAAATAAGCATTCTAACAGTGGATGGAAAGTGTGACACTGAGATGCGAAGACACATTGGCATGGTCAATGACGTATTTCAAAATCTAACCAGAGTACTGAGAGACAAGAGAATCTAATTGGAAACAAAGAAAAGAGTGCTGGGCTGCTATGTGATACGCGTCCTTCAGTATGGCAGTGAATGTTGAAAGATCACATCACAGTTAAAGGATAGGATCGAGGTAGAAGAAATTTCTTTCTGCAAAAGGATGCTGAGGATGACAAGCACGGGAGCAACAGCAATTGTTAGAGAGGGTGCAAACGAGAAGAAAATATACTTAACATACGGAAGAGACAGCTGAGGTTCCTGTGACATGTAATAAGGACGAATTATTTGGGGAATCTAATACTCAGTGGACAGATTGAAGGACAGGGAAAAGAAGCGTGAGACATATTTAATGGGCTTGAGCAAATGGGTGACGGAGTAGGGGTTTGGAAAAGATACCAAGAAAAATATATTAAGGGCAACAAGGGAATGGGGCAAGTGGAAGTCTCTAACTCCTGGAGAGATATAGCACATGAATAAGAAAAAGATGTTACATAGCTATGCATAAACTACTGAAAGTTTTTTCCCTTTTCAGAAAGACGTAATTTAGATGAATATCAACTGCTGTTATTATATGTTCCTCTAATTCAAAAGATTTAATTAAGTATCACCGCCAACTTAATAACTCACCAATTTCCTTGAAAGATATCCGTATGTTTTTTCTGGCCGTTTTTTCTGCTATAATTCAATATCTACTGTATAAATAACAACCTTTATTAATTCGAGCAAGACAAGTAAATACCTCTATCATATTTGACGCTTTCTCTTATTGACCACTATATTGCTGGCCTTTTCTGGATTTGTTAATCGATATTACCCAAATAAGTGGATATGCATTGTAATGCAGTGATTATCGGCTCGAAATAAGAAATCAGAGAGCTGAGTTCAAATTCTAGTCGAATGCGTTGCATTTACTTTCACACAAATACTCTTTGAAAAGGTATTAATCCTCCTCTTCTTCCTTTAGCTGTGGTTTAAATAGCAAGACAGATTGGTTTCCCTATCCTTAGTTGGCAACCAGGCTAGCGTAGAAAGAAATGCCAAGCTACCGCGGAAAAATCTTCTGCCCATTTAGTCATGTCCCTTTCGACACATGGTCACCCAAGCATGTATCACGTATGACACTTAACTGACTTATACTTATTCAAAGCAAAACCAATTTAACTTCACTATTGCCTCACAGAAATGGTTAGTTATTTTAAAGACACTAAATTAACCAAAAATCCACCTGCCAAGTAAGGTATGTCTATTTCGAGACATGATCTTCCAAGCGTGTATCACGTATGGCACTTAACTGACTGAAGTCACGAAAACTGCAGATTTTCTTTTTAATCATTTCACCCTTATCTAATCAATAAAGCCACTAATATGTAAAGGCGTTACTAAGTATGAAAGAATATGAGAATTAAAAAAAACAGATTGTTACTATTTAAACGATTAAAAAAAATGGAATTAAAATAACTGAAGTTAACGATTGCCACTGCATTTAAATTTTTGAAAAACAAAGATGACGAGATAGCAACGGGCCTATAGAGCGATCCACACGGAAATCAAACAATATAATGCTTGTTCAAAACAAAAATGCAACCTTTTAGTCATTATCGAGAACTATTAGTGCATTCCATCAGAAAGGCAAATGCTTGTCTCTAGAAGAGGCGCTTAGTTCAACTGACATGAAGTTTAACTGACATGAATATTACTTCCATATTTGATTTGATGTCTATTTTATGACTCGACATTCTTTTAAAAAAATCCACAGAAATGTCTGTAATATTATTGATCTTGAGCTGTCATCTCGACTTCAGTGGATTTTTCACTGCCATAAGATAAATTCCCTGTGAATTCTCTATAAACGTGTTCTTGGTGATTCCTGTTCATTCAACCGCGACTAATAGGTTATTTTCATCGTTTTTACTGTTCAAATAGTTCAATGTATCCGTAAGTTCTATTCTAATAGTTTCTTCTCTCGTATTTCTATCTCGTAGAACTTCAGTTTTCTATTCGCTGCTACGTACGATTGTAAAACTTGATTGTAACATCAATCGATATATTCTGGATTCCTGAAATCTGTTCTTGTATTGGACTTGTTTTGTCACTAACATTTCTCATTCTTCTCCACGATCAGAAATTATTTGTGTGGTAGTGGCTTTATTGCCTTGCTTGTAGTGAAGTACTTAGCATATCGTAGATTAATAAAAATTTTAATTTCAAATTTACAGAAACTATAAGAAATGTCAGACTTAATTCTTTTAGGAATGCTTATGTTCAAATTAATTCAATGTTACATCATGTGTAAAATTTGAAATTAAATAAAAATGAAATGAAAGATAATAATCTTTTAAAAATGCTGAATTTCAAATTAATCCATTTCATCGTCATGTGTAAAGTAACAATGAAAATAAATTATATTTGTCTACACTTCTGAGATAATAATATAATAATAATACATTATTATAATAATATTATAATAATTATAATTATAATGTTATAATATTATAATAATATAATTATAATTATTATGATAATACATTATTATATTAATTATTATAATAATAATAATACATTATTGTCTACACTTCTGAGATAATAATATAATAAAAATACATTATAATAATAATATTATAATAATTATAATTATAATTATTATGATAATACATTATTATATTAATTATTATAATAATAATAATACATTACAATTGTCTTACACTTCTGAGATAATGATATAATAATAATACATTATAATAATAATATTATAATAATTATAATTATAATTATTATGATAATACATTATTATATTAATTATTATAATAATAATAATACATTATTGTCTACACTTCTGAGATAATGATATAATAATAATACATTATAATAATAATATTATAATAATTATAATTATAATTATTATGATAATACATTATTATATTAATTATTATAATAATAATAATACATTATTGTCTACACTTCTGAGATAATGATATAATAATAATACTTTATTCGAATTATTGTTCTCATTTTTTCTACTACGTTTTCGATGTTTAAGCCATTGTACGCTCCGTTTTTCTTCTGGTGCTAGTAATTTGGAAAGGAACCATTTATTACGATCACTGTAGTACATCATTCTCATTCCACGTGCGATGCCACTTCTGGTAGCCATGTGTTTTACTCCCTTTTAACTTATCTCTTCCAAGTTATTTGTTCAACGCTGCTGTAGCACATGCACCAGTGTGTCCTCAAGGACACATGACCCAGTTGATATAGACGTCGGTTAGTAACTTGACTGAAAGAGTTGTGACTACTATGGTGAACAAATAGCTTAGAAATCTGAATATAAGACAGTTCTGATAATTTATGGGTCGAAAGGCTGAAATCCAGTACAAAATATGGGAACAAGTTCAAATAATTCCTAGAAGAATGAAAATTCTTGATTTCAGATGTCACAGATCACACGCCGGCGACAAAAACAATCATCGAAAAGTTGGGGATTTTCGATCAAATAATTAATTGCATATCAAAACCTAAGACTTTTAATTATTCACTATGAGATATCCGAAATATGCCCGCAGAAAGCCAAAAGAAAAGTTTGGAATATGTACAGAGATAAATAAATTGGAGCTTGCGTACGATTTCAGTTATTTAGAAAGCCTACTTTGAAAATTATTCACAACTCTGAAACATTCAGTGATAACCCAACTCACTGAACGAGGCTAGCTTGCCAGAAATCGCCTGAAACTTGCAGCACTTGAAAATGTATTAATCGTAACTTAGTCTGAAATGAAGCCACATCGATGGCAAACTTAGTATCAAATTTACTTCAGCGGCAAACTCGTTTGCTAGACGAAATTTCTAACAACAGGAGATGATAGTCATTTCTAGTTTGGTTTACTTTATTTTCTTTTACTCTTGATATACAAAGAATATTATATTATTAATGAATATATGTGCGTTGTGGTGCAGTGGATATCGGCTCGGAACGAGAAATCGGAGAGCCGAGTTCGAATTCCAGTTGAATTCATTGCATTCACTTACGCACAAATACACTTGGGAAAGATATTAATCCGTCTATTCCTTCCAGTTATGGGTTAAATATTGAGTTCTATAGCCTTGGCTGGCAACCAGTCTACCACAGAAAGCAATGGCAACCTACTGCGGGATAATCTTCTGCCCAGTCAGTCATGTCTCTTTCAAACATAATCGCCCAAGCGTGTTTCACGTATGGCTCCTAACTGACTGAATGAATATATTACATCTTGTAAAAATATTTACGTTATATATATATATATATATATATATATATATATATATATATATATATATATATATATATGTCGCATAAAGATGTATAATTTTTTATATATTATTACAGTTTTGGAAATGTATGACGTATAAAAGTTTTCGTTTGACGCGTTGACTTCATCAGACAATGTTAATTTACCTTGGGGTGTATACACATACGCACGAATGAAATACACTGGGAATTCTAAATGAATTCTAGATGTGATGTCTGTACTTAAGCTAGTCAATTTAATTTAAATTCTTCTTGCTTTTATCAATTTTGTTTGTTAATATTCCACCTTGTAATAACATAAGATCATTTAAGAATGGCAAAACGTTTTAAGAAGCCGGATGTAAATTTACTGGGGGCGAATTAGTGATTAAAACAGTTTCTAAATATTTTGGTCTCACTGAAATATTTTCTGTCTTAATAAGAATAGCCTTTTTTAAATATCAAAATTGTAGTCTAACTCGTTCTAAATATATGATTTAATTTAGGATGAGAATCTGACAAAATAGTTGATATGCGAACATTTTTAAATGAAGAATTAACATTTACATTGATCGATTCAACAACATCGTAAAAATACAATATTTGCCGAATCAACTGAAATACAACGCGTTTATCTGATAAGTCTCTTTAATCCCCGAAAGATGTCGACATATATACGTATAAATGACAATTATTATTATTATGTTGTCATTTTTCATCATACGTTTATTTCTGCTATGGTCGCACTACCAAACAAATCTGCAGGAAGACCTAGAAAGGTTGTGGTGAGTTGTTAGGACTCCATTTCATGTTTTTTCTATCTTCCCCATCATCCCTAGCGTTACATAGACAAAGTTCTCCTTAGTGTGTGGGCTGTACTTAATAAGACAATTTTCTGTACATCTCTTAAGCTGAGATTTCCAAGAATTCTTTCAATGTGTTGTTTTGTTCCATTTTTCTATCATTCCAAGTGCACCTACTATCACTGGCACAACTCTTGTTTTCAATTTCCACATTTTTTTCTATTTCAATTTCCAGGTCTTTATATTTTGACAGTTTTCAAATTCCTTGGTTGCTATGTTACAATCCGCTGGACAAGCCATATCAATTATTAGGCAAGTTTATTCATTCTGGTTTTTAACAATAATATCCGACCTATTTGCTTCAATTTTTCTGTCTGTGCAGAATATAGTAATCCTATATAATGGTGACATCTTCTATCTTTGTAACCGGTGCTTGTGATGTGCATACCAGTGTTTGTTTAGAGATCTTTAATAGTGTTTGCCCATTGTCCAATGTAAATATTGCCCTACACTGTGACGATTTTTATATTCATTAATGGCAAATACAGATCATCCTGAGATTAGATGGTCTATTGTTTCTTGGTATTTTTCACAGAACCTGCATTTTGGATCCACATTATTATGTATAATATTTGCCTAAAAGTTCCTAGTGAAACGTCTTTGGTCTTGCACTGCGAGAATAAAGCCTTCAGTCTCAGAATGTAATCCAGATGCACGTAACCATCGATGAGTATTAACTTTATCAACATTGGATTCATAGGCACGTTCTGGATATTGACCATGCAAAGGTTTATCTTGCCAGCGTTGTTTCATCTGTTCAAGAGCATTATCCTTGGCATTCATTTTCATATTTTTGCCGCAATAGTTGGTTCTTGGATTCTGTTTTGCTTTTCTACAAAATCTACTAAATGTAAATTTTGTTTGTATTACATTCTTCTTTTATTATTGAATATTTTTCTTTCTCTTTTCATGTTGTTTGTTTAACTGTAACGTCCAGTCGTTTCGTGTTTCTATGTATGTTAGTAAGCCAATAATTGTTGTCTTGCATGACAATTATAGCTGAATAAGACCTCTTCCACCTTCTTTACGGGGTATGTATAGATGGTCTAGATCAGCCTTTGGATGATGCATCCTATGCTTAGAAAGAAGCTTCATTGTTTTAGAATCCATTTGTCTGATATCGTTTAGAGTCCAGTTTAAGATGTTGAAACTATATTGGAAAACTGGGATTACAAGGCTATTTAAGGCCATAATTCTGTTCTGAGAATTCAATTCAGTTTTTAATATCATTCGCAGCCTTCTCTTTACGCACTATTTCTTTAATTTTTAAGGTAAATTATTTCACTCTCATATACACCCAGGTATTTATAAGCTTCTTCTGGCTTTAATTCTTTTATTGTTACAACAGGGTCTAAGCTAACTGAGGATGTTTGTTGTAGTGATCCACGTAAAACTTTAGCTTTAGCACATTTATTCAAATTGAATTTCATTCCAATGTCTTCGCTGAAGCATTTTACCTGTTTGCAGAAGACCTTCCAGCTCGTTATCATTCTTATCATACAACTTTAAGATACATACAACATGTAAAATAGATGGCTTATTTTCTTTTGGGCTATTTTATAACCACGTTCTGTCTTATTAATTTGACTGGTTAGTGCTATTAATGATATGCAGAATAGTAAGGGAGACAAAGAATCACCTTAAAATATACTTCTTTGATGTTTATTTTACCAGACTTATAGGTTCTATTTATATGATTGAGGTAAAGGGTTGTTTTCCATATCGACATGCACTGTTCGATGACATTGATAATAACGGGTGATATATTGTTTACATTTAAATTCTTTAAAATCCAAGAATGTGGCACACTATCGAATGCCTTACGATAATCTATCCAGGCAGTACTAAGATTTATTCTTTGTACTGTAGCAGTTTTCCAAGATCATTCTGTTAATTAGCAATTGGTCTTTACATCCGTAACTGTCACGTTTATATCCTTTTTGTTCAAGCGGTAACCTATCATTTCTTTCCAAGAATAAATTCTGTTTTGTTAAAGTAGATGTTAATAGTTTATATGTTGTCGGAAGGCATGTAATTGGTCTGTAGTTTTTCGGGCTGTTTGTGTCACTATTCTTGGGTAGAAGAAATGTAATTCCTTTGGTCATCCATGCAGGAATTTTAGTGGGATCGTCAATCATTATTTGATGCTCTTTGGCTATTTTTTATTTGCTGTATTTTAATAATATAGCCAAAAGTTAGGAATTTTATCTCTACCTGGAAATTTCCGATTGCGTGCATTTTTTAGTGCAAATTTAACATCCTCTTCTGTAATTCCAGCTCATCAACTTCATATAATAGAATATACTACCATTAGTAATCATTACTCATATCATTATTATCAATATATATAGAGAGAGAGACTACTTGGTTCATAATTGATATTATAGAATGATGGATTTTATTTTTATTAATAATTCTTCCATAATTTTTAACTTTTTTGTTACATGTGGATTATGCTATTATATTTCTATGATAGACGAGTATGTTTCAAATAAAAATATCTGTAAAAATAAAACTCCACAACTCTTCGGTGAATTCACGGAAACTCGGTATATTAACAAAGCTAATTTGACTAATAAGTAATACAATATAATGGTTGAAGCTAGTTTAGGATTTAGTAACAATTTCAATAACTTAGCAGCGGTCAGAATAATTTGAAATTGAAAGAAAAACTGGATATAGGGGTTATTGAGGAAAAGATAAAAAATGAACGGGGTTCAAAAAGGTAGAAGATAGCGATTGACGTTGCATTTAAGTTTATGAAAATTTTAGATACCAGTGAAACAGGTTAACACAAAACAGTTCCACAGGCAGAAATAGCTATTAAAAGCCGTTGCATTTAGTTATTTCAACGGTAATAAGGTGAGACCTGCATGCGAATCTAGTACCAGGCTTAAATTAATGTAGTCGGTGCACAAGGAAAAGATGCTCGTCTGACAAGTTTGCAAGAAAGCATTTGTTGAAAAGGCAAAATGAAGTAACGTTACGGTGAGAAAGTGACTGTAGTCAAGATACCAATTCTGGATTCATGATGAATATCAAAAGAACCGGACCATATATTGCAGCAGTATTCAATTCACCGGAGACTTTCTTGACCCACATTTCCTAGCAGTAGAAATAGATACTGATTCGGTGCAGACGTTTCACTTAAAGTCGTTTGAAAACGTTAGGACAAGATGGTGGAGTGTGCTAATCTCCAGCAGACTTGTATTAACCTTGTGATGGAAAGATTATATATGGGAGTTAAAGGAGAGCGAATTTTGGGAGGTATTAAAATTTCCAAGCCATATCCTTAATCACTAAATGGAAGTCCTTTTCAAGAGAAGCAGCCATGTTTACTTAGTCAGCTTTGACGGATTTCATATTGAGACCGAAATAAATAGTCGTGTCACCTACCTAGAGATCTACTTAGGGAATTGATGATATCAGAAGGCATTTAATGAAGATAAAAACAGCGTAAGATCTTGAACAGAGTCTTAGGGACACCTGCCTTTGTGTGAAATGATCTAGAATCTTTCCCGTTCCAGACGACATTAATTTCACAATTTGATATGAATAATCTGTTTAAATATGACAACCGACTTGTAATACCGGAGCCCAGGGGTTTGCGTAGAAGGACAGTATGTTAAATTCTGTCAAACACTATCAAGATATCTAGAGCCACAGTTCGAGTTTCGCCGTTATTACCAAGAGTTTGAAATACATATTTAGTGATGGTAGTTAGTCATGAGCGGTAAATCTCTCGAAGCGCAAGCCATAATTCCAGACAGTTGGTCGTGAGAAGTGAGATGCTTCTCCACTTCAGCATTGATCATAGTCTCGTATATGTTGCCGAAAACCTGTAAAATGCTAAGAGGGTGATAATGAAAGGTGTTAGAGGACTCCCCAGATTTCTTAAAAAGAGCAACTACAGATGAGGTCTTCCCACAAGCTGAAAAATAAGGAGCAGAGTGGAAGCAGTTTTAGAGTTTGGAGAGGACTGGGACCATCCCGGGGGCATATTTCTTAAAAATGGTGGCTGGGATTCCATAAGCACTAATTGCCTTACGGGAGTTTAATTTAGAAATTATGTCGGAGACCAGGGACATATATCCATATATCACACTGTAGGGCCTCTATTCTTAGGTGGAAATCGGACTTGTGTACTACAGACGACCTAAGTGTTGAGTAGTAAGAGAATTTCCAAGCAAAGCACTCAACGTTATTGTATATGTGAGGATTTCGAATTGATTGAATAGTGGAAGGATTGAGAGTTTGCCGTTGTTCAGCACAGTCTTGCAGAGCCCCAAGTAATTTCTAAACTAAATTTGCGATATGTTATACGTTTCACAAAAAGTTTGCTTCGTTTAGGACACGATTGTACTAATCACAAGCACAGACAAAGAGGTGCCTGTTATCATCAAACGTGTCACATTTGTATAGACGGAAGAAATGATTCCTGTAGAAAATAGCGGTTGAGCATGCAGGTGAGAATCAACGAGATGACGAGATTTAACTTGCATTTTATTTGCTGGAATGAAAGCATTAATGTCAGCTTTAACCCAGTATAAAAGTCTCATTTTTGAACGAGAGGATTCAAAATTTCGTTTCAAGGGCCGTCAAGAAACTGTTGATAATTTTTTTTTAATCATTTCACCCCAAGCAAGGCATTCCACTGCCACTATAGCGCACGGGGCTACATAGGGGAAGGTAAAAAAGAAGGAGTGGTTAGACATAGGGAATGTCAGGAGGAAAGTGACAGGTGAGTAAGGATACCGAGGATGAGGTTGGGCAGATGGGAAGAGTGTTTGATAGAATGGGAGCAGGTTAGTGTGTTAGGAGGTGTCTATTGACCTTATATTTAAACTCCTGGAGATTGTAGAAATCGTGTGGAAGAGAATTCCACAGTCGGGAAGTGCAAGGAAAGAAACTGTTGGAGTAGAAGTTGCGGTTGCATTTTATAGGTTTCACTGTAAAAGGGTGGGATCTAGTTGCTAATCTAGTATCTCGTTCAAATTCGTATTTGGGGGGCACTATTGATCTAAGTTCATCGGAGCAGAAGCCGTGAAAGTATTTATAGAAGAGACACAGGGAAGCCACGTCGCGCCGGTGGGAGAGAGATTGCAGGCGGTCTGCCAAGTCGGTATCTATCACATTACAGACCCTCCTCTGAACCTTATCGAGAAGCCCGAGGAGAATAGCAGGGGCACCCGACCAGATATAGCAGCAGTATTCAATGCACGGGCGGATGGTAGATTTATATATGTGTAGGATAGATTCAGACGGAAAAAACTTCCGGGCCCTACACAGAGAACCGACTTTCATAGGAGCGGATTTAGCAATGGATTCGATATAGTCATTCCATTTGAGGTCCGCTGAAAGTGTGAGACCAATGAGGCGTAGTGTTTTACTCTCTGGGAAGCAAGCCTGGTCCATGCTAATGGGAGGTAGATGAGATTGTCGATGGTGGTTAATTGAGAGTAGCTTCGTTTTAGAAGCATTAAAATTTACTAGCCATTTCTTACCCCAGTCCACTATGGATTGGATTTCTTTTGAAGGTCTTTTTCAATTTCGACTGCGAGGTTAGTTTTGACGCCTACACCAGATTTTTGTAGGAGGCGAGAGTAAATTGTGGTGTCATCGCCGTACTTGGGCTCTTATGGAATCAGGGAGATCATTAATGTATATCAGGAAGAGTGTAGCACCTAAGATGGAGCTATTGGGATAATAGAAAGATATTATGTTGGTAGAAGGTTGTTGGCTTGTGTTGGAGCCAAAAGTTATGTTTACAGACCCCGCTGCATTACTTGTCGTGATGGGCATTAAAACACTGAACACAAATATATTTGCAAACGGATGTAGAATAAAGTCTTTGTCTATATTGTTAGAAATGCTATTTAGCATGTAACAGTCAGGGGAGAATGAAAAGCGTTGAGAAAGTAGAATTGTATGACCAGTTTAGAGGCACAGATACACACGTAAAGATGGTATTGAGGTTCTCGTGACAACACCACTATTAAGGCCTTAGAGAAAAAAGGAACAGGAAACCCCTTCCCAAACAGAAAACAAGAAATCAGCATCTAATCCTGTTCAAGATAAGGAGGAGGAGTATGGGCAAGATATTAGAAAAGCTTATCACCTCCTATTAAAAATAATTTAAGAAGTTTTGACTTAGTTAACGTTGAGATCGGCATGAAAGATTCAACAAAGAATTAAAATTGGCAGAAACATATCTCTGGAATAATCTTTAAAAAACACTCGGTTTCATCACCAGCTAAGTTAATTTATTTCAATGTTTGATCAAAAGAACGTATTTGGATAGTTAAATCAGCTACCAAGAGAAAAATTTTTGACCATGGAATGTTTTACGCCTGTTATATGCTTGTCGAAAACAACATTATGCCCTGGTGAAAATTAACTATTATTTTTATCGATATTGCTTGTAAAAAAATATAATCGGAAAATTTAATTTTGTTGGAATTATGTTTAAAACTCCAGAGAATTCAATGAACAGAATTTTGGAAGAGAGAATTGAAAAGTTACTCCTTTAATAAAAAAACGAAATTCACACGGTAATTTTTGTTGTTTTTATCCAAAATTAGTACTGAAAACACATTTCATAATCATCTGTTCAATATGGACGAGATAAAAAAAAGTGTTAAAAAATGAATGCATCGGAAAGTTAAAAAAATATCTTAATTGACGAGCTGTATTTTTTATGTTTTCTCAAAATAACGTGACTTGAAATTTTGATTGTATTTGTTGGATTTAAAACCTTGAAAACTAAATGTTAAAATGTAAGCGTATTCCCCGTTGAAAAACTACGTCATTGAATTAACATTTTTTACGATTATCTTCATCTGTCTTTCATTTGGTGCTAATGCGTTGGATAATGGTTAGCAAGCTTAGTCTGGTTGTAATGTCTTCGATACTCATCAACAGAGTGAGTTGATTTTGACGGCTTATCAACCCCCTGCAAGTTATTTAAAGATAAAAATATTTTTAAATTGTAAGATGTTTTAGCTTGTTAGAATTTTTTCATAATAATTTATTTATAGAAGTCTTACTAAGTAACCCATACATGGAGGAGAATGGTTGGCTTCATACCTTTCCTAATGGTATTAAATAAACATAACAAACCTAAAGGGAACTGGAACTCAGCTATATAATTATCAATTCCGAGCCATTAGTTTTTAACAGTGTGACAGCTTAGCTTACAACACTTGGTACTCCAATCTAGGTTGTGACTACATTCAATCTTACTTAATTTTGTTGATCGTAAGGAAAATTTTGTTTCAAGGTGACGTGGCCGTAAACTCTTTCGATACACACTGAGTGGTACATAAACGAAACTGAACGTTAAAAAGACATCAAGTTTAGACATTTTTTTACACGAATCAAACAACCCGATACACGTGTGTGTAATAATTAATTTAAATTCTAGCTGGTGTATTTATTGGAAGAAATTAGATCTGATATTTTTACAAGATGTTTTCACAAACTATCAGATTATCATTGCATGATAAATTGCAAACATAATGATAATTAAACATTTGTAAAATAATTTGGTTTAGATATTTTTTTGTTTTGTGTTGTTGGGCTGATGGAGTTTAAGACGTTTCGAGACCTCATGGGTTATTTAATGTCGCAAACATTATACTTCGTTTGGAGATAGAAAGATGTAGCGTGCTTACAACTGTGCATGTATCAGAAGAATATTAGAATAACGCACGAGCTATATGGCTGCTAGCTACAAGAATATGGATCAAAATAAATTTAATAAATATACAAATGTGTGTTATGGTGCAATAGTTATTGGCTCGAAACAAAAACTCGAAAAGCCGTGATCGAATTTCTGTTAAATTCGTTGCATTCATTTACGCGCAGATACACTTGTGAAAGGTTATTCCACTCTTCTTCCTCTAGCTATGGGTTAAATAACAGAGCAGATTGGGTTCTATAGCACTGGATGACAATCGGTCTACCGTAAATGTGATGGCAACCCACTGCGGAAAATATCTTCTGTCTAGTCACTCATGTCTCTTTCGAGATATGATCGCCTAAGTATGTATTACGTATGGCATTTAAATGACTGACGAAAATATTCAAAATAGAAAGGAATATACAACAATCTTCTTTCTTCTCGCCGGACGAAATTCAGTGATAGTGAGAGTATCAGAAGTCCTATCGGGATTGCTTATAGGCGACCCAATGGTAAGATCATAAAATATGAACGATATTGGTAGCAGACACAGCAACAAACGAAAATAATACTTACAAAGGGTTGTGAAGAAAAGCTAGAAGTAAGGACTAGTCAACAATTGCAAAAGAAAAAACTTGAATCAACCAAGTAATACAATTTGAATATAAATAAAGTAGAGGATGGAATGTCAGTCAATTAAATGTCATATGTGATACACGCTTGAGCAATTATGTCTCGAAAGAGACATGACTAACAGGACAGAGGATTTTTCCGAAATAGGTTGCCATTATTTTTTTGCAGTAGACTGTTTGGCAACCAAGGCTATAGAACCTAATCTGTCCTGCCATTTAACCCTAACTCGAGAGAGACGTAATGGTATATCTTTCACAAGAATATTTGTGCGTAAGTCAATGCAAGGAATTTAACTGGAATTTGAACTCGCCTCTCGGAGTTTTAGTTCCGAGCTAATATCCACTGCACTACAACACACATAGTGCAACCCTGAAATCTTAGGGCGCATAAGTATATAGAAGAGTGCTTTTTAGAAGATTACAAATATTAAGAAACAGGAAAATATGTTTAAAACCAAAGAAAAGTGTACTGAACTATTTTTGTTATGTAATATTGCTTTTTCTACATGGAAAGGAATGCTAGAAAATTGCTATACAGATAAAAAAAGTGGAAGAAAAAAGTATGTAGTTCTGCAGAAGAATGTTGAGCCACATCGAATATTTAGAGAAAAAGAAAACATAAAGAACACTTATATTTAACATAAGAAAGAGTCAATTGTAGTTTATAGAAAACATAATGACGAAAGTGAGCATGGAAAATTTGACACTCATAGAACATATTCAAGGCAAATAACCCACAATCTACCTCATGAGCTTGTGTAAATAGAAAGTTTGTGAGAAAGTTTGTGAAATTTTGTTAAGAAAGTTTGTGATAAATAACAAAAATATATAATTTATATAATTAAATAACAAAAATATATAATTTATTAAAAGCTACAAAAGACAGGAAATTTTGAAGAACCATGACCGTCTAACTCCTGAGGGGACACTTTACATAGAGGAATAGAAAAAATAACTATATAATTTATTCGGGACAGGAAATTATCAGTCGTTCATATTTATGACTATAAGCATTTATTAAGACCGTGAATAAGTTCTCGCTGTTTTCCAACAGATGGTGTTCTTAGATCTGCGTGAGTGTAGTTTCAGAAGGTAACACATTTATTACGAAATACTATAAGCAATCTAGAAATTCAGTGTATTTCATTTCACCTTAGTGTAAACAACTTGTTTTTTTATTTATAGCGTTAAAGATGACGGATTTCATACCAAACGAAAACTATTTGCGAGTGATTTTACTGCAATACTTTTTTATAAAAAAAATCTGAAGCTGAAGCACATAAAACTCTTGCTGAGACATACGGTGACCATGCTCTGTCGAAAACAACACGCAAAATTTGATTTAGACGCTTCAAAAACAATGATTTTGATATTTAATATAAAGAAAACACTAATGCAGCAAAAAATTTTGTAAACAGAAAGAAGAACTGGAATTATGACAAGCGAAAGCTGAACTTGCAGAATCATTAGGAATTGATCACAAAAAAATTTCGAAACGTTTGAAATCATTAGAAATGATTCAAAAGCAAGGACACTGTGTGCCGTACAAATTAAAGCTTAGAGATGCCGAACGGTGTCTTTTCACGTGGGAACAGCTGCATCAACGGCATAAAAAGAAATATTTTTTTAAAATCGTATCGTGACAGGCGATGGAAAGTGGATACACTACAATAACCCCAAGCGTAGAAGATCGTGGGGTAAAACCATCAAAGATGAATATCCATGGTTCGAAACTTCACCTGAATAAAAAAAAAAGCACAATCATATTCTTTACTTTGAACGGTTGCTCTCATTTATGTAAACGCTGTTTATTATTTAAACAATATATTTATTTAATGGTGCAAGCTATTCTTTAATAAGATTTATCTAATATTCAGTTCGGTTGGCGAAAAAAGTTATTAAAAGAAAAACCGAGTTAAATTCGAGTATCATTGAAAAAACGTTTAAAGTAATCACAAGCAGTTTGATTAATAAAATACATTACTTTAGAAATTTTCTTGTATATGTTTCAGCTACGAAATAGCCGTTATAAACTTTCGAGAATCTTGAATTAGAAGAATTGTTACTTAAAGACAGTATTCGGCCTCGCTTTGTCGGCGACGTACTTCGTAACAGATATAGTTAAGACACGTTGCATTTAACTGTTCTCGAGTATTCAGACTAGTAGACAAAAATAAATATAATGCTTAAAAAATCGTGACGTTTATTCAAACAAGGGAAACTACTAAAAATAACGTTTAAAATTATAAAAATCTGTACGATTAATATATATATATATATATATATATATATAGTGCGGTGAAACACACGCACACACACGCACAAGCGCACGTACACACACACACACATACACACACACACACATATATATATGTGTGCGTGTGTGTGTGTGTGTGTGTGTGTATAATTTATGTGGAGAGATTTGTCACTTAGTTGAGCAGTAGTATTTTGGTTATGCCAACTTCGAAGTTTTTTAAGGGCTTGATTGTTATGTTGTCATTATTCTTGGTCATTTTTCTTTGCTTTTCCGTTGTTTAAAAATAAGTTCTATTTGACAGATCCTTCGCAAAAGCCAATAAGTAATTCAATATAATTCTGTGAGAATGTTTCCCTGCTTTAAATATGAGTTCAACCGTTAATTTTTCTATGAAGCCACATAATCTCACCTTATTTCCCCATTTTACGTCCATTCAACGGCCTCAGTCAGTAACTTGAAGTTATCTCGGGCCTGGTATTGCAAGAACCATGACAAAAAATGTCTACACAAAAATATGCGGATGATTTAAATTCTCTGGAAAATTTATTTTAAATACCTGCAAAGGTTGATTTCTTTTTTATGATTTATCAATTTTTGTGTTGCTAAATGCCGAAACATTCTTATTTGTAAGTGAATGATTCTTTAACAATTTTTGAGAATGGAAAGAGATATCCAGATATAAATAGTACTATTTCAGCCATCTCGTTGACGAAAAAGCGATTCAAGTGAGTGAATGTCACGATCACGACTAGAATCCAAACTCGATTTTCTGATTTCTGATGCGCATCCAAAAGTATACTTAAAGAGAAAATTAAGAAATTAATTGAAAGAGAATAAACATCTTGGGGAATCCAAAAACAAAACTTAACACTAAACAATATACATGCGTAAGATGTGGTGAAAGTGCTTCATTTAAACACACTTATTTTCCAGACTGACCTCAAACGATAAAAAGCAATTTAGCAGCGAATGCTACACGATCTCTTCGAAGCGACAAAAATGTGGTTCTACTGAAAGATGCTAAGGATATCATGGACTGAAAATGTGAGCAATTACAAGATTTTGGAGAGAATGCTAACAAAATTCATACTTGGAATCAAAAAAAGACAACTGAGGTTTTTGGGAAACGTAGCAAAGTGTGGTTTTGCAGAGGGATGCTGAGGATACTATGGACAGAGCACGTGTGCAATGATGAGGTGTTGGAAAGGATGCAAACGAGATGAAAACTGATACTACATATCATGAAGACACAAATGAGTTTCCCGGGACACGTAATGAGGAAGTAAGACCTGGAGAATTTAATACTCATAGGTTGGATAGATGGAAAGAGAGACGGGGAAAAGCAGCGCGAGTGGTACTTGTTAGGTCTGAGCAAATTGTTGACGGAGCGGGATTTAGAAGAGATACCAAGAGAAAAATTATTGAGAGCCAAGTGGAAGTCCATGATCGCCAGGGCTCATGAAGATAAATAATTATGAAGGATCGGGGGGGGTTAAGACGGATAGAGGAAAAGAGACAGGGTGAAGCAGCGAATAAGCAAGTGAATATCGGAGAGGTGTCTGAGAGATATGCCAATGGAAAAGACATTGGAAGTAACAAAACACGGACAAGTAGAAATCCATTATGACCTAAGTACTGAAAGGATACGATACACAAAGAAGAATCATTTATCCTGAAGTCGTACAGAACTAATAATAATAATAATAATAATAATGATAACAAGAAGAAGAAGAAGAAGAAGAAGAAGAAGAAGAAGAAGAAGAATGAAAGAAGGCTGTAAATACAAACGAGTTTTAAATTTAGATTTTGTAGAAAAACAAAACAAACCCAGTAAAACGCTGTTGTAAATATGAAAAATAAAAAAATCATATATTTTTTTTGTTTCATCCCTGTTCAATCTTCTGTCATGTTTAATAATTTCCTTTCAGAATTTTCATTTTTTTTTTCAATACTTTCAAGCTGAAATAGATAAATCTTAAATATTAATGTTTTAATATAAAATTTTGAATTGGTTATTATTTCAATCCTCTTCCCTGTTGCTGTAGGTTTCTTTGTCTCTGTCTCTGTCTCTCTTAACGGTGAATATATATATATATATATATATACATGTGTGTGTGTTTGTTTGTGTATATATATATATATATATATATATATATATATATATATTCACCGTTAATATAATTTTTTTATCTTCTATTCTTTCTTCTTCTTTCCCTTTGTTTACGCTTATGAAACCGACCTTTTTCTATAACGCTATCTTTCTCGCCCAACCCCTTTTTTATTTTTTATTTTTTACTTTCCAAATCCACGTGCTAGCAGTCTAACCGAATTATGTAAAGTTTTTTTAAGTTGACATCCGCTCTTGCGTGTGCTCTTTGATTATATATATATGTGTACGTGTTTATGTATATATGTGTGACACGATAACTAGGCGTACATTAAGGTGGATTTGTAAAATATGTATTTTATTATAATAGATTAAAATAGAAATGGTTAAGAATAGAAAATAGTTTAAAAACACGTGTTTCCTCTAACAAAAGTGAAAAAGAAGAGAAAAATAAATAAATAAACGCCTTTTCTTTTATAAGGAAAATTGTAGAAGAGAAAAGGGTATCAGATTACTGTAAAATCCTACCAGTCTTCCGGTAAATATTTGATTAAGTGATTTGATGTGATAAAAGATAAAGTTGAGGAAATAGATTTTTTAGTGACCAGGTCAAAAACTGTCTTTATTGTATCTTGACCACACATTAAGAAAATAAAGATAAAAAAATCCTGGAAAATACTTGGAGGCTTAGTGCAGACATCTCGTTCACACATCAACGGAAGCAAAATTTAAGTACCTTTAAATTTCGGATTTACAGTCGCCAATGCTTATCACCCGGTGGTCTAAGCATTTCCGGATTAATTTAAATAAATACAAGTCATTTTCCGAGCCGATCAGTTAGTTAAGTTGAGTTGAGTTAGTTCCTCCGGGCGTGTGCTTGAAGTAGAAACTCCGTTCGTCTTGAGTCGATCAGTTCGGCATTCGATCTCCGTTATTTAGAGCTAGAGCCGTGTGTCACATTCGCCTGCCCCTACCGAAAGACTAACTCTAAACGAAATAAAGTGTCGTTCTAACTCATCCAAGTTGTGGAAGTTCGTTCCTTATAGTTTAATCTTGTACTCCAGCTTGAGACTCCGACTTCTTCAACAAACTACCGGCAACATCACAGCGTGGAGAATGGCCGCCGGAGAAATTGTTCGGACCTTCCACAGGGGTGTTACATATGTGCATGTATACATGTTTATGTATGTGTGTGTGTGTATTGTGTATTAAAATTTCTTAAATTTTCACGTTTAAGGGAGCGGTCTTTATTTTTATTTCTGTTTTTTGTTTTTTCTGGCTTCCTGAATTTCATTCTTGTAAAATCTTCTGTACAATAAAGACGGAAGCTGAAGATGTTTCGCCTGAAATTGGCGCTACTTCCACTTAACCATGGAATAACGTGTCTGTCTTAATTTTTACATATATATATATATATATATACCCTTTTTTGATTCAAGATTAGTTGTAGCCTTGTTACCAAAAGATCGAAAAAGGTATGATGTCTTTGAAATATTTAGGAAAATCAAAGAAAATGTTAAGTATTTTTTATCTACTGGTAACGAAATACTAATGTTTAGTTTTGCATACGGTGATTTGTCTTTTTGTAACTCGTTCTTCTTTCTCATCTCCCCTCTTCTGTAATCCCCTGAGCACCGATAGCAGTTCTGTCTTGCTTGGGGTGAAATGATTTTTAAAAAGTACAAAGATTTAAGTACTCAGGATCCGAAGGCGAATTAGCATGAACAAGGATGCAATCCAGAAGATGAGAAGAGTATTAAGAGACAGAACATTTCACTAGCAACAAAGAATAGAGTACTAGATTGCTATGTGATGTCGGTTTTGCAATAAGGGAGTGAAAGAAAAACCTGCGGCGACGGAAATGTGGTTCGACTGAGGTATACTGCGGATATCATGGATCGAGCATGTGTGCAAATATGATGCTTTAAAATGGCTGGAAACGGAAAGGAAATTAATACTGAGCATTAGAAAAGTAAAGCTAAAGTTACTGGAACATGTGATGAGGAAGGAAGGATTGGAGAATCTGATATTCACAGGTCAGATAGAGGGAAAATCAGGGGAAGGCAGCGGATAACATATTTAAAAAGCTTGAGCAGATCGATGGCAGAGCGGGTTTTGGTTGGGTTAACAGAAGAAAGTTTGCTAAGAGCTACCACGGATAAGGAGATGTGGAAGGGCATGATCGCCTCCGTCTTGAAGGGACATCGCATATAGAAGAAGAAGAAGAAGAAGAAGAAGAAGAAGAAGAAGAAGAAGAAGAAGAAGAAGAAGAAGAAGACATAGATCCTGAACGGATGACAAGGCTGGCAAGACAAAGCGATGCATGGCTAATATCGAGGACGGTTTAATAAAGACGACGTTGATAATCGACGGTTACGAACATCTAAATTCAAGGCTAAAACAGGATTTATTCTTCCAGCGGA
This sequence comes from Ascarosepion bandense, assembly GCA_037127315.1. Lineage (NCBI taxonomy): Eukaryota > Metazoa > Mollusca > Cephalopoda > Sepiida > Sepiidae > Ascarosepion > Ascarosepion bandense. The sequence continues at coordinate 2,137,054 of JBBBDQ010000727.1, read as the reverse complement.
TGATTAAAGTCTTTTCAGTTGGAAATTTTAGCCAACTATCATACATAATAGTTAGTCAGTTAAGTGCCATCCATGATACACGCTTGGGCGATCATCTCGAAAGAGAGATGTCTGACTGGGCAGAAGATTATCCCGCAGTAGGTTGCCATTGCCTTCTGCAGTAGACTGGTTGCCGACCAAGGCTATAGAACCCAATCTGTCCTGTTATTTAACCCATAACTGGAAGGAATAGACGTATTAATACCTTTCCCAAGAGTATTTGTGCTCAAGTGAATGCAATGAATTTGGCTGGAATTCGAACTCGGCTCCCCGATTTCTCGTTCCGAGCCGATATCCACTGCACAAAAACATCTATACATAATAGTATGGATCCAAAATGCAGATCCTGTGATAAATATCAAGAAATCAGAATAGAAAAAAAATGTAAAAACTGGAAACAAGAATATTATCAGTCATAGTAGGTTTGCTTGGAATGATAAAAAATGCAGAGCAGCATTCAAAAATTCCTGCAAATTTCAGCCTAAGAGAAATACGAAAAGTTTCTTTTTTTATAAATACAGCCCACACAGTAAAAAGAACTTTGTCCACGTAACGCTAGTGATGTTATATGGGTTAGAAAACTAAATCATAAATTGTAGTCATAACAAAACACCTTAGCTCTTCCAGCCTGCTGTGTATTATGTGTTTCAACAGACTCTGTTGGTAGCGTAACCATAGCAAAAATCGAAATATAATAATACTGATAAGAAGAAGAAGGAGAATGCAACTTTATTTTCAGAGGGTTGGTATTAATTTTAACATATTATCAAGATGAGAAAATATTTCTATAAAATTAGAGAATGCAATTATTTTTCTCGGGTAAAGTAACTGAAATGTGAACAAGTGAAAAGTACAGATGCAGTGTACAGTGAGTGCAAAATTATTTTGTTTGTAGAAGTAAGAGAATTTATTAAAAATAGTCAAAATATTTGTCAGTGGATTTTAACGATGTGTTGCCTTAGGTCAAAATGCGGCATTGAGAATTTCCTGTGTGCTTATTACTAGGACAGTTAATAGGAGAAGGCAGACATTAACAGGGAGTGGGTTTTCCTTCCCTTCCCCTGTAAGTTGAAATGTTAAATAATATTACTGACATGTCAAGATATAAATCAGGCAATCGGAGATAATTGTACTGATGAGCTGCGATACGGCCAAACAGATCTGTCTGCGGATGACAATATATATATATATATATATAGAGAGAGAGAGAGAGAGAGAGAGAGAGACTAAACTGTCGCCCGGTTCACACTCCACCCACATCTATTGTACAGGTGTAGAAGCTCATCCCTTGTTCCCTGTTTAGGATGTGGTTTCCGGCTTTCTCTTTTCCAAATCTTTTCACTCTCACGTAGACCCCTGGACATCAGTGACGTTACCGCCTTGATCGGGGTGATATGAGTAAAAAAAATACACACACACACACACACACACACACACACACACACACACACACACACACACACATATATATATATATATATATATATATATATATATATATATATAGGGAGGGGAAATAGAAACCCCCCATAGCTAACTTTACCCACCCCGGTAATAGTGCTTGTTTAATAAAACCAATGCGTAGACTAAATTAGTTGTGGATATCCCCTGTTTGAAATGCGAAGACAGAGAGACTAATTCGACGCCTGTTGCTAGAAAAGACGGGATATTTTTTTTTAGTCACTTACTTTGACTTGCTGTAATCTTGTATTTATTCGATATATATATATATATATATATAATGCTTCACTCTTTGCGGCCTTAAATCGGGTTCTCATTATATACCAATCTCTCAAGAGTCTGGGCCAACCTCTTCAAGTAATATCAATCAATCCGGCTTTGGCTAATCCGAGATCAGCAGCACAACGTGGGCGGAATCGACCAAACGTCAAGGTGCAAACTAATTGGATGAGACGTTAACAAACTCTGGTATGAACATAATATACGGTCACAGAAATAAAATACATCACAATTGCATGGGACTACATGATCTTCACAGACAGGAACATTGCAGAAAATAAGCCGGAAATAATTGTGAAAAACCGGAAAGAAAACTCTTGCCTACAAATTGATGTGGCTTGGCTAGCAGACGTTAACATAGAAATCAATAAATTTGAAAAACTATCGAAATACAAATACCTGGAATTCCAAATAGAAAAATGTGGAAATTAAAAACCAGTATATTACCAGTCATTGTAGTTAATCTTGGAATGAGAAAAAAAGAAACACTACATATTGAAGACATAACAACACATTGCTACTTTAAACTTTCCAGTACTCTTGTTTAGTTGTGTGACCATAGCAGAAATCTACATATAATTATGCTGATAATAATAATAACTAAATGATGATGATGATACAGATACAAATGAAGAGTCTGAAATAATAATATTAACAACAACAACAGCAACAACAATAATAATAGTAATAATAATAATAATAATAATAATAATTATTATTATTATTATTATTATTATTATTATTATTATTATTATAACAACGGTAATGAAACAATGCAAAAAGATCCAAATATGGCAAAAAGAGAACAGCTGACGCAAGCTCTGCGCATTTTTATCGATTCAAAAAGGTATATATATATATATATATAGTCATCCGCAGTCAGATCTGTTTTGCTGTACCATAGCTCATCAGTATTGTTAGCCATGCCATTGCTTCTTACTCAGAATTGAAAGCCGACCGAATGGGCGTCAGTCGGCTATTCTGCCACTGAGCTATGGGCGATCGGTAAAAGGAGGCAAACTTTTAGCGTATGATATATCATGTATACACACGCTAATAGCTGAGAGTGTACTAATTCTTTACTGAATGAACAATGCGTAGACGCTTGAGTAGCTACTGTTTTTCAAAGTCTACCATTCTTCTAGAGTGCTCCATCAGGGTGTGAGAGCATAAATATTCATCCGCAGACAGATCTGTTTCGCTGTATTACAGCTCATCAGTACGGTTAGACATCCGATTGCTTTTTACCCAGGATTGAAACCCGACCAAATTGGCGTCACTCGATGTATATATATATATATATATATATATATATATATATATATATATATATATATCCATTCGATTTTTCTTGTTTATTAACTGCTATACCGTGCGTAATCACGTGACAACTGTTGGTGTGCGCCTTGATAATTCGATGTAGTTACGGTGGAAGACACAGGTCGCAATTGGCGTGTTTGGATGTCGATCAATTCGTTGTTGTGCCAAGAGTAAGATGCAGTTCGTAAAAAGAGACTAATCGCGAGAATAAAGAAAATATTTAAAGAGATAAAAAGAAAAAGTTTGGTGGGGGATGAAGAGAGGGTTTGATAGGCTAAACAATAGAACCAAATACACAGAGAAGCATGAAAGTCAGATAACATTCACAAGTCTTTTACCGGTAAGAAAATAATGTAAGAAAGAATTTTTCAAAGACAAACAAAAGAAAATGAGGAAATATAAGCCAGAATAGAAAAGAAAAACGGAAAGAATGAAAATAAAAGGGAAAAAATAAGTGAAGAATAAATAAGTTAAAAAGAGAAAACGAAAGAACACAAGAAATACATTTTTAATTAAATTTCATCGAGTTAAAATATCAGAAAGAAAATAAAAGATGGAAGTAAGAAAAAGCGAAGAAATGACAGAAGTTTGTTTTAAAATACAGCCAAAGAAAGAAAGGCAGTAAGCAATAAGTATAAAAAAAACGAAAGAAAGACAGAAAGAACGAAAGAAAGAAAGAAAGAAAATAAAGGAGAAAGAAATTATAGAAAATATGAATTGATTTGAATATATAATGAAGCGAAATAAATAAATGAATTTGTTTGATAATACAACAAAAAAAGAAAAAAAGATAAAAGAAAAAAGTAAATGTAAAAGAAACGATAAAAGAAATTGGATTGTATTGAAGATATATCGAAGAGAAAGAAAGAAACAAACAAATTATTCTATTTAAATATACCTCGAGAGGAAAAAAAGAAAATGAATAATGAAAAAAGTTTTTAAGAAAGAAATTAAAGAGGTTTGTTTTGAATATATGACAAGAAAAAGATAGCGTTAGAAAAATTATTAAATAATAAAAAGTTTAAAATAGTGAGAATTGCGAAACAAAGAAAAAGAGTCATGCAAATTACGAAAAAGGAGGAGTGAAAATTAGAAAGAAAGAAAGAATGCATATTAGAACGAAAGCCTAAAAAAGTTTGCTAAAACATATGATGTAAACGAAATCAGATGACAAAAACAAGAAAGGAGAAAATAAGAAAAATGAATCAAAACAAATGAATTGTGTTTGAAATAAAAAGAGAGAACGAAAGAGTGTGAGTGAGTGAGAAACAATTTAAAATGTATTAAATAAAAAATAAACATAAGAAACATTTTACTAAAGTAAAATTTATAGAAAGAAAAGAAGAATTAAATAATAAATGACAGTATATTGAGTTGAAAATATAGGGAAAGAAAGAAAGAAAGAAAGAAAGAAATAAAGAAAGATAGACGGAAAGAAAGAAAGATAGACGGAAAGATATAATGAGTACTGAGTGAAAAATATGACGAAAAAAAGAGATAACGAAAAAAAAGGAATAAATGATAACGCAAAAAAAAAAGATGGAATGCATGAAGAAATTAACAAAAATCTTTAACTTAAAGATAGACGTTGGTAAGAAAGAAAAGAAAGTGAACAAATTTGGAAGAAGAAAAACTGATCTTTACCAAAAGTATATGTTTATCAAAGGTCAAATCTTATAATTATATATATTAATTTAATTAATGCTCACCCACTTGATTTCTTCCAGTGGGTTTAAAAATTGTCAGCGAATGTAGTTTATAAATGTCTGATTAAAATAATGGAATTGGTTTGTTTAACAGATGTTTCTGTATATAATTGCACTTGCATTTTAGAAGTATGGGCAGTATCGTCATTGAAGGCAACAACTGGAATAAAATAATCTCACTTCGAATGTTAAATTTAAACGACTCAAAAAGAAGACAATTAAGTAAACAAGGCAGACACTATAAGTCATCAGATGTTTACCTTAGTACAACTGAAGTGTCAACTTCAGTCCTTAATTGAGCTGATTAAACATTTCTAATTTTTTTTATATTGATTTAGCACGGAGTGGATTAATTCGCTTACCAAAAGGTTTAGAAAGCGGAGAAATGGTGGGGTATTCATAAACCCCTGTGTAAAACCACGGGGTAAAAAGGTTTTCGGAACATTTTTAAAATCAGTCATGTACTAATGGCAAACATTACGATAAAATTATATTTGAACAAAAACGCAACGAGATATCCAACAATAAAGAGATTACAAAATACAAAACGAAAATTAAATACTAGATTCGTACATAATTTATTAAGATTCCCTCGTTTATTCATTTCAATCCTTTTGATTTATAAAATGATTTTCAGCCGCTATTTATGAAGACCCTCAGTTTAGAGTAGATGGCGAAAATCCATGCCCCAATCCCCGGTTATTAAGACTACTTTGTATCATGCCTGTAATAGTAAAAAAAGATGCCGAGATATGTAATGTGGGTATCCTTTGTTAGTCTCCTCATTTTTTAAGTTATTAGAAATAGCAGTCAGTTATGTGCCATACGTAATACACGATCTGGGCGATCATGTCTTGAAAGAGACGTGACTGACTGGGCAAAACATTATCCCTCTATCGGTTGCCATTGTTTTTGCGGTAGACTGGTTGCCAGGCAAGGCTATAGAACCAAATCTGTCCTATTATTTTACCCATAATTGGAGGGAGGAGACAGATTAATATCTTCCCCAAGGGTATTTGTGCGTAAGTGAAGTGAAGGAACTCAACTGAAATTCGAACTCGGTTTCTCGATTTGTCGTTGCGAGTCTATATCTACTGCACCACAATTCACATACTCAAACATAATCCATTATAACCCAAACGTGCAGACAGACAGACACACAAACACACATATGCACATACAGACAACACTACTTATTTTAAATATATACCAAATCTTTTTCTTTATAGTATATATTATTTTTATCGGCCCATAAAAGACACATTATCTTTATGCTTCGAATACATATTGCATAAGATTTAATAAATAAACGGGACGTCTATTTCAAATATATAGTATGCACTATAAAAAAATTTGAAATAATAAAAATGTGAACTTAAAGATCAGTATACATATTTATAATTCATCTGTTTAGTCAATGTCCGCTTAGATATAAAATTGACGTCATTAAAAATTTCCTCACGAGAGCATACAAGAATTCATCCTCTTGGTCATTATTCTCCCAAAAACCCTGTAATGCCAAAGACACAATCGTCAACAACGGATTTTCAAATTATTTGGTTAGCTACTATAATGAACTTTCAAACGTGAGTAAAAACAACGGTAAAGACACTGATAATAATAATAATAACATTAGTATCTTCTACAAAAACTGAATTCATAGTAATTATAGACAGGACGAATATTCACTCCAAAACATCATCCGAAAATACGCAACTCTCGTCGACGTAAACAGAAAAATTAAATTAATATCTATTACACTAAATTTAAAACGGCTAGCATCATCTTCACCAACAACAATTCACCTGCAAGATCAAAACTACAACAAACCAGCATTATTTACGCATTCGCATGTTCTTTAAAGAATTGCGTTAATCATCCTAATTTCGTAAATAGCTATTTTGGCCATACATCTATGAAAATAAACTCGAAAACTGATGCTACATCTCTTTCAACGGAGCTCAATTCGATCTCATTTAAACACACACAGGGACCTACCAAACTGTGATCCGGAGCATACTTGTTAACAACACAAATACCATAGCATCGTCTACATGCAAAAAAGACTAAAAATAATAGAGGCCTTATTAATAAAAACGAAAAAAAAAAAACACTCAATACCATTTACTACGAACACGGTAACAACATGCTTACCGTGTTCGGTACATGACATATAGCCCACATTATACGTTACACCGCTTACATTTTGTTACACATAAAATAACAGTCATTTTAGAAAATGGCCAAAAGTATAGCCGAAAGCGCTCTGAAAAACAAGTCATTTGTATTTTTTTTTTTTTGTAATTTATGTCCTCAAAAGAAAGAAATCTTAAGATCACATGAAAAAGCACATAAAAAACGTAACCATCACACCTTGTCTGTCATTTTAATGAAACCTGCATATATATATATATATATATATATATATATATTAGATTAGTCATCCGCAGACAGATCTGTTTCACTGTATCACAGCTCATCAGTATGTATTGACATCCGATTTTTTTGGCCAGAATTGAAACCTGACAGAACTGACATCAGTCGGTGATTCTATGGTCGGTGATTCTATGGTCGGTGATTCTATGGGTGCTCGGTAGAAGAAGACAAACATTTAGCGTGTGATATACCATGTACACATACGCCAGTAACTGAGAGTGTTCTAATTCATTAGTGAATGAACGATGAGTAAATGCTAGAGGAACTACTGTTTTTTCAAGGTCTTCTATTCTTCCAGAGTGCTCCATCAGAGTGTGAGAGCGTAGAATAATAATCCACAGACAAATCTGTTTTGCTGTACCACAACTCATCAGTACGATTAGACATCCGATTTCTTTTAGCCAGGATCGGCACCAGTCAATAATTCTACCTCTGAGCTATGGGCGCTCGCTAGAAGTAGGCAGACTTTTAGAGTGTGATATACCATGTAAACATACGCCAGTAACTAAGAGTGTTCTAATTCATTACTGAATATATATATTAGGGTAGGTCAATTTTGGAACTGTAAAAAATCACACTTAAAGAAAGTTGCAAAATAATGTCAAGAGTTACAACAAGAAATATTTTTCTTCAAAATTTGTATTTATTTGAGAAATCAAACTTTGAGGCGAAATAAATTGGGAATTTTATCGCGATATAGATATTACCGAAAACATATGTCGCTTAAATAAAACCCGAGTTTTAACAATAAGAAAAAAATACAATACGCTTAATAATATACATTTTTAGATTTAGTATTCATTTTTTTTTTTAGAAATTAAATGAAAATATCAAAATCAAAAAGGAATAAAAACACTATGATATTTAATTTAATATACAAATAACTATTTACGTATGCCGTTTTATTTATTGGAATTTTTTATGGTATTCACCTGTTGAAATTACCGTCCCCTAAACGATTGTTTTCACTTTTTTTACTGTTTACGCTTTTAACCCTCTAGGGCCATTCGTATCATATTTGATACGAATGGCCCTAGAGGGTTAAGTAGTAATTAGTGGGGGATCTGTTTATTACTTCATAACAATATAGAACTGATCCCCCACTTTATGCCCAGTAGAAGCCTTAACCCTCTAGGGCCATTCGTATCATATTTGATACAGTATGAAAACAAGCCTTGAAAGAAATATTTTCCTGAAAAATTTTTTAAGAGAAATATTTTATAAATTTCAAATGAAAGCAGTACTGACTGCTCAGTCAATGAATACCAAATGTTTCCTTATAGGGAAATACTGTATCAAATATGATACGAATGGCCCTAGAGGGTTAAGTAGTAATTAGTGGGGGATCTGTTTATTACTTCATAACAATATAGAACTGATCCCCCACTTTATGCCCAGTAGAAGCCTTAACCCTCTAGGGCCATTCGTATCATATTTGATACAGTATGAGAACAAGCCTTGAAAGAAATATTTTCCTGAAAAATTTTTTAATAGAAATATTTTATAAATTTCAAATGAAAGCAGTACTGACTGCTCAGTCAATGAATACCAAATGTTTCCTTATAGGGAAATACCAAATGTTTCCTTATAGGGAAATACTGTATCAAGTATGATACGAATGGCCCTAGAGGGTTAATTATCACAAATATATCTTGTATTTTTTTAATAGTTAAGTCTTATTTTAATGAAAAACTTAACTTTTATAATTATTCTGATCTGTTTATATTTTTAAAGTTAATATTTATTCATTAAAAAAAGTCTGTTTATGTGCTAATCTCGGAAGTAACTCTACTTTAAGATAAGTAATCATTACTTTTAATGTAATATATTTATTTCAAATTTTATCAAATTTATTTTTAAAATATTTGTGGAGATTCATTTCTGATAGTACATATATTTTTTCAGATATTACAGGATCGTGAATACCTAAAGGATTAGAGGGGCAAAATAGGGCGTAAGGCACTTTCCAGATTGGACCTGTTGATAAAAGTGCGATAAAAAAAGTAAAAGGGAAAGAAAGAGGTTAAGAAAAAATTTAGATTCAACACCAACAGCTTCAACATCAAAAGTCCAGGCTAATGTTCCATCCCCCTCCTACTCACCTTCTCTAAATGAAAAACCAGAATAAGCTTATTTGCAGCCATGGAGTCATCCAAAAGGGCCTTATAATTCCCAAGATATGCTCTCAAGTTAATCAGTCTGGACATATCTTCTAATCTTAGAGGCAGCTTTGTCAATGCCTTACTCTTGGATTTGAAGGCTATGGAATTTTCAGTATATTTTTGTCTACAATCTTTGATCTCAAACGCTCAAAAACCGTTGAAGTATTTGATCTAATATTTTGTCCAGTATTTAATAGGTCCAAACACAACTTTCAGTAAGTGAGATCTTTAATATTTTAAGAAAAGTGAAAAATAAACCTACCCTAATATATATATATATATATATAAATATATATATATATAGGTGTGTGCGAGTGTATATGAATATCTGAATAAAATAAAATATACCTTTGAAATATGAATATGTATCAGTAAAATCGCTTGACATCAAAGATAATGTGTATGTAAATACAGGGTGTGATGTCGTATAAGTTACACAAACATGAAGATAGCACTGAGATCTTAACTGATATGTTTATCAAAATTACACAAGAACATCGTAAAACGCTAAAAAGTAAATCTATTTAATAAAATCGCCACCAGACGAATTTAGAATCTCACGCTTGTGTATATGAAAGAAATGAGGTTTATTGTAAAGTTTTGTGGCCTTGTTAGGGGCCAGAAATAAAGACAAAAAAGAAGGAATATAGTTAAACAAATATATTAACAAACAACAGTGGTACAAAACTTATTAAAAATGAGAACGTCACCAGCGTGACTGTTTAGTCCACTGTTTTTTAATCATATCACTCCGAGCAAGGCGGTAAGGCCACTGGTGTGCAGGGGGCTACGTAAGAGTGAATAGATTAGAAAAGAGAAAGCCGGAAACCACGTCCTCAACAGGGAACAAGGGATGAGCCTCTACACCTGTTCAATAGATGTGTGTGGAGTGTGAACCGGGCGATAGTTCAGTCTACTCCAATTGAAAAAAAATAAACTCAAAAGAAAGTGAAAATATTGTAAATCTGCTGGAATAGACTTCGCTATCTACTATTGCCCTCACTATAAAAGAGAAGCAACACAAGGGCAGTTTTTTAGGTAGGTTTACCGGCAGCGCCATTGAAAAATTCCCAAACCCCCTCGGCACTTCCCCTTTTGCGGACGGCTTAGGTACCGAGAAATCAACCTTCCGGTGTAATCTTTCTTAGCTACATGTTTGTCCAAGGACAGATATACAACCAAGCCGCACACCGCCCGAGGACAGAGGCACAAATGAGAGGTGACTCGTATTCCAGCCTCGGCTAGAATAACCTTCTGCCACAAAAAAGAAACTGCTGCTTATGTATAGTTAAGACAGTTCGTGTGTGCACGATTAAATAAAATAGTACTACCCTCCTCATTGCCAACTCCGCAGAAGTTTTTATACTTTTTTCTTCTTGGATTAACGATGATAAAGTCGGTTATTGTTATTTATCTCCTTCAACGATGATGTTCCTAGGCCGCTTGCGGAATTGGCCTGTCAAAAGTATCTTAAATAACATCCATTACTTTTTTATCTACAGGAGAAATGCTGTCAGCATCATACGACAAGCGTTTCATGATTTGGTTTAAATGTGTTTTTGTGGGTAAACTGGGGACCCTTAATTACGTAGACCATATTTCCTACTATTGTATCATTTGTAACCATTTCCCAGAAAGATTTATTATCTCGAGACATTTGAAAGAAACTTTCTCTCCGGGTTTGTAGTGTTTTGCAGGTACCATGTTTGTTCGTTTAGTTTTTCTTTGTTTGGGAAGTAGCTTGTCGAATACAGACCTGATCTTACGCACAAGCATTAACTCGCCTGGGGATAATGATGATGCTGTATTGTCGGTAGAAGAGATTCTATACACCTGAAGAAACTGTTGTAAGGTTTTTCTGTGGGTTTGACCCTAGCTTTCTTCAGAGGTCTTTTCAGTGTGTTAACGAAGCGCTCGGCTTGTCCGTTTGACCTTGGGTGATATAGAGCGATCGTAATATAATTGATGTAGAAAATCTCACAAAATCCTTAATGTTGCCGGACTTAAATTGTGTTCCATTATTTGACACTAACCAATCGACCTACCCAAATCAGGTTAACAGTTTAGGTAGGAAATTGTGTGTCAGTTCTGTAGGAATTTCTACATCTAAGAATATTGGGCCACTTAGAAAAATTATCAACTATTATAATATAGTAAATCCATCTAGTGGATTTATATGAATCCAAAACCATGGTCGGTCCGTTTTAGGGCAAGGACCATATTTAATTAGAGGTGCTTTAGTTGCCAATGCACAGCATTTACAGAATTTTACGATGTTTTCGATATCCTTATCCCTGTTTGGCCAGTACATATAACTGCACATATGGCTTTTAATCCTTGAAATCACTGGGTGGCAGGCATGGAAATCTTTCAGAATTCTTCTTTGTAGCTTTGTGAGAATGACAACTCTCTCACTAGATAGCAGTACTTCGTTGAATAGAGAGAAATAATCTGAAGTCTATTGGTCCTTTATACAACATATTGTTTTGGTTTGCGTTATAAACTCTTCGTTTAGACCTTCTCGTTTGACTTGGTCGAGAGTTACATTGTGTTCCCTTACTGTGTCGCATAATGTGATTTTAAACTCTTCTTCTGTTTGAAGAAAAGCAATCACAGTATCTTCAAGAGGTTCTCTGTTTCAGAATTAATTTGGACACTCCGTTGGAATGAGAGATGTTTTAGACGGAAGAAACTCCATTTTAAAGTTATAATTTAAAAGGATTGTTCCCCCATCTCCGCAGATGCATTATGCTCTCTGCACAAGATGACTTTTCTTAGAATCGAAGAGGATCAGTAATGGTTTATGGTTCCTTTGCAATGTTACTGCGAAAATGATCCCTAACAATTACTCAATTTACAAGTAATTCTTTTCCGTAGGAAGAAGCGATATCGACGCATGACCATTGATTTGTGAGATTCATCTGGCATCTTTTGCATTATACCTGCTCTAATGCCATGCGAACTGACGTCTCTAGCAACTATAATGTCCAGGTCTGGGATACAGTAGGCTAGAAACATGTCCGAACTTAAGATTTTCTTTATTTTGACGAATGCTTTTTGATATTCAAGTGTCCACTCCCAATTCTTGTCTTTTTAAATATTTCTTTTAATGGAGCATGTAAGTAGTGCATATTCGCTATAAACACCTGGTAGTAACTTGCCAATCCTAAAATATTATGCCAGGAAGAGACATTTTCGGGAGCTAGCATGTCCTGGATTGTTGTAGCCCGTTCTGGAACTGGTCTTATGTCATCTTTACCAATAATGTGTCCCATGTATTTAACCCCCTCCATAAAATGTCATATTTAGATACTTTCAACTTGAACCAGTACTTCTGAATTATTAAGAAAATTTCATGAACATGTTACTTATGCTGTTCTACATCATTAATATGCCGTCCAAATATACAACTGCGAAGTCAAGCTCACCCAGCCTAATGTGCATTACTTGTTGAAAAATGCTAGCGCCACCTTTACCCTGAACGGTAGATGTCCGAACTGTTACAACCCACGGTGGGTGTTGATACAGAGGAACTTAAAACTTTCTTCCTTAACCGGTATTTGAAGATACGCATCACTGAGGTGGATGTTTGAAAAAAAATTCCTTCCATTTAGTTTCACGAAAATTTATTCCCATCTAGTTAAAGAATAATGGTAATCTTTGAGTGCCGCATTACGCCCTGTCGAGAAATTGGCGTAGACCCGGGTCTCGTTTAACTTTTTCACATAGACGGTCAGTGAATCCCATTGACTTTAAACAATTTTTGAAAAGACACCGTTACTCTCGAGTTCTTCAATTATTTGTGGTAAAGAGGCAAAAGAAACATTTCGTTTTTTTTTAACTCGGATTTTGCCGTCATCTTATTACATCGAAATCGCCGTAATGCTTGGTCACGACCGACGCGAATGTAGTGTAACCTTCACTATCCTTTTTGGTTAAATTCCTACTTCCATGTCTTATGAAAGATGAATGTATAAGGAATAAAAATCCTGTAAGAATTTTCATCTCTTCAGTTTACTTGTCTTACGTTGTAAAATATAGTTTACAAATTTGGTGTGCTCTGTGGTACGCAGTTTTCGAAGAAGATGGCTATCTTTTTTAGAGTCAGATCAATTTATGCAATCTGTGGCGTATACATCCACGGATCTTTTATAATAAGAAGCGAAATATATATTCACATCCGAAGAATATGTAAAAATGTCTATTGCGCCCCAGATTATGTTTTATGAGAACGCATTTTCGTTTTCACATATTTGTCCCCTGTTTGCTAATTCAAGACATTTCTTTGCTGTTGTTGAGTTTAAAGTAGAATTACTTCGAGTTTCTGATATCTGATTTCTGTTTTTTTTTTTTTTTTTTTATCTAAGCTGTTTATTTCAGGTTGCATTTGAATTCAAGACACTCTTCTTCGGTTTGCTTTTGAATTTAAAAGTCGTTTTTTAGTATATCCAACTGGAGTTGCTATATTCTTTTTGCCAATCAAATTGCTTTTGTTGCGATTTAAGTTCCCGTTGGTTTTACTGTTGAAGTTGGAACTTAACAGAATCGAGCATGGAGAATTTAAATTTGTCCATGTTTGTCTGTGTCTTTTTAGGATAAAACCGAAATAACAATTAATTGAAATGAATTAAAAAAATAACTTTAAATTGTTACTCACTCAGTGAATCAAGAGTTATTTTCTTTTCTCTCATGAATTCTCATAGTTTAGCAGCACGCGTTCGAGTTTAATATAAGTTACTTATACTATTTTTTGTTCATTTTCCTTTTCTGGATTAGCAAGTACTGTTTAGTAGAACAAAGTGAGACGACTAATAGAACTCAGTAGTCCAATGCTGAACCAATATTGACAATTCCCACGCAGTCGTTTTGGCTGGGCCAGGGTCCTTAAGATCCTTCGTCGCTAAGTGGTTGTAGCCTTGCAAGGGGCCAGAAATAAAGACAGAAAGAAGTAAAAGTGTGAAACAAATACATTAAACATCAACAGTTGTACAAAACATAGACAAACTGAGAAGGACACCAGCATGACTGTTTGGTCCGGCTATCACTGCTATCTGCTGGAACAGATATCAATATTTATTATTGCACTCACAATAAATGCGGCAAAAGATCATTTTTTTTTTAGGTGGGTTCACCCACAGTTCCGCAGAAAAATTCAAAAACTTCCCCTTTATGGCCACCTCAGACACCGGGCAATAAATGAAACTTCTCCCGAGGGAGAGATAAAGCCTGGGGGTATGTCACCCTGGAGTTTGGCACCCCACAGTGTAATTTTTCACTGCTGCATGTCGGTCCTCAGAGAAGCATACAACCATGCCGCACACCACCCGAGGATAGAGACGAAACTGAGAGGTGACTCGTATCCCAGCCTCAGCTGGAATAGACTTCTGCCACAAAGCGGAAACTGTTGCTTAGTTTTATAGTTGGAAGTGTTCGTGTGTGCATGTGTAAATTGCCATAATTTAACGATTTTTACCATAATTTTACTACAGCAAAATAGGGATTCTAGTGTCAGGCTAGTAATCGCCGAAGCAAGGTTATTTGCTACCTTTCCACCAAGGCAGGTGTGGCACAAGATCGATTTATGCGTGAATTCCGAGCCCTTATGCTCAGCCAAAAATATCTCCTGTTTTCTCCACCCAAGCGAGATTCTGCCCTTCGGCGGAGACTCGCTTGGCTCCTTCTTTGCTCGGACACAAGAGTGCTTGCTCATGACTGATCGCTCAACCTATAAACAAACTTCGTTGACGAAACATGTCACAGGTATTTCTTGTGCTCTCTATACATAGCTACTGTTATAGCCAGTCCAAATAGACGATAGTGAGTGTGAGACATTATATAACAACCAAATTGGTTATTTTTAGTTGATACGCATATTTGGGTAGGTGCACTGTTCAGACCTTACTTCATCAGCAATGCCTTTTCGTCTACACGTTGGTTATAGAACGCCAGATCTAGTAACGTTCTCCTTTTCCCCGCTGCGAAGCAGATTCGAATCCTCTCAACAAGCGCATATTTTTCTTTAAGGTTATTGAATATTTCGGTCGGTAGACGAAAACAAATAAATATACACTTTAATAAAGAAATAGAGTTTCTACACTAAGATGGGTCTTTACTAAAATTAACGTTTAAAAATAATAATAATAATCATAATATATATATATATATATATATATATATATATATATATATAATCAAAACATTGTCTCAAAAATGAAAAGAATACTAATATCTCATTTTGATATATATATATATATATATTTACCAAAATTGCACAAATATATCTTGAAATTCTAAAGAGTAAATTTATTGAATAAACTCGCCATTTGCTTCAACCACTGCATTCTGACGATTTCTGAATCTCCCGCAACTCTTGTAAACGGTCTCCTTGTTTAAGTTGGTGAATGCTGCCTTCATTTCATGTTTGGTTTTACAAGAATGTTTGGTTAGTCTCTCGCTCAACTACACCACACACATAATAATCAACGTGTCTAAAGACTTAGATTGCCATATATAAGTGTTGACGTGGTCACAGAAAATTTCTGAGATCCATGACTGGGATCTCATGTTTGTGAGACATGGTGCAAAGCCCTGAGTTCAGAAAGAGTGTTTTTCAATAACCACCCACTTGACCGAGGGTAGCACTACCTTTTCAAGGTTTTTGATGTAGGTCTCCGTGTTGAATGTAAAGCTCTGTCGGAAGATGAATGAGAGCATAACGTCGACATCACTAGTGACCACTCCAAACACCATGATATTAAATGCATATTTGCTTTTTATCACCCTCGGCACATCTTCAGAGAACACAAAACGCGAACAGTTGGAGATTCAGGCGCAAATGATAGGCACTACAACAAGCGGTTTCCAACTATGAACAGCGGGAACTGCGTCACGGTGATTTTCTTTCTCACAGACAATGCCTATCTAAGTTTACTATACTGTGCAGTCGACCAAATCAAAATCAAGCAATGCACGAAATAAGAAATATAAAATGATGACAATTTACCCATCGCACTTTGTGTAAAATTGGCTTGAAGATTGCATTCAATCATGAAACATTCTTGGTTATGTAATAGTGTGTTGTGGAGTAGTTTTCACACTGAAGGTAATAACCGTGTTATGTCGTTGCTAATCGAATTAACGCACCCAAAATGTTAGGAACTTTGTAATCTGTCGACTAATATCAGCTGACTTAGTCCAACTATATCCAAACTGGAACTAATAGTTCTACTGAACTGCCATAGAAGTCTAAAGAACACTCTAGAACTTCTAAGAACTCCTATGAACTTCTCAAGAACTTCTCGAGTTAACTTCCTGTTAACTCTTATTAATATAGGAGAGAGAGTCCATTATCTGAGGAATAAATGTCTTTCACCATAATATAGTGAAATTGAAATATTTGGAAAGCAGTTTTATGCTTTCAGGTACAGGATTTTCTGCACATAATTTTATACTGTCAATCTTAGCGTATGTCTTTTTGTTAATAATTTTCCAAACATACGCACCGTAATGGGGCGCTAGAGGGTGTCATCAGTGATGTCATCGAGAGGATCACTAGGGGGTTTCGGGTCTTTCAACATCATATCCCCCTCACCGAGCCGACCCGAATCAGAGATAATCAGTTTCTGGCCCACCCTCGATAAGCGCTTTCAGACACTTGAAAATTACGTTTAGGCCCGGTACGAAACCTTGCAAATGCTTCTGATTGGTGACAGTCAGAGCCACTTTCCAATTAGAGGCGAACCGTACATGAGCTCGTCCGAATCAGTAATTTAAACACAGAATTTCGGGGGATTTTAGGTAACAATTTGATTTGGAATCCAGGCACTCTCTCTTTTGATCCATAACCAATTAGCTGTTCTTTCCGCTGTTTCGGTTATGGACTTGAGTGCTTTTCTTTTTTTTACTCCCACTATCCCAATATCTGTTAAGGCTTTGCATAAGAACCTTGCTGCAAATCCTCTAGTCCTCACTTCTGTAGGAGTGCAGCTAGCTCTCTAGCCTTTAACCCTGCAACTCTCCAGCAGTTCGTTACATTTTAACTTCTTCCTTTCATGAGCTTCCTCTGCGTTTTCTTCCCAGGGGACCGTCAGTTCCCACAAGACTATCTTCTTCAAATTATGTGAGAAGAAACCTATATCTGGGCGAAGTTTTGTGATGGCAATTTGCTCTGGGAATTTCAATCTTGAGCCTATATCGGCCCCTAGTTCCCAGTCTGTTGCAGGAGATAGCAGGTTTAGATTTACCTTTCTATTTCGTGGGATTTTCGCACCCGCTTTAAAAAAATTTATTTGCCTTGTGTCTGGGTTGTAAACATTCTCTTTGATAGCATTTTGAACTATTTTCACAATCTCTTTTAGAATTTTTTCATGGCGCTACCTGTAACGCCCATCAGCTAGTGCAGATTTACAACTGCTCAGGATATGTTTTAAGGTACCTTTGCGCACACATAGATGACAGTTTGGCGACTGGAATTTATACCATAATTGTAAGTTTGTGGGGCTTGGCAGGGTGTCGTACACTGAAATTTTACTCTGGAGTCACCGTGCCATATTTCAAACCATTTGATTTGGCGTTTCAAAATAGAGCTCCATTTGGTCCATGCCCCTTGCTGTCTCATCCCATCTTGGATTGCTATTCGTTTCTCTTCTTCGCCTTTTCTGATTTCTTCATGCAAAAGATGACTTTTCTTTTTTTCTTGCAATTTGTCATATTTTTCTGAGGGAGAAAACCCAAGGCCCGCGCGTCCAGTAGCTATGGTCCCTAGTATTGCCTTTTCCCGGATTCTTTCGTTTGCTGTATTCAGTTCTTTCGAGGCGTTCTATTTTCTACCTGTACATACTGATATTCCCGCACCGGCTACTTTGGGATCTTTCGAGCACTCGTACTGGATTGTAGCTGTCACTTTAGCTACTTTAAATTCTTCAAGTAGGCTTTTAAACGGGAGTTTCAGTGCGTTTGCTTTCCCGTAAAACGCTGCGCTGCATAGAGATCTTGGCAAACCTAACCACCTACGTAGTCGTGATGTTATACTTCGTTCCATTAGTTCTACTGTGGAGGAAGTGAAATCATAGATAGTTACAGGCCAGAGTATTTTTGGAAGAATGACGTTTTGATAAATCCAATCTTTATATCTGCCAGGTAAGCCAGACTTATCAACCCTGATTAACCACCCTTCTACATTCTCCTTTGTTAATATTACGGATCTTGAATCTTTTAGGGTTTCATCGAACTTCTTTCCCAAGCTCTTTACTGGCTTTTGATGTATTGTAGGTATGTCATCTCCAAAGAGCTTAAATCTTTCGTTTTTCGAAAGCTTACCTTTCTTCATTACTAGGGAACGTGATTTAAAACTCATTCTCGGATGTGCTGGTTATGGTCATGTCATCCATAAACGCACGAATCGGTGGTTGCCTTACACCGGATCTGGAGACTGATCCTTGACATTCCACTTCAGCCGCTTTTATCAGCAGATTCATTGATAATGCAAAAAGAGTCACTGAAGTGGTGCAGCCTGTTATTATCCCTCTTTCAAGATTGTGCCACGCTGAAGTTGAGGTCTTTGTTACTGCCCTCATTCTAAAATCCTTATAGTAGTTTAAAATGATCTTGGTGAAAGCAGTGGGTATATAGTACCGAATTAGAGCTTCTTCTACCAAACGATGGGGAATTGACCCATAAGCATTCTTAAGGTCTAACTAGAGGACTGCAATATCTCCCTTTTCCTTGGCATTTTTTAGTAGTTGGGTAATACATATAGTCTATAGATCATAAAATATATTGTTAGTGTTATGGAGGAAAAGGAGTGTCGATACCGATACGTTTGGTCGAAACTGGATCCCCAGTCAACAAATGTATCTGATGAATGGATTGTACTACTAGAGTCAGTCAGTCAATTAAGTGTCATACGTGATACACGCTTGGGCGATCATGTCTCGAAAGAGAACTGACTGACTGGGCAGAAGATTATCCAGCAGTAGGTTACCATTACTTTCTACGGTAGATTAGTTACCAGCCAAGGGTATAGAACCCAATAGGGCCTGTTATTTAAAGCATAAATGGAGGAAAGAGACGGATTAATATCTTTCCTAAGAATATTTGCTGGTAAGTGAATACAAGGAATTCAACTGGAATTCGAACTTGGGTCCCCGATTTCTCGTTCCGAGCCGATATCCACTGCACCACAACGCTACAGGGATCACGTGACCATCAATATTAATATAATAAGAATTTATATATTTTTTTTATATATAACACAAAAGATTATGTTTTAGTATTTTATAATAAAATACTGAGACAGAATTGTTTGTATTTCGGAATTCAGTTCATTTTAAGTATGCTGTGTATTCCTTTATTCTGTGTGTTCCGGTGTTCTACAGCATTATTGTGTATCATTCGAAGGATTCGTAAGTACGTTGACTTTACTTGAAGATACCAGCTATTATAAATGATAATGTGATTTACCAAATGTTCCCTTCAAATTAACGTTACGAAAACCAACTCGATAGAAGTGGCGACACAATAACATTCACGCTAACGTTATAAAAATTGCTAAGATTAAACGTATTACTGGTGATTTCATTACAATTTTTTTTTTAAATATAATGTATTTCTGGTATTTTTTCTGGTAATTTCACTATTTCCACTTTATCGCACCTCCTCCTACTCCTCTCCACCCCATATAAATTTCCGTATTTTCTCCTTTTATTTAACCCAAAAGAACTGACCATAAAAGCTGTAGAGCACCATACCTTATCTTCTAATGTTAAATCTGTCTATAAAATTTTCAACACGTCCCTTAATCACCTATATCCCCTGCGACTTCCCTCTTTTCGTTCAAATTCTAACTGACAATTTACAAACCTTATTTCCCATTTCCCAACCCCCCTACATCTCACAAAGAAATTCGCCAAATATAGGATAAATAATTTCTATTTTCTTTTACCACTACCCGATGAGACATTGTCCTTTCAATGTCGAAACAAAATGTACACATTTTAGTAGATAATGTACTAACCTATAATTTATAATAAATATTCATAGCCCTATTTTATATCGAGCACTGTTCTAAATTAATGTTTTGAACGTTGAGAATTTATATATATATATATATATATATATATATATATATATATATATATATATGAGACAATTTTCTGAGATAGATGCAAAATATAAGTTTATGTAGTTTGTGATAGATAAATTACTAGATGAATATGAAAATACTGTGATAGATATAAGCAGATCGTTATAGGTCTACTTGATGTAATTAAGGGTAGATTGTTCATAGCCTTCTAAAAAGATAGATAGATAGATAGATAGATAGATAGATAGATAGATAGATAGATAGATAGATAGAAAACTAGATAGATAGATATTAAAAAAACTATGATCTTAGTATTATATATCCAAATTCAAGAGTGTGCGTATCAATACACAGAAAACACATGTCTCTTTTCTTCACCTCTACCACACAGGTCCAGATGGTTTTATCATCCGCAAAAGAAAACACAGTCCTACCTAAAAGTGAATGGGAAAACGAGAATACCTTTGAAAACGTGCTACAAAGGAAATCCAATTAAAGATTGCGAGCTTTGATTTCCTTTTTGCTTTTAGGCACTGAATTTGATATTGACAGGAAAGCATGCAAATAGGTTCCGTGATTTCTTATCTCAGTATCGACGTCGGGGCACATGTTTATACATAAGCATCAGCTTCAAATAAGAAAACCTGGCGAGGATCTTCACGGCCTGGAATCTAATAAGATCTATCTGCTATATACACGTATAAAAACAAGAATACCTGATTCAGAGCTTGAAACAATCAAAACATATCACGTCCTATCTGTAAATCTATATATCGACATATATATATATATATATATATGTGTGTGTGTGTGTGTGTGTGTGTGTGTGTGTGTGTGTGTGTGTGTGTGTGTGTTTGTGTGTGTGTGTAGTTATATTAGTTTTTAGATACAAATACGTTTTATTTCTATATCTATCCATCTATTTTAAATATATATATATATATATATATATATATAGAGAGAGAGAGAGAGAGAGAGAGAGAAAGGGTACGATGGGTAATTTGTTGCCTTTTTATGTTTTTAATTTTCTGCATATGCGTTGTCTGTTTTTTTTATTTTATCAACTTCACAGTATAGTAAGGTCAGTTGGGCACCGTCTATGAGAAATTGATAAACAGGACGCAGTCCACGCCGCCAAAAATTTGGAAACGTCATGCTGTACTGCTTAGCATCCGCCGAAAGCAAAAGTACAGAAAAAATCAGAGTGCAGTTGATTTGAAGTGTTGGACTGGTTTAACCCTTTGTTGCATATTGGTTACAATTGTAGCCAATATGCAACAAAGGGTTATGAGTGATTACGAAGATATTTGCAGTGATCACTCGTGATCGCAAAGTTATGTCTCCGTTTATATTTCCACGGGGTCCTGAGAAACAACACGAAAGCCTACATCAAGTGCCTTGAGTAGGTTTTGCCACCCTGGTTCAAGAATCTACCTGCTGGACTCTTAAATTTTGTTAAAAATGAATTCTTCCTAAATAATGGCTAACACAAAAGCCTATATTGCTTGCACAAATAAAACATTCGGTGGTTTTTGTATATAGTATATGCACTGAAAACTAAAAATTATTATTAAATCACATGAAAAATTACCCTAAAATAATTACACCTTGTCTATCATTTTTAACGAAATTGCATATATATATATATATATATATATATATATATAGTGAGCGATATATATATATATATATATATATATATATATATATATATATATATGGTTAAATAAAATAAAGACGAAAGTAAAACTGTATTTTAAATCGATTACGCGTTACGTCCTAAGATGGACTTTTTCAAGGCAAAAAGACGAAATGAGCTTTATTCTAAATTGCATATCTATAAACAAACAGTGTTGGTAACCACAGAGACGCTCACAAATCATTTCAAAACATCAACAGAATATTTTTGTTTTTAGAATTACTGCATGTGAAGTGTAAAGTCACGAGATATTAAAATGAAGTGAATTTGACCGTTTACTTTCACGTTGCACTACACGTGAAGAAATTCTAAAACAGACTTACACACAAAATAAACAGTTCTCAAAGACAACGGTCAAATTCACTTCATATATATCGCGTAGGCGATTTAAAATACAGTTTTTCTTTTGTCTTTATTTTATTTAACCATTCTGTCCTTAATCTCAGATTATAATTGAGTATATTTATACATATATATATATATATATATATATATATATATATATATAAAGTGAGCGATATATATATATATATATATATATATATATATATATATATGAAGTGAGCGATATATATATATATATATATATATATATATATATATATATATCTATATATCTCGTTCATTTTTGGTGTAAATACTAATTGATATTTTCTTCATCTATAATTGGTATTGGGAACGAGGCAGTACAAAATGTAATTAATTTATCTATTATATTTTATTTTATTTTATAAATTCATTAATTCATATGTTAATACCTCCGACATCAAATATTACAAATGCACTTCATGATACCATCGCCCGTTGTGAATTATATTTTATTTAATATGGGCTGTTTATTTTGTGCAATAATATATTCTAGAGATTTAAGTATTGCAACTTGTGCTACAGATTATTAATATTTGTCTTAAGTTCATAGTTACATTTTGCTTATTCATGTTTTGGTCAATGTGAGCAGTGGATATCGACTTGGAACAACAAATCGGGGTGTCGAGTTCGAATTCTAGTTAAATCCCTTGCATTCACTTTCGCACAAATGCCCTTGGGAAAAGCATTAATTCGTCTTTTCCCTCCAGTTAAAGCTTAAATAACAGGACAAATTGGGTTCTAATGCCTGGCTGACAACCAGTCTACCACAGAAAGCAATGACGACCTAATGCGGGATAATCTTCTCCCAAGTCAGGCAAGTCTCTAAAAGTGACATGATCGCCCAAAGCTGACTGTACACGTATTGCTGACTGTACACGTATTGCTCAAAGTTTCAACATGTGGCCGATCAATCTGCGTGAGAATGTATTGCATGTGTGCAAAATACAAATATTTAAGGTTAGTATTTTATTAGTAGAATTGGAGATATAATCTTTTAGTGAATATGATAATTAATAAACAAGATTATATTAATATGGGGGATATTCCTAGAGCCTAGTGCTATTGCTGATAATTAACATATATGTTGTTAACGTTTTGGAATAGTTATAAAACTTAGGTTAAGAGAATAAATGTACTGGGTAAAAATAATACAAAAGTTAACGTACTTTTTTTTGTAAATTTATCAATGTAACGAAACAATTCGGTCATCTGACAAATTTAATAAACAAGTTGATAGCCAGAATTTATTCATATTATCTAACAACACACACACACGCGCGTGCACACAGACACACAGACACACACACACACACACACACACACACACACACACACACACACACACACACACACATATATATATATATATATATATATGTATATATATATATTCCATGCCACACTACAAAAACTGTATTAATTTACTTCCCAAGTGTTTGTCCTTTTTGGGTTCATTAGTTTAAATTCATTCTTGATTATCGCCGTCTTGACCACTTCCGGTTAACTCGTAGTATATCATGGAAATCCCTCACAATGAAACGCATGAAACTGATTACAAAGTCTGTAGTTTCATCCTTCTATCATTACCCTCAATGTTACCATCATCGTTTTAGATTCAGCTCACGAAAGTATGCGTCTGTATCATATGCGTGCGTAATCTCCAAGCCATCCAGATAAACGCTAATTGCTTATTTATAAACCTGCCCATGTTCATCTTCTTCAGAGTTCTTTTGAATTAATATTATATATATATATATATATATATATATATATATATATATATATATGATTTAATTACTTAGTATTCGGTCAGAAAAATTAGACCAATACACAGTTGCATTAAAAAGTGTTCAATACAATTATTTTGGAGACCTTTTGAATGTTCTTAATTTGTAAACGAGTTAGTACGCAAACTAATTTTCTACCATTTGGAGTCTTAAGGCGATTTACAATCAATGATTTTAACGATTTTTTGGTTTTTAAAAACGCTTATTTGACGGGGAATTTTTGAACGCGCAGTTTTTAAAGTTCAAACAAATTGTAACGTTATCATCTATGGTTGTGTTATATATATAAGTTCCGTATTCCTACGTATGGTGATAAATTGCATCCAGATACAAGGCCATTGATGGAGAGCTTTTGGTGAGCGCAGAACCACCTCCTAATTGCTATTGTTTTCAGGTCTACCCTGACCTTGGTTAGTAGCAGCTGTTAGGTTCACAGATACTGGCAAATAGTTAACCTCTAAACTGGTTCCAATGTAAGTATAAAAATGAATTTATGTGGTAAAAACACCACCTGCAAATTATTGAAGAACAAAACGGTATCTGCAATGCAGCTGACTCTCGAAAAACCTCCATTTATAAATATTAGTCACTGAAACCCGATCTTCAAACTGATTTCTTAATAGGAATGCATACACATTTCATACGAACCTATTCTCAGAAACTGTTGGCATTAAATATATAATTGAGTTTGATATGACGTAAAACAAAATAAACCAAATTAGATATTTTCTTCATTCAGATTTGTATGAATAACTTTTCTACACTACCCGTCAAAATTTATTTCTAAAATATTTTCTTTCCTTTTTCAAAACTACCCAACTAATTTACTTTGGGCCAGAGACACTTACTTCTTCTGAAGGATTTTAACATTTATTCAATAATATTAATGCATGATAGAATGGGCCTATATCTGCGCGATAAAATATGCATTTTTTATGGAAAGGAAACTTCAAGAAACTGGTATGAACATCGGCCAGACCCGTTTACAGATATAGAAATTGTAACAAACTTATGAGACTACAATACACAGACAGAACAATCAAATCTAATTGCCCAGATATCATGATCAAAGACCACAAGAACAGAATATGTTTTTTTTATTGACATGGTAATTCCTGTAGATCTTAATGTGGCTTTAAAAATAACCCAAAGCTATCAAAATATTACAAGGATCTTGAAGTGGAAATTAATAAGAAATGCGCCACATGCAGTCAATAATTTCCGTCGTAATTAGAGCCCTCTGATTTATTGGAAAACGTTCCGATAGATTAGAGATTTCTGGTAGTTCAAGCCTGACAGAAACATAAAAGTTTGTACTCACAAGAACATCTCACACATTACGAAGAGCTTTGTAAATGTAAAATGTGTGATGTGTTTTCGTTTTTTATTTTATTTTTCTTTACAAAAATGCTGACTGAGAAATGTGATGATGTCATATCTGACGGAAGAGAGTGAGTATACAATAGAAATCAAAGGAATTAATAATATTAATAATAAAAATAATCCTGGATATAAAAATAAACTACATCCGGCAGCAAGGCCTCTGATTAGGATGTTTAGAGAAGCGTGGAACAACCTCTTAATTGCTGTTGTTCCCAGGTCAATCTTGACCCAAAGTGGTAGAACCTGTTAGGGTCCCAGTTATAGGCAAATAGTTAACCCCTATTTAATTAGTTGATTTAAGAGAAAAAACCTTTGGGTAAACAATTTGCCTAAGAGAAGGAAATCTCTAATATAAAATCTGAACATCTATTTTGTTTAGAATAGTGTTGGCTGAGCTCTCCTTAGTAGGTAATTTTCCAAGAGATGACATTTTTATAAAAACACTGAGTTTCTAGTCTTCTAAGTAGGTTGGTTTTAGTAAGGGCATCCAGCTGTGAAACTTGCTCCAATATTTCATGATGGTTAAATAACGGTGCCACCAAAAATTCCCGTTCAACCCATGCTATCTTGAAACGGATGTTAAACGGTGAATAATAATAATAATAATAATAATAATAATAATAATAATAATAATAATTCCACTAAAATAGAAAAAGTGTAGAAATTGAAAACAAGAGCTGTACCGTTGAGAGAAGGTACATTTGCAATGATAAAAAATGGAACAAAACAACACATTGAAAGCATTCTTAGAAACACTAGTTTAAGAGATATACAAAAAATGTTCTTGTTAAGTACAGTCCACACACGAAGGAGAACTTTGTCTATGTAACGCAAATGATGTTATGGGAGATAACAAAAAAACATGAAAGGTAGTCACAACAACACACCACGACCTGCTTTATGTCTTTCCGCAAACTTAGTAGGTATTGCAACAATAGCATAAATAGAGTTATGATAAAAAATAACAATGATATTAATTAAATACTGTATAAATCTTCTTTAAAATGTTAGCCCTTTCTGCCTAATCTATTTTGTTGCCTAATAGTAAGCATAAGGCTGACTGATTTCGAATTTTACACAACGCCTCCAAAAATACCGGGAACAATATGCCACGGGCTAAAAAGTTTCAGTACCTTAGCTTAGCAGGAGTTTAATTAATGTCCATAGAAATCAAGACATTTACTGATTATTAAGTCCAGAGGATGGATCGAAACGTTTAGCTTATACTACGTCTGCTGTCTGCTTGCTGAATTACTGACTGACTATCTGTCTATGTATCTATCTATCTAGTTATGTGTTAATTCGTATCTATCAGACTTGTCAGCTCTTGAGTGAGCTGTTGTGGGTGTGTTTAATAATGAGAAGGCGTGAAACACATGTGCGCCAATCAATCAATAGTCGAGAGCCAGTTAGTTTAGAAAATCGGGATTTGATATATTGGGTATTTTTCAAAATCGATAACTGATCTCTAAATTACTTACTTCCTCCTTTTTTCATTCTTCCTTTCTTTTCTTTTCTTTCTATCTATCTATCTATCTATCTATCTATCTATCTATCTATCTATCTATCTATCTATCTTAGAAAAATATTTGGGCATCTCGACGTGGTGTAATGGATAGCAAGCTTTGCTCGGTAGTTTAATTATGACTGAATAGTGAGCCGAATCATCACTTGGTGCCTCTATACTTTCGGCCTTGTGCCATATTTAAGCTATGCTTAGAAACATATTTGGGCATCCCGACGTGGTGTATTGGTTAGCAAGTTTGTCTTGCTAGAACCTACTACAAGTGAGTTCGATCTTCAGCGGGTACCTCATACATTCGGCCTTGTGCCACATCTAAGCGGCGCTTAGATAATCGAGTATCTATATATTTTGGCCCAATGTTTTTTCCGTCCGTCTATCTCGGTCCACCTGTTACTTATCATTTCTTTTTTTTTTTTTTTTAATCATATCACCCCGAGCAAGGCGGTAACGCCACTGATGCGCAGGGGGCTACGTAAGGGTTAAAAGTATGGAAAAGAGAAAGCCGGAAACCACATCCTAAACAGGAAACAAGAGATGAGCCTCTTCACCTGTTCAATAGATGTGGGTGGAGTGTGAACCGGGCGATAGTTTAGTCTATCTACTCTA
This sequence comes from Ascarosepion bandense, assembly GCA_037127315.1. Lineage (NCBI taxonomy): Eukaryota > Metazoa > Mollusca > Cephalopoda > Sepiida > Sepiidae > Ascarosepion > Ascarosepion bandense. Next base: position 2,109,199 of record JBBBDQ010000727.1, on the reverse strand, counting down.
ATTGAAAAAAAAAATAAATAATAAGGAAAAGAGTGAAAAGATTGGAAAAGAGAAAACCGGAAACCGCATCCTAAACAGGAAACAAGGGATGAGCCTCTTCACCTGTTCAATAGATGTGGGTGGAGTGTGAACCGGGCGATAGTTTAGTCTATCTACTCCAATTGAAAAAAAAGAATAATAAAGGAAAAGAGTGAAAAGATTGGAAAAGAGAAAACCGGAAACCGCATCCTAAACAGGAAACAAGAGATGAGCCTCTTCACCTGTTCAATAGATGTGGGTGGAGTGTGAACCGGGCGATAGTTTAGTCTATCTACTCCAATTGAAAAAAAAAAAAAATAAGGAAAAGAGTGAAAAGATTGGAAAAGAGAAAACCGGAAACCGCATCCTTAACAGGAAACAAGGGATGAGCCTCTTCATCTGTTCAATAGATGTGGGTGGAGTGTGAACCGGGCGATAGTTTAGTCTATCTACTCCAATTGAAAAAAAGAATAATAAAGGAAAAGAGTGAAAAGATTGGAAAAGAGAAAACCGGAAACCGCATCCTAAACAGGAAACAAGAGATGAGCCTCTTCACCTGTTCAATAGATGTGGGTGGAGTGTGAACCGGGCGATAGTTTAGTCTATCTACTCCAATTCTTATGTGCAGAAACAGCCAGAAAAAAAAACATGCAAAAGACAAACAAACTTCCTCTGTTTTTAACAAAAACTTCATTCATTTCTCTTTATTTATATCACATCAACTATTTCACTATTCGTTGTTTTAAAGTTTTGTTCTTTTCCAACCCGACTCACGGCCTTCGTTCAATGATTTTATTTTTTTTCTAAGTTTGGTTCTTCAATTCGCGATGTCTTAGTTTCCTCAAAGATTTCTTTTTAATCTGCACATGGTCTTCCTACTAGCTTGTTCATTTTATCCCTCTCTCACATATGCACACTTATCCACCTTCCCCCTCTCTCTCTCTCTCTCTCTCTTTGCTCCTCGCTCTGCTTGCATTTCTGTTTCTTTTTTTTCGTTCCTACACAAAAAAAATCTCCTATAAGCTCAACAGAAATATTACCGTCGCAAATCTGAAATGCCTTTTTTCTTTTCTCTTTTTCAAAAACAAACTCGGCTATCTAAAAATAATCGAATCAAATTGGCGCCAATCCTCAACACGTATCACATCAAGAGATTTGATTTCGCACCATTTTCCTTCTTTAAATTTTTATTGAGTGAATAACATGATTATATTAGATTGCCACAGTGAGAAAGAGGCGGGGGTGGATAGAGAAGTAAAATGAGAGAGAGAGAGAGAAAGAGAATAACCCCCTAAATCGATTTGATAACAATACGGAAAGAAAATTAACAATATTTTTTAATCTTCCTATCTTGTTTTCCACAGTTTTCATATTAATGAATATTATTTTAAAAAAGATAATATATCTCCTATCCGTGTGCATGGTGTGCGCGTGTGTTGTGTGTGTGTTTGTGTGTGTTTGTCTATGCGTGTGTGTGTGTATGTCTACGTGCGTGAGGAGAGAAGGTTGAGAAATGCTTACCGGCTCGGTTTTAGGAACTGTGAAGATATGAGTTCGAATTCCAATCGAGTTGTTTGCATTCTCTTGCGTAATAATATCTTTGTGAAAGCTATGAAACTATATTTTCATGGCAATTACTCTAACGAGCTTGCTGCGTCGTTCACATGAATTTAAGCTTGTTACTAGATTGGAATCTAGGTCCCACTCTTTTACCGGTGATGTTTTTGACTGAATTTGTTGTGTTGATTTAACCATCTGCAAATAAGTCAACACAACAAAAGCAATAGGAAGCAATTCGCTCTCTGTAGAACCAGTCACATACAAAAACATCGCATTACATCAAGATCTATATAAATAAGCATAATACCAGGAAACATCAGCAGATTAAAAAAAAAAGCCCTAAAGAGCGAGGACATCATAGTGGTGCCTTCACGAAACCTCGAAGTATGTATGACTATATAACGCTCGTTCGGTAGGATTACAAGATAGAGCACGCGCCACTGCTGGTGCATTTACATTTCGTAAAACACCTTACATGCTATGAAATCTCTCCTTCTCTGACGTACGCCAATAGCTTGGTGGGTGATTGTTTGACTGGTGACAAATCAGTCTGGATTCAGACCCGGCTTGAGACAAATGGTTAATTTAGCCGCACTGAAGAGCTGTGATACAGTGAAACATTCATTTTTGCAAATGGTTTATATATATCTAAACTTATTTATAAATGGAACTTTGTGTGTGTGTGTGTGTGTGTGTGTGTGTGTGTGTGTGTCCGTTACCTATAGATTTCAAAACGGCTGAACCGATTTTCTTGAAAATTTACACAGTTGTCCTATGAGCGTCTGCGAGTGTTCTTAGCTAGGCTTTGTGTCGAGGTACCCCCGATAAATACCGAAAATCGACAATCGAAATAATCAAGTAATAGAATGAGTGGTCCGTTTTTAATCAAATTTGTTACACTCATAGACAAAGACATAAGAAATGATATTCAGAACTTTCAAGGTTGCAGTTTTTATAATAGTGCAGAAAGTCGATAATATATATATATATATATATATATATATATATATATATATATATATATATATAAAAGGCAAGATGTTTGTGTGTGTCTGTTTATCTGCCTGTATGTCTGTATTTTTTCAGCCCTTTTATTTTAGTTTTTGATTCGGGTTTGGCTCTAAGTATGTATAATTGTAGTTCTTAGTCTCAGCCATGATACCATTTACTTAGAGGACTTATTTAGCCTTCAAAATTCAGTTTACGACGAAAAAAACTTATTTGATATCGATACCAGGAAATCAAAATTTTACTTACATTCATTCATTTTTCTTTCAGTTCACGGTTTCGCTTTAACTGGAAACAATTATTACTTTTTAGTCTTTCGTGCCAACGTTCAAAGAGTCTGAGCTCCAGGACCATGGATTAGTTTTAAAGCTTTCATTACACCCGAGCAACGCCGGGCTATACTGCTAGTATATATATATATATATATATATATATATATGTGTGTGTGTGTGTGTGTGTGTGTGTGTGTGTGTGTGTGTGTGTGTACAAATGAAATTATTTGTTTGAACATTATTTTTGATCGGCAGTCGTATTTAAGTAGATATTCTGCTTATAATCAATCAGTATTATATGTTTATTTCTACTGATTATTTACCATAAATTTGTCATTCGGCAGGACTCGAACCTGAGCCACCTATCCACATAGGGGTAACCATTAATTGATCTGGCATGTCTTGGACTTCTCGATCACGAATGACGATCAGTCTAAACGAAATCAAATTAAGGCTATAACACAATTTTCGATTCATCGTAATAACCATATGTGCTCTGAAATGTATGGTAATGTCAACAAATGTAAACATGTTACGGAAATTAACGAAGATTAACAAAACTGGTCATAAACAACCGACAATTTGAAATGATTTGTTTGAACATTATTTTTAATCGATACTCGTAATTAAGTATATAAATATATATGTTATAAATGTATATACTGTTTGATTATAAACTAAATATCTACTTAAATCCGAGTATCGATCAAAAGCTATGTTCAAATAATTCATCTCAAATTGTCGGTTGTGTATAACTAGTTTCGTTAATCTTCGTTAATTTCCGTATAGATAGATAGATAGATAGATAGATAGATAGATAGAAAGAAAGAGAGAGAGAGAGAGATAGAAATGCGAGAAACTCCTGACACATTTTTAGACTCAGTAATATTAAGTTCAATTTATTAAAAATATTCTCCGTTGTATCAAGGAAACTGAATCCCTCTTCAACCTGATGTCGAATATATTCTGACGTCGCAAGAGAAAATGAGAAGAACGTTTAACAGAATGAAATTTTATTGCTTCCAGTTAAGTCTTCGTAAAAACCACTACATTTTTTACAACCATTTTTTAAAAACTATTTTGTACCTTTCCTTTCTCTTTGCTTTTACTATTTCCACTCAAATTTCGTGCTGTCCTGTTTTGTTTTTCTTGTCGGATCTCGTCAATGTTCTTTTACTGTTATTTTCTACAGAGGAACACAGACAAATTTAGTTCCGTAAAGTTCAACCTGCATGGTGTCTGAAAGTGGAGTAGCGAAGACAACATAGGATATAGGATGTCCCAGCAGTTGCAGCAAAGCATCAGAAAATGGAGCGACCAAGAAGACAACACTAATTCGTCGTCTCCACACTCCCTTGCATAACATACACCCGACTCTGGCAATTTTGGGTCGCGGAGTTAGGTCACTGTTACAAATTTTCATACCAGACAACTATTGCAACTATTGGCAAACAAACACATATGGGAACAACAAAGGAGTGAATGATACAATTAGTTAAACAACATGAAAACTGAAAGAAGGAAAATTCAGTAATGAAAGAAGGTAGTAAATATAAATGAGATTTACGTTTAGTAGGTTCTGTTGAAATCAAAAACAGAATTCAAGTAGCAGCAAAAAATATGGAAGATAAATCTAAGTGAAAAGCCCTTCAACAGGCAAAACAACGCTGGCAAGAGAAGCAGCTGCATGGCTAATAAGCAGGGTCTTCTAATAAGTGCGGATGTGCGTTGTGGATTTCGACTCGGAACTAGAAATCGGATAGCCGAGTTCGAATTCCAGTTGAATTCATTGCATTCACTTATGCGCAAATACCCTTGGGAAAAGTATTAATCCGTCTCTTCCTTCCAGTTATGGGTTCAATAGCAGGACAGATTGGGTTCTATAGCCTTAGTCGGCAACCAGTCTACCGCAGAAAGCAATGGTAACCTACTGCGGTATAAAGTTCTGCCCAGTCAGTCATATCTCTTTCGATCATGATCGCCCGAAGCGTGTATCACGTGTGGCACTTGACTGACTTCTAATAAAACTGATATTGATAAAGTTGATATTCTTAGATTAAAGATTGAAACTGAAGACTTTATCTTTTTACTAGGAACTTTAAGGCACATATCATACATAATAATGTGGATCCAAAATGCAGGTTCTGTGACAAATACCCGGGCATAACTCTTCCTTTTCTATATGCCCTGTCCTTTTAGGACGTAGGCAACCAGGGCTTTTCACGTCTCCTTATCCCTGGTGGATCTGAGCAAGCTTTCTCCTGTTACACAATACAACTCCCGTTCTGTCATCCACCTCCTCAAGCCCTTCAAATATCTTATCCGCTACTTTAATCGTAATAATATATACATTTATACACACTAAGTCCTTGTAACTCTTATAATGTAATAACCTGTTACTATCAGATTCACCAAGCCCTCCTTCCTCATTGCATGTCCCAGGAACTTTAGCTGTCCTTTTCTGATGCTGAGTGTTAATTTCATGTTCGTTTCCATCCTTTCCAAAACCTCATAATTGCTTACACGATCGATCCATGATATCCGCAGCATATCCGCAGTTTTTCCTTCATCTTTGATGATATTGTCCAGTATGCACTGCCACTCAGGATATTCTGTGCTTGCCCTAAATGAATATAAAAATCGTCACGAGAGGAGCAATATTTACACTGGACAATGTGAAAACAATTTGGAAAATCTGTAACAAAAAAAACATCACCCAGCACCGGAAAATATAAGACGTCACCATTCTATGGAATTACATTCCCTACACAGACAGAAAAATTGAATTAAATAGGCTGAACATTATTTTTAAAAACCACAAAGCAAAACCTTGCCTACTTATACATATGGCGTTTCCAGTCGATTGTAACATGGTAACCTAAGAATTTGAAAATATTTAAAAATATAGAAACGTGAAATTGAAATAGATGTGGGAATTGAAAACAAGAATGGTTCAGTGATAGAAGGTGCACTTTGAATGGTAAAAAATGGAACAAAAAACACATTGAAAAATTTCCTGGAAATCCTAGCTGAAGAGATATACAAAAAATGTCTTGATAAGTACAGCTCACACACTAAGAAGGACTTGTAACGCTAGTGACGTTATGGTAGGTAGAAAAACTAATGAAATGTAGCCATAACAACACACCACTAACTGGCTTAGGTTTTTTCGCAGACTTGGTAGGTAGTATGACCATAGCAGAAAAGTATTAATAATAGTTAATAATAATAGAGAAAACAAAATAATAATTTGAATGATAATAATGAAAATATCGAAATAATAATAATAATAATAATAATAATAATTTTTCGGTATTTTTACTTCCTTTTTGCAATTACTACGCGAAATTTGAGTTCCGAAACCAAACAAATCTGCTCAAAGGAAGTAAATAGGCCGAAATAAGCACTCTACGCCTCAACTCATTCAGCGGTGAATCAGATATGAGAACAGTGGTAAGGGATGAGATTAGCCCGATTTTTCTGGTCGATAACATAAAAAAATGGAGGTTTCTTCAATAAACAAATATGGATTTGGGTTCAGCATATACATTTGCACGGAATTAAGGATGTTTTGGAATGATATGACGGGGTAAAGGCCTTCGGGGAACAAATCAAAAACTTCCCTTCATATAATTTTTGCGTGTATTTCGTTCAAAATAGGATTTCTTATGATCAGTAAGCATTTTTTTTTAATCTCTGTCAAGTCTTAGCTTAGGTTGATAAGTTATGAAAGAACACTTTCGCCAGAAAAAATGCCTAAAAAACGTTAATGTACAGTTCTTGGATCTGTCCAGGAAGAAAATAGTCGAAGAAAATTATACGACATTTTACAAGCCTGGTCTCTTCTGGCCTCTACAAGAAGTTCCTAATTCAGGATCTCTGCGGGAGTAGATTATTATACAGGTTGTTCGAAATGCCAATATACATTTATATTTTTATTAACTGTTGTGGAGCAGTTTTCGCACTGAAAGTTATAATCGTGCTATGTCAGTTGCTAATCGACTTAACGCACCCAAAAAGTTAGGAACTTGGTAATCTTCCACTGAAAGCTGACTCCTTAGTATACAGCTAACTGCCGACTAATATCAACTGCCTAGTATTTCTACTGAACTTCAATAGAACTCTAATGAACTCTCTAGAACTCCTAACAACTCCTAAGATCTTTCCAAGAACTTCTCAAGTTAACTTCCTGTTAGCTGTTATTAATATAGGAGAAAGAGTCCATTATCTAAGGAATAGGTGTGTTTCACCATAACATTAACAAACATATTTTATTATAGAATAAAGGAGGATAATATGAATGAATTTTATCAACAATGTTGTTAAGAACATAATGGGTTGAAATCTGAAATATAAAAATTATGATTAGCAAAATGCACTGTAACTTTCGGAGCACCTTACATATTCAACATATATAGTTGCAGATATTTTGTTTTCTTACTGGATTTAGTTAGGGTTAAATATTCAGTTTAAATGTTTCTGTGGGTACTGGGCATCACAAGCAAAATACACAAATCCAATTGGTGAATATATCAGATCTATCGTTTCACGATGTCAGATAACTTGCAAACCTGCCTGAACCACATTAATAGCGGTGGAACTAAAAGAAAAGCATGTGGCTTCCCTCTTCTATAAATACTTTCATGGCTTCTGCTCAGATGAACTTAGCTCACTGGTACCCACCATAGATGAATTTGCTCGAGCCACAAGATTAGCAACTAGGCCCTACCCTTTTATTGTGAAACAAATAAATTGTAAACGCAAATTCTACTCCACCAGCTTCTTCTCTCGCATTTCACGCCTGTGGAATTCCCTTCCGTTTACTTGATTTCCCGACAGCTACGATCTTCAAGAATTTAAATGTAAAGTCAATAGTCATGTTCTACCTCCCAAACTTGCTTCCTCTCTCTCTCTTTCTCATACTTTTTCTTCGTTCACTCTACTCTCAGCAGTTTTCTCATCCTTCGCCTACCCTTTTCCTGACACCCCCTATAACCTTTCACTGTTTCTCATAACTTACCTCCTATGTAACCCCATGCTCAACAGAGACAGTAAAATGCCTTGCTTGATGTGAAACGATTATAATAAAAAGATCTGATATTTAACTTGCGAACCTCTCTCTTCTCCATCACCGATAATGACTCGTTAATGCCTAGACATGGATAAATATCATCCTTTTTTAAAATTATGTGCGGTTGTATGTCATTGTAAAATCTGCAATTTTAACACTGTGTTCTTACAATACAGGGGTATAATTTACGTATAACAAGACAGACTGGAACTTTTAACGTATGGTGACAACTTTTCCAGAAGAATGACAACCTTAAATTCAAAACCTGGGCAGGGTTTTGGTATTTTTTTCTTCCTATTTTCAATAAGTCTTCACAAGAATAATCAAATGAAACGTCTTTTTGCTTGGAATTAAAGACCGAGCTGCTGTACGGTCACACGTCGAAAAATACATGGAGAACATATATACCATAATTACACACACGCACATATATTTATACATGGAAATACATACACACATATATGTAGGGAGATTAACAGCGTCATTAAAAGAAAGAGAGAGCGGTTATTATTGAAACAATTGTAAATCATTGACTTGAAGTTTGTCTTATCACAAGATTCTAGTTTGAGAAGAAACTGGAAATTTGTGTATGGATGACTCTATTCAAATTTTGTCTTTTGGAAATTGCTCTGGTAATTTACCCATGCACAAATGAACTCTTCCAGACTTTAAATAAGCAGCAGCTTTTGTTTCGTAGAGAAAGTTATATGCCAGCAGAGGCTTGAATTCTTTGAATTCTTAGTCGAGGCTGGAATTTGACTCACTTGTCAGTTCCGTCTCTCTTCTTGGGCAGAATGCAGCTTGTTTGTATGCCTGTCCAGGGACGAACATGCAGCTGGGGAAAATTATACTGAGGGGTGCCAAACATCAGGGGATCATCCCCCAGGCTTTATCTCTTCCTCGGAAGGAGGCTGTTTATTGCCCAACGCCTGAGGCGTCTTAAAAATGAAAGTGCTGTGAGGGTTTGGGATTTTTCTTACAGTAGTGCATATGAGCCCACCTAAAAATCTGACCGTGTATTTCATCCGTTGCATGGTGGATGCAACAGTAAATATTGAAGGGTCTATTCCAGCAGATAGCTCTGAGGGCCGGAATAATACAATCTGATGTTGCATCAGTTTGTACTACTGTTCTTTGTAATATATTTGTTTAACTCTGTTCCGTATTTTTGTCTTAATTTATTGCCCCTAATCCAGGTCAAAACAACTTGGCGATATTTTCGCCACACCTTGTTCTACTCAACAGTACTTGGAAATCCAGATAAGGAAATCGAACAAAAAAAGTGTATTTAATTTGCACTAAACTTGAACGAGAGCCGCTAAACTACGAGAATTCATGTTTTTTCGAAAAAAAAAAAGACACTCATGAATCCTTGAGTAAGTAATTAAAGTTATTTGTTATTCGTTTCAATTAATTTGTGTTTTGGTTTCCTAAACATTTTTTTAATTATTTTATTTTGTTTTTTTGGGTTAATCCTTAAAAAAGACAGTCAAATATAGACGAATTTAAATCCGATATGCTCGAAAATTTTAAGTTCCAACTTGAACAGCAAAATCAATGAGAACTTAAAAGACAAGAGGAATGACCTGAAATGCTAAACCAATCTGAAAGAGATCGGCTGGAATAAGAAAAAACCGAAAGCAAACACCAAAACATCGTATAAATTATTTTCCAAACCCAACAAAACCAAAGAAACTTGCTTGAACTGGCAAACACTTGACAAATAAGGGAAGAAGAATATGGGTCCCCCACGATCTGGGGCGCAATAGACACTTTTACATATTCTCCGAACGAGGATATAACTTTCGCCTCCTAGTTTAATAAATTTGAGGGAATTAAACACCACAGATTGCATAAATTGATCGGACTCTAAGAAGGTTTGCCTACCTCTTCGAAAACTGGGCACCACAGAACACACCAAATTTGTGAATTATATTTTAACACGTAAAACAAGCGAACTTACATTTACTGAAGCGGTTAAATTTTTTACAGAACTGTTTAATCATTCATAAGAGATAGAAATGTATGAATTTAACCAGAAATGATAGTGAAGATTACATTACACTCGCTTCGATTGTGAACAAGCATTGCGATGATTTTAAACTGTCAGGATTGACTGCAAATAAATTCAAGTGTCTGATATTTGTTCTGGAACTCGTTTCAGTTAAAAACTCTGACATTAGACGTAGAGTTCTGAATAAATTGAAAAATGAGTCAAACCTTACTCTCCAACAAATAGCAGAAGACTGTCAGAGATTCGTATGCGTGCACAAAGATTAAAAAAATAGAGAGGAATTTGGCATAGGTCACATAAGATAAGTACGCCAAAATAAAAAAAAAACAATTTAATTTGCCCTCTAAATCAAACTAATAATAAAAGAAACAAGACACCTTGCTTCCTAACCCGTTTAACGGTTGTGGGCCTCTACATTGGTATAAAAATTGCACTTACCGAAATAAAAAGTGCCGAAATTGTAGCCATGTTAGGCACAGGATTTTATATTTCCGGCAAGAAAAAGTTAATAGCTGCATAAAAAATCAAATGAACAAACTGGTTAAACATTAGGAAATACGCACAAGTACAATCCTATATTAAAACATTAAACTCCAGTTAGATTCTGGTTCAGATATAACGATCATAAATCGTCACACATGGAAAAATTTGGGAAAGCCAACCTTTCTAAGAACTAATAAAATGACCAGGTCTGTGACAGTAGTGCAAATCAATTTTAAGGGAGAAATTATAAGTAATATATCTTTTGAAGGAAGGACGTTAAAACTGAAATTGTTCGTATTAAAGAATACAGAAAAATTATTCGGCACCGAGTGGATAGAGAAATTTAAGTTGTTGGTCATGCCAATTAATTCCTTTTGCCAAAAGCTCGAAAACCTGACCACCGAGATAAATAATCTAATAAGAAAATTAAAAGAAACTTTCCGGAAGTTTATTCTGGAGGCCTTGGTCAGTGTAATAAGATGACAACAAAATTCGAGTTAAAAGATGACATCCAGCAAATGTTTAAAAAAAAAAAAGAAATGTGCTTTCCGCCTCTTTACAAAAATAAATGAAGAAATCTACAGACTAAAAAGAATTAGTGACCTGTCAAAAAATTCGTAATCAATGGGCTTCGCCGATCGTCTATATGAAGAAGTCAAACAAAATCCAAGCCCACGCCTTTTTCTCGACGGGACGTAATGAGGCACCCACACACGATCAATATTCTTTATTAGACGGAAGAAATTTTCTCAAAACTAAATGGAAAGAACCTTTTTTTCAAAAATCGACCTAAATGACGCGTATATTCAAATACCGGTAGAGGAAGAATGTTCTAACTTGCTCTGTATGAGCACCCATCCTGGGTTGTAAAAGTTCGAATGTTTACTATTCGGGTAAAGACTGCACCGGCAATATTCCAATACGTGATAGATACTATGCTGAATGGCTTTGGCTTCGTGGTTGAAAATTTGGACAACATAATAGTGATCAGTCAGAATCTAGAAATGCGACATTTTATGGATAGTATTAAATACTTGGAACACCTCAATAAGGAGGGCATAAGACTAGATCCAGAACATGCTAGAGCAATTAAGGACATGCGAGTTTCCGAAAATCTCTCTATCTTATAAAGTTTCTTAAGATTGGCAAACTATTACTAGCCGTTTATATTGAATATGCACAACTTACCTATTCCGTTTAACAAATTTTTGAAAAAAGACAAAAGCTGAGAGTGGATACCTGAGTGCCAATTTAAGGAAGTCTTGTATCGGACTTATTTCTTATCCATTATAACCCAGATCTGGACATTATGGACATTGCTAGCGACGCTAGCACGTATGGCATTGGGGCATGTATAAGGAGATCGAAAACATCGTCAAATTCTGTAAAGGTTGTGCCTTGTCAGCTAAGGCAACTCTAAACAACATAGTCTTTGGCCCAAAACGAATCTACCCTGGTCACTGACTCTTATAGATTTAGCAGGCTCACAAGACGGAATGTAATAGTAGAAAGTTTTTCTAAGTGACCCAAAGTTCTTAGATAGAGAAATCCTAGTACAGAAGTGATAATCAATTTCTTACACGAACTGTTCGCCAGATTTTGGGTAAGTCGATTGTTTAGTGTCAGACATTGGAACACAATTTACGTTATGCGATTTTAAAGATTTTTGTGAGAACTCCCGATCAATCATATCACGATTTTTCATATCAACCAAGATCCAACGGACAGGCCAAGAGCTTCAGTGAGACGCTGGAAAAAGCTCTGAAGAGACCTAGCGACACACCCACAGAAAAAGCTCTACAACGGTTTTCCGGTGTATTGAACACGCCCTGAGACAGAACTGCATGAACCGAGGTAATATTTGTGCGTAATATCAGGTCTGTGTTCGACAAGCTACTTCCCAAACAAACAAAACCTGGACAAATAAACATGGTACCTACAAAACTCTAACAACCCAAAGATAAAGTTTTTTTTTTCCGGATGTTTTGGGATAATAAATCTTCTGGAAAATCTGTACAATTGAGAAAAGAGTAAAAAATATGGTCTACATAATTAAATGTCCCCAGTTTACTCACTAAAGACATTTCAGTCAAATCAGGAAACATGTGTCGGACGATGCCGACAGCGGTCCTCCTAAAGAGAAAAAAGTAATGGGTGTGATTTACGATACTTATAAAATGCCAATACCACAAGCGGTCTAAGAACGACGCCGTTTAAAAAGAAAAAGAAGATTGACAGACTTTTCGTTGTTAATCCCAAATAAAAAATATATATTAAAACTCATGCGGAGTTTATATTAAGGAGAGGGCGTTATGGTCTTTACCCATGCAAAAATGAACTGTTCAAAACTATAAATAAGCAGCAGTTTCTGATTAGTAGAGAGAGGTCTATTCCTCTGAGAGCCGGACCAATATAGTCACGCTGGTTATCTTTTCATGTTGTATCTGTTTGTAATAATGTTCTTTGTAGTATATTTTTTAACTCAATTCCGTCTTTGTGTCTTTACTTCTGGCTCCTAACCAGGCCACAACAGAAATTAATATAAAACACCTTATTAATATTAAGGAAATCTTTTTTCTGTTCCATTAATCTGAAAGTTTAGAAAATAAATTAACAGAATTTGAAAAAATTGTTCTCTCATTATCTAATCTTGTCTACATTTGTGTTATTAGTAATATTTAGGTTCTCGTCTGCAGAAAAACATTGGTAGAGTTTATTTTATATTCTGCAGATGAGAACGGAGCAAAGGACGCTTCGTGAGAGGCTTGAGACCGCGAGTCAACCACACGACGAGCAGAAGCAGGTGTGACAATACAACGAGTCGGATGCGACAGCACGGAGCAGACCCTTTGTTCGCGACGACGGCGGCTAGCGGCGGCACCGTGGGCATTAACTAAACTCTCGGGGATCCTTTCGTCGTTTGCGACAGGGAAAGACTCCGCACCGTAATAATTCGGTTTATGAGTAAAACGTAGTCGTATTTATACTTGAGTGTACACTATGCGATGGATAAATTATCGCCATTTTATGTTTTTAATGTCGCGCATGAGCATAGTTTGCTTTGGTGTTTTTCATTTTTTCAACTGCACTGTATAGAAGGGTCAAACGGTTGACGTCTGTGGGAAAAAGAACACCATAGCACAACTCATACTTCCAGAAATTTAGAATTTTTGATATACCAGTTGGCATTCGCGTCGGAATTTACTCTTTAGTAGTTCTAGATATTTTACTGTAATTTTGGTAAATGTATCTGTTAAAATCAGATCAGAGTGTTATTTTGATTTTTGCGTATTTGGGACAATTTATCCATCGTACCATGTATAATTGAAAGACAGATATATACTTTAGTTTATAGGGAAACATTGACCGTATTTGTATCTGTGCCTATAGGAGTGCATATGTACATACTAGTTTATATTTGAGTCAATACGTAGGCATTGGCCGTGATTATATTTGATTTTATGGGTAAACCTACTCTTGTCAATAAGCATTCATCCGGAAAATGTCCGCTTTTATAGGCAGTTTTACAACCCTACATTGGAGTTAATCTACGCCCCACGCACAATGCGGAATAGATAAATAGAAGGATTCACTTACACGTATTTCTAACCACATGCAGACACTGAAATACATCCATATACTTGCATGGGCATAGAGAGCGGCATACACAAATATTTAAACAAATATTCCTTATTATTCCGTCTGAATTAATTGCCTTGTAGAGAAAATCTGGATTTAATGCAAAACAGCTTCAACCATAAACCACAAATAAATAATTCAAATTATGCCATTTTTTTTATCTAGAAATCAATGAGGTGAAGCTGAACGTTTTTAACTAGCATCGTAGACGTTGCTTGTATAATAAAAAAATTGAACTTTGACTAAAAACAATGTATTCTCCTTCATATTATGCGACAAAATTGGAAACCTTTCAAACGACACATGTTGGAAATGTCATATGGTTGCGTCCGGCTTCTTGAAGTTGGATTAAAATACAAAACTGTGTGTAATGAAGTGCTTGGTTGAGGATTTTCTTAGGATAAAAGGTGCAATAAATTTAATTTCGTTATTAGAACCGACGATCAGAGACAATGTTTCTCTCTCTCTCTCTCTCTCTCTATATATATATATATATATATATATATATGTGTGTGTGTGTGTGTGTGTGTGTGTGTGTGTGGCTGAGTCTTTGTATTACAGTAATATATTGTGTATTACAGTATATGTATATATGTATATATATACTGTAATACACAATATATTACCGTAATACAAAGACTCAGCCACACACACACACACACACACATATATATATATATATATATATACACACGCTAAAATCTGCCTCCTTCTACCGAGCACCCATAGTTCAGAGGTAGAATCGAAGACTGACTTCGGTCGGTTTTCAATCCTGGGTAAAAGCAATCCGATGTTTAACCGTACTGATGAACTGTGATACAGCGAAACAAATCTGTCTGCGGATGACTATATATATATATATATATATATAGAGAGAGAGAGAGAGAGAGAGAGAAAAACATATATATATATATATATATATATATATATATATATATATATATATATGCAGGTTTCATTAAAAATGACAGACAAGATATTACCATTAAGTACTATTCTTCGGCGTTCACTTTCACTTTGTGACCTTAGGTGGTAGCACGTCTAGGAGAAAGACTTTTCTCCATAGCAACTCAAAGGCACCTGAAAAACTACGCCAAAGATATCATGGAATCTCACAACTAATTAATAAAAATATTTGGAAAGTATTGGTCATTTATTTCTTGAAGAGACATCGTACCAAAGATACAATTCAAATATTGATGTAAACATATTAATATTTTTAAATTTCTGTAGCCGTATTCATTTTAGTGTCATACTAAATACAAAATATAAATTCATTAAAACTCCTTATTTTTTAGATATTTTTATGAAGTGAATTGCGGAAGTTCACTTTACACTGGGGCAGTACTTTTAACCTTGTAAAATATGATATTTACCTTGTCATTCACTGAGACGTTGTTGTGATACATGGTCGAGTTTATTATTGCAAACCCAAAACCTTCCGTTGCGTTAGCGTCGGTGGTGACTACTGATTCGCCCCTCTAATGCAATGGGATAGTGCAGGCTCAGACATCTGTTAACCGGGACCAAGCACATCTCTATGTTATATTTTACTCAGCTGCCTCTCAGACACAACTGTGCCGCACTCTGCCCGGAATCACAGACGCAACTAAGAGATGATGATCCATACCGAGCAGGTGCCAGGTAAGTATTGACAAGTACTGAATAAAAATTAGTAGGTATCCGTTTATCTAGTGAGTTAAATCATAGCGTCTAAATTCAGTTATTTGAGGAGTGAGTTCTTAAGGGCACAGGCCTGGTGGGTGCCTAAAACACATTTTTCTTCTACTTTGGCTGTCCGATAAGATCCAAAGAAATACACTGTATTTTATTTAGGAACGACATGTTTGCAGGATTGGCGCGAAGTTTCTATTAAGTGTCAACAGTCTTCGGGAATGCAATCCATTTTTATGCCTGTATTAACTTTCTTAACATTTTTTCCCTTTGGATACGGCAGTAAACAAGATGATGTTTCAATCAAGGTTTACCTTTCTTCTCGGAATGACGAGCGCCATATATACGACTTAATCTTATATATATATATATATATATATATATATATATATATATATATATATATTGTAATTTTTTTTATTGCAATGGTTTATGAAATAAATGCACAATATCACTACATAAAAATGTTCATGTCTCAGAACAATACTGTTCTTCTTCAGGCGATATCTTAAAATAAATAGTAAAAATGATTATTTACCTTTTTAAGCATTGTGTGGTCCCATAATGTAACTTACACAGACAAAATAATTTTTGTTTAAAATTTAATTAATTACAATGTTTCATTTACAACTTTTATCCAACAATAAAAATTATTTTATTAAAATCAATGACTCACACAATACTAAATTGTTGTTCTTAATATAACTAAGTATATCATGGTTTTTTAATCCAAATTCTGACCTAAACATTCCAGCCCCTCTACTCATGAGATAGTAAAAACATCTGTTGTTCAATAAAAAAAAACTAAAATCCAACCCTCTGCTAAAGATTATTGTCTACCCATTTAAAAAAATCTAAGGTCCCACTATGTATCTTATCTGGACAAAATTAAAAAGTGACATGTCTAGATCCAAGCCACCATACTCCCTTTCATAATCCAAATATTAAAATTCCATGATTACATAATTTTCGTTTTCGATTGAATAATATAGACACACTTAAGCATTTTCTTCAGCTACGACTTCCTAATTATATTTTAAAATAAACCATTTTCAATATTCATTTTAACATATCACCTGCAGAAGAACAAAATTGTTCTGAAACATGAAATTTTCTTAGTGGTGTTATGCTTTTATAAACCATTGTAATAACAAAATTACAATATAAAGTTCTAGTCTGTATCGAGCACTCGTTATAAAAGTAAATGCTTGAATAGTGTGTTTTAATCTACGTGTTCTTCCCATTTCTTGTAGTATATATATATATATATATATATATATATATATATATATATATATATATATATATAAGTATTAATCTTTCACTAATTCAACTCCTCTGACATGATGGCGTAGAATTCTACGTAAAGTACTATAAAAGCGGGAATATTTTTTCTTGCATGTCAAATCAAGTTAATTGATTTATTTATTTTATTAACCCATTTAGAACTGAAATATAATTTTTATTGTCACAATATTTTTTTCTTTATGTTTGTAAATCTTTGATTAAAATTCTAAATAGAAATATTATTATTTAACCATAGTTAGAGGAGATAAATCTACACATTTCTTCAGGGTATATTTGTTTGTAAGTGAGATTAATTTGTCTGATGGAATTGAAATCCGCCTCTCTTATTTCTCATTCCAAGATTCTTTCAGAAATTTAAGCAACTATTTGTGTAATATAACACTCTGGCCCCACCCGAGGAAGTGATGCAAGCGATGGTGTTTTCCGTCGGTGAAGGGGGCGGCGAAACGACAAGACAGGTGTTTGTGAAATACATCCTGTCAAGGCCAGAGCGGATATCATTTTGACCTTATTTCCGACAGCGGCGGAAATGGCTACAGAGGCAAACAGATCAGGTGTCTCTTAGAATTACGTGGGCGTTGCGTGGGCGAGGCAAAACCGGAAGGAAAGTCCCGGTTCTAGAGGACTATATAAAGACCTCGACACACGGATTCGCTAGTAGCAGAGAACGGCCAGTGGCAGCAGCGAGAAACACCACAGGCAGACTACACTCCCGTCAACCCTCCTGTACAGCTCTCACCCTTCCGTTCTCTATTCCACACGGGTTCATTGTCAGTAATAAAAATATCACCTTGTATTTTTATATATGCGTGTTTGTTGTTTTGTCGTCATACGGCGATATATAACATTTGAAATTTAATCTGCTTGAGCATGTAACGGCAGTTTTTCAGAGATAAAGCAGATGAAGTGTTGGGCTCTTGATTAATATTTGAATTTCGAAAATATTTTTAACAGATTTCTATTTGTAGGAAAGGAGCTGCTTTTGCCTTTTCATTCAAAACCAATAATGAGTTTTCTCTCTGAATTCCAAAAATTATATTTATAAAGTACCTGTTGGTTATTTAAGGTGAGAGTTTAGGGGTTAATTTTCGGAATTGACGGATAACTACTGCAGGAACCCTGGTCGGAACTGGGTGTTCCGACCAGGGTTCCTGCAGTAGTTATCCGTCAATTCCGAAAACAAGAACAAGATAGAAAAAAATTGACAACTAACAGACGTGAATTGGTAGAAACATCAGTAGCTCATTTCTCAACTGCTGTGCTTATTTTTAATTCTAAGCTTATACTACATACATTGCATCAAAATTTGTACCAATTCTTGACAACTAATCATTTTATAATTTTCTTAAATTTTATGTTATTGTCTTTTCAGAGGACATAATATAGCGTTATAATTTTTATGATAAAAGATCATATTTAATTTGCCTTGATAATTCACTTACATATCATTGGCTATCGTTTGGCGCACAATGCACTTAAGTTTGGTAATACATTTTTGTTAGTTAACAATAATTTATTGGTGTTTTAATATTTGATTTGTTTCGTTTGTTTTTGTTGTGTACCCATAAAAATTAAATTTTACCTCAAACATTTGTTTAAACTATTTTTTCGTATTGTTTATTTTCCAAATAAAAAATATACTGCTATACATTGCATCACTAGAAATTCTATAGGTTTATCGGTAAGGGGAAAATTAAAAGACTATCACAAAAAGCAATTGGACGCAACCATTTGTCAGAGGGCTCAGTCTCAGTTTTAATTTACAAGCAAAGTTGAAATTTTTTTTACAATCAAAAGGAAAAAGGCGTAAAAGAAATTTCACAACTACCATATTAAGGAAAAGTCTTCGGTTTGGTGTGATTGTTCTAGTATTCGCTGTTACCACGAACTTTGCTTTGTAAATTTTACCAATTCTTTAAAAACTATTTAAAGAGTATTTCTCCTTTTCCATTAAGTTTTCTTTCCTAAGAACCTAATGCAGAGTAACAAATTTTGTTGTAAAACGGCAAATGTTGTTTTGCATTAATTATTTTTACGTACATTTTATTGGCCATCATTCGGCGCACAATGCATTTTATGCTAGAATTACCAAAATATCGTGAATTATTTAGTCCCCAAAGTACTGGAAGACATAATCGGATTTGTAATGAGTTTGTGACTTCATCAATACCAAGAAAATAATCTATTATTGCACGATAAAATACATCCTCTCTTGTGAAACGACCCCAAATTACATAATAATATATTGAGATACTGATTGTTGATTAAATGCTAGAAAAGCAAAATAAAGATTATCATCAATGTATGTCTCTTAAAATTATCTTATAAACATACCAGCATTATTATTATTATTTGCTATAATGTTTTAAAGTAAGTTTCACTCTGTACTAAGATCTGAGACTACTTGAGGTACAGGGTTATATTAAAGGGTACTTTTACAGATAGAAGGCAATGTTAACTCGAGTCTTGAACCTATTAAAATTGTAGTGATCGGAGAAACATCTTCTTAGGAGCCAATTCCACAGAGCCGTGGTTCACAGGAAGAAGCTTTTCGATTAGAACTTACTTCACACCGATGGAATATAGAGTGAATATAAAGTGTTTAGTACAACGAGAGTGGTATAGCGGATGGTTGTCGTGAAAGGTGGATTTGGGGGAACCAAGGAAAATTTCGTCCGAGCTCTAACCATCGAAGTAGCGATATAAGAGTGAGAGGCTCGCCACATTCCAAATTGTGAGAGAGAAGTTGATGTTTAGCAAATAATTTGTCTTCTACAAGACCTCGGATGGGATTTCTAACCCTACCAAGAAGTTGTTTGATTAGTAAGATTCACACTTGGGTTTAACTAGGCAGACCTCCAACAAAATATGGCAACATTAATCCATTTTCGTTTTGATCTGGCTCATGTAAAGGCACAGAAAATCAGGAGGTGTCAAGTCGAAGCCATATATTGGTTAATTCATTTACTTAAGGGATTGTAATGGAATATGAACAAACTAACATTTGTTATGGAGAATCAGGAAATATGCTGTACCTAAACCAAACAAAACAAGTATCTTAGAGTTAACAGAATTGAACGTCCTTCGAAATTATATATTGCCCAACTCTTTGAAGATTCTGGATGCAACGCGGGAAAACTAACAACTGGCATCGATTGCCAGGAAAGGTGTTAGCATGAAACCAAACAAGTCTGACAATCTTTTGGACACAAGAGCATCGGACGCTTTTGGAAGACATACGTTACCTGACTCAATATACTGAACGCAATATGGTCGAAAGACCAACCGCCTCGAATGGCCGAAGAGAAAATCATTATGAAAATACAATCAAATCAAATTTCCCTTGAACTCAAGTGCATTGGACACACTTCAAAGAATAAGATAATTCACTTCAAGATACGGGGGTAACATGAACACTCTGCCAAATGCCATAGATGTTTTGGGATGGATGCAATTATAGAACCAAATATTTCGATCTACCTTTGACAAAAGAATATACGACAGCTAAGTAAATAAAAATAACACTGATAATAACAAACACAAAAAATCTGTAACGTAGTTGATACTGACTTGGCAGACCGGCTGCAGCCGCTCTCTCACCGGCGTGATGTGGCTTCCCTGTGCCTCTTCTACAAGTACTTTCATGGCTTCTGCTCCGATGAGCTTAGATCACTGGTGCCGCCTAAGCACGAATTTACACGAGATACTAGATTAGCAACTAGGTCCCACCCTTTTACAGTTAAACAAATAAGATGTAACCGTTAATTCTACTCCAACAGCTTCTTTTCTCGCGCTTCCCGCCTGTGGAACTCCCTTCCACAAGTCTGCTTTCCCGACAGTTACAATCTCCAGGTGTTTAAATGTAGGGTCAATAGACACCTCCTAGCACACTAATTCCCAATTATTCTTAGAACACTCTCATCTACCCAACCCTCATTCTCGGTATCCTTACCCGCCTATCACCCACCCTCTGACATTTCCTATATTTAATCATCCTTTCTCCACTCTACGTAGCCCCCTGCGCAGTAGTGGCAGTGACATGCCTTGCTCGGGGTGAAACGCTTATTAAAAAAAAAAAAAATTACTGAATACAAAATTACCGGAGTTAATAGTTATGAATAATGAGTGAAAAGATAACAAACAGCACTATAAATAGCTACTAATTACTACATTAAGACCAACCATTATTGCTACTGAATAAAATTTAATTTTAAATATAACCATTCCTATGTATCCATTAAACGTTACTATTATACAATAGACTAGAAATACACCACTACGCTACTTATAATGCTTTATATAAATCATCAACTACGCACATTACCTGAAAACTGAATTCAATCATGAAACAGATTGTTGTGAATCCAGTTTCGTATATTTACACACGCGCTATCATTGATACTACGCACTTTTGCTCGTAATTATTAGTCATTAAGTTAAATGCTTCGATCACGCGTGGTACACGCTTGGGCAATTAGATGTGTTTCTATTCATACTAACAAAAAAAAAGATTTTCTAGCAGTAGATTGCCACTTAATTTGTAGTAGACTAATTGCCATATATATATATATATATATATATATATATATATATATGGTTAAATAAAATAAAGACAAGAGGAAAACTGTATTTTAAATCGCCTACGCGTTTCGTCCGTGATGGACTTTTTCAAGGCAGAAATACGAAATGAGTTTTATTCCAAATTACGTATCTATAAACAAAATTAGTGTTGGTAACCACAAATACGCTCACAAATCATTTCAAAAAATTAACGGAATATTTCAGTTTTTAGAATTTCTTCATGTGTAATTGCAAAGTCACGCGACGTTAAGATGAAGGGAATTTATTAGCTTTCTTCGAAAATTGTCCATTCTGTGTGTTTAGTATGTTCCAGAACTCCCCCACGTGCAGTGCAAAAGCACAAGATTTTAGAATGAAAAAGGAAATCAACCGTTTTCTTTGAAATTCCCACCATGCATTTTAATTTGTTTCAATATAGTTTCCACAAGCAATGGTGAGATTTGGAAAAACCCGGGGCGCAAATTGATGTTTTGGTAGTATAGGATAGCGGCGCTCTCGAGAATCTTTAATCTGAATAAATTGTCCACTCTTTTTATTAGTGTGGCATTTTTGAAATCGAAATTGTGGTTGAATTTATTTCTATGAATCACGAATGCATTGGTTAGATTATTATTAGTGATGTCTCTTTTGTGTTCATATATACGTTTTTTTAGATTTCTACTTGTTTCTCCGATGTAGATGGAGGAACAGTCCCGGCAATTTATTCGGTATACACCTGCTTGTTCATCATTTTGATTTCTGTTATTTCTGTTATCTCACAATGTCCATAATAGTTTTTGAAGTAGTTGTTACTATGTGTGTGTTTTTTATATTATTATTTATTTATTATTAATAATAATCTAAACAATAACAAATACATCATACTACTAACCAATTCCATTACATCCAATATCCAAAACAATCTATCACATATAAAAAACACACACATAGTAACAACTACTTCAAAAACTATTATGGACATTGTGAGATCTAAAAATAACAATATGTAATGCTATCTACACGATGGGGAAAATTAGTTGAAAGAAAACGAATAATTGTCATCCTTGAATATTTCTCACTTTCCTTGATAACGTATACTTCGTCTGTTCGGGTTGTTTTTCTCTTCGACAACGTTTTATTTTATGTTTTGAGCTGATGAATCCAATTTGTTTCTTCGCCTTGATCTCACCACTGACAGTTGAAAAGCTGACACCAGTAATATCCGCGATCTCTCTGTAAGGCTTGCCAGTGTATTCGTGCAGCGTTTCAATTTTCATACACTTCCTTGGCGTAACGTCCATCGCAGACAATGGCAGTAGGACAACTAATCGGCAGTTGAGATAATAATGTCTGCGTATGATAAAAATCTGATTCAAACACGGGTGATACCATGTTTTTCAAGTCCAAAAAATTTCATTATACTCGCTGAAAATAGATTCATACTACGACGCACCACTGCAAATTACCTTCTCTGAAGAAAAAACAAAAATTGATAACACCCTACAATCCAGTAGGTAAAAAAACCGACCGTATAACGAAAGAATGGAAATTAAAGCAGGTGTTTCAATTAATGTTCACAACGGTGTATCTGTCTAGGATTTTTCATATCTATCTATCTATCTATCTATCTATCTATCTATCTATCTATCTATCTATCTATCTATCTCAGCTTGTTCATAGCTATCAATCACAGTCTATTACTATATATCTCAGTTTGTTCATACCCAGCTATCACAGTTTTCTTATCTATCTATCTATCTATCTATCTATCTATCTATCTATCTATCTATCTATCTATCTATCTACCTATCTGTGCTCGGTATGGCGTGTAAACTGCAACCGGTGGTGTCGCTCTAAAATGTACTATTCAGAGCCTTGAGGAAGCTGGAGTTATCTCTTAAATTCTATTAATCACAAGTCTACTCTGACCCGGACTGGTAGTACCTGTCAGGATCCCATGTATGAGTTAAATAGTTTGCATCTGTGCCTCAGTGTGCGTGTGTGTCATGTTAATACACTGCTTGCGTGTTTGTGTTCTCACGTGTAATATAGCTGTGTATATGTGTATCGGGGATATGAAACATTTGCATCGTATATATATGTAC
Organism: Ascarosepion bandense; assembly: GCA_037127315.1. Lineage (NCBI taxonomy): Eukaryota > Metazoa > Mollusca > Cephalopoda > Sepiida > Sepiidae > Ascarosepion > Ascarosepion bandense. The sequence continues at coordinate 2,085,487 of JBBBDQ010000727.1, read as the reverse complement.
ACATGTGTATGTGTGCATACGTATATGGGTAGATAGAACTCTTCAGTCATGTTTTTATCAACCCATCTAAGAGAAGGAAACTCAGATGACAAACATGTGACTGAAATGATTAATGGTCATCTATTGCTTGTCACTAGGTTATAATCGTAGAGACTTAGAAAATGACATTCCTGTTGTACCAGAACATCTCTCATTTCTTTCGTACCCCTCAACTATAAGTCCATCGCGATGAATGAAGGGCAACGCGCATAGACTTAACAAGTTGGAAACACGCAGTCACAATTCTGCACTTTGGCGGCGAGAGTTTTATCGTAACACTACTGGGAGTCTTCATTTTGACAGGGACCATCTTCGAAGGAAACTTTTGCGACTGAGCAGCGCTATTCAGGGAGAGGGTAACTCCCCCAAATACGTGGAAAGATGCTAGAAAAGGTGCGATGAAAATTGTCTGTCATATCGTCGCTGGATAGTCTCTTGTGGTTGATGGTGGTTCACTAAAAGCAGGAAGAACAGTAATACCAGTTGACACCGGAAAATGTACCTAAGGGATCGGGCTAAACTCAACATTTGCAGCTAGAACGTCAGAACTCTCTTAAAAAGAAATTTGTCCAGACCGTAGAACCGCAGTCGTTACAAAGAAACCTTGGCGACTGAACGGAGATATAGCAGTTCTCGTTTGGCTGGTGAGGATCAGCTAACCTAGGTATATTTATGTTTCACTATTTTTTGTGTAAGTAAACTCATTCTTTTTCGTCAATATCAATTTTTTTATTATTACATTAATTGATTTTTCTTTCTATTATTTAATCTTCTTTTTTAATGTTCTGATTGATTCATCAACTGGTTTTCTTGTCTATATGATTCCTTAAAGACTCCGATATTTTTTGGTTATATGTCTTGAAAAACTTAAATATTTATTCTTACAAAATCTGCAATATTATTTGAAGATAACGCTAAATATTTTCTAATTCAATGAATTATATAACTAGTAATATTTTGAAAGGAAATTTTTTTTTGATTATCCACTTACCGTTATATTTTATTTTTTTTTATTTTTTGTTATCTTTTTATTTATAATTTTTATTATTAATTTACACACCTGTTTATTTTTATTTCTTGTTTAATTACTCAAACTTTTTTAACAAATTTTTTAACAATATTTGTCTTTATAAGTTTCTAATTTAATGTCTACAAGTAACATTTAATTACTCTGGACAAAGACATAGTTTAAATTTGAGCGTTTAGAGTCTGAACGCTTACTTTAATTGAACGTTAAATGTTTATCTTATTTGAATAGAGACTTTCTTAATGTTATGAATAAATTATATTTTTAAAATTTTTAATTGCCGATAAGTTTCTTATTTCATATCTGTAAATAATATTTTTCATTTTGATGGGGGACATATTTTAAAATATCACGGAGCGCTCCGAGCCTTAACGTTCAATTCATTTAAATGCTAAATCTTTCTTCTAATCTAATGTATTCATTTTTTCTTAGATGAACAATAAACTTATTAAACTCTTTGCATGTTTATGTTTTATTTATCTTGAGTTTGAGTTTTCTTTGGTATTGATATATCTGTTCCTTTATTATTTATTTAATCAGTAATGAATTTTACTAGGTCTTTCTGGCTCATGCTAAGTTTAAACTTAGTATTCTTTCTTTACTTGGAGAAGATAGGCTTTCCTATCGCCTGATTGTTACTCCTTCCCCTTCTCTTGAACAGGAGTAGATGCACATTTCTCATTTCCTGTTTTGAAAGGGGTTCTCGGTTTTTTTCCTCTGCTGAGGTTTTAATAGTATTCTGTCGCAAATGTTTATGATATGCGTGGATAATGACAATGTTTTTTCATATTGAAAGAACCGGGTAGGCAGTTTTCTGGTTGCTGGTTCCGACTGATATTTAGGAGCCCGACATCTTGCGTAGCATCTTGGGACCTTGATTTGATCAACAGTTGAATAATTTCAGGGTTTCTTGTAGTAGTGACATGTCGCAAATGGATAGGTATCCCTGCGAATGGCTTCCTAATGCCACTGCTGTCTGCGCCAGTTCTCTTCCATCACATGTCGCATTTGACAACTAACTGATAACTGCTGTTCAAGGCCTCTTCTACCAAAGTAAATTATAACAACATAATATTTAATATATAAAACTAAACCAGTCAAACTAAAAACATCTAAACCCCTCAACATCTCTTTCTCTTAACTCTGTTGTATCCGTACCAAATTTTGCAATGTGGAATCACTCCTCTACGAAAGGTATCCTGATATCCAAGCTCTCTGTGAAACCAACATAAACCCACACAGTTCTGCCCTCTGACTTTATAGTTCCTCGATACCATCCTGTTTTCAGAAAGGACTTCAATGTCCACATGCATGGCCTGGGTATTTATATAAATTAGCATCCTATCCTTAGGGAGATTTCTCTTGAATCTCACGTCCAATCCTAAATAAGTCTCTGTCATTCTCTGTTAAAGCTATTTTTCTTTACCGCTCCCTTTCTTCTTTTGCATATTAGATAGTAATTCAGATAATATAGACAAGGTCATTTTCCTTCATCCATTTGCTAATGTATTTGTGTTCCATAAATTCAATGCCCATCGTGTTGAGTGGCTAGAAAACGCTGTCACTGATCTTGCTGCATTCCTAACCATAAACTTCTCAATCACTTGGTGTTTCGCCCAAACAGAGGATGTTCTCACACATTTGCCCAGTAACCAAAATCAACACGCTTCTCTTTTAGAATTGTTTCTTACTTCTATGCTGAACTCTTGCCATGTTATGCAGCTCTACCTTCTTGGCAACTCTGATCACGCTGTTGTGCTTGTAAATGTCTCTTTCTACTCCCCCTCTAACCAGAAACCTCCTACCAGTAGAATATCTTACTGCTATCACAATCAAACTATGACTCGTTCCGTGAATTCCTTTGCGATGATCCTTAGAACAAAGATTTTAGTTTCTCTGTTCAAGAATGCACCTCTCAAGTTTCGTCTTGGGTGAAAGCTGTAATTGATGCTTTTATTCCGAATTAAAACTCGTTGTTCACTTCTGCTTTTTTGGCTATTTTTGTCTAAAGGAATCACTTCTTTTGACTATACCTGAGTGACACGTCCAATCAGCATAAGCGCTTTTTGATCTATGCAGGTAATCAGTGCAAAAGTGTCCTAAGTGATGCTAAACTCTTGTTTTCTCATAGGATAAGGCAGCATATAGTATCTCGCAAGTTTTGTTCTGAAAATTACTTGCGGCTATGCAAGAATGTGCTGAGCAACAGTAGATCCAAGATCCCTCCTTTATTCAATCAATCCGAAGTCCTCATAGATAAGGCCGAGTGTCTTGCTCGCAAATTCTTATCCAACATCAAACTCAACTCACCTTAAGTACTCATACTCAATTTCTCATCTAGAACTAAGGCCCAAATGAATAATATATATCTACCGAGCGCCCATAGCTTAGAGGTTAGAATTGACATCTGATGTCAATTCGGTCGTGTTTCAATCCTGACTAATGCAGCCGGATGTTTAACCGTACTGATTAGCTGTGAAATAGCGAAAAATGACTGTCTGTAGATGACTATATATATATATATATATATATATATATATATATATATATATAGCCCCATCTCTGGTTTCTAACATAATCTCTAAACTTAACTCCTATAAAGCAAGCGGAGGTGATGAAATTTCCGTCATCCTCCAAAAAATGTGCCTCTGAACTTGCTCCAATATTCTTTAACTTCTATAATTATTGCCTCACTTCATCCTGCTTTCCTGCTTTTTGAAAGACATCCTCTGAAGTTCCGGTTTTTAAGAAAGCTGTGGATCCCTCTGACCCCAGTAATTATCGCCCTGATAGACTCTTATCTGTTTTTGGCAAAACATTCAATTATTATCAATGTTAATGTGTTAGGCATCTCAGTTAATTCAAACTTTTTTCATAAAAACAGTATGGTTCCGCTTCACCAGGTCTCCCATTAATATGTTAACGACCATCACTATATATATATGTGTACCAGGCTTTTAATAAGAATAGCTAAGCTCAAGTGTTGCTCTCGACACTGTTTAGCATAGTGGCCTTCTGTACAAGCTAAAGTTATGGTATATCTGGACGATTGTTTGATTTATCCCAATCGTTAATATCAATTCGTGAAATGAAGGTTGTATAGAACGGGCAAACTTCAAGAGCCTTTCATACGAATGCTGGCGTCCTTCAAGGTTCTATTCTAGGTCCTAGGCCTTTTCTGATTTTCATCAATGATTTTCATGATTTAATCAATTCACAGACTGGCAACTATGCAGATGATACGACTATTTAGTCTTGTCTCAATATCTGCCAAAGCTGACAAACTTTGCTAATACTCTTGAAAAGCACACAGAATCTGTGATTGAATGGCATAGGATATTGCTCCAAAACGAATCTGCTCCCTTTTAACCTCCGTAGATAAACTTTCTTGCCTACTATTAGAATGGATGATACTAATCTTCTAAAGCGCATCATACATCGTTTCCTTGGCCTTATTGTCTCAAGTGATCTCAAAAAGAATGACTACATCGAATTCTTAACTACATCTAATTTTAGAAAGGCTGGTTCGCTTTGTCCAATCAGGAAGATTTTCTATCATAATCTATTTTGCACATTTATAAATCCATTATTCGTCCGTGCATTGAATACTGTTGCCTTATCTGATCGAGCGCTTCTGCTATTCATCTTGAAGCTCTCGACAAAATACAAAAGAGGATCTACAATATAATCATTCCAGACTTCAATCATTTTCTCACCGACGCGATGTGGCTTCCCTCTGTTTTTACTACAAGTATTTTCATAGCAACTCCTCTGGTAAGCTTTTCTCCTAGGTTCCTCGGCTCATGCTACTACATCGGCATGTGGGTAAATCAAATTTCTTAAATGCAATTGCTTATCTACTCTAACAGTTTCTTCTGTCGAACTTCCAGTTTGTGGAACACCGTATCGATTGTTTGCTTCTCTGATAGCGACGCTCTCAAACGTTTAAATGTAAAGTCAATTGCCATCTTCTATCTCCTTGATTCCAATCCATCTCTTATGTTTTCTACTGCATCCTCTGTACATTTTTTCTTTCACAGTAACCCTCTACTCACCAGTAGCATTTCTGCTTTGCGTGGGGTAAAAATGATGATTAAAAAACGAACAGAGGTAAGGTGAAGTTGACTTTTATATTAGAACATATTTTCTTGATCGCATCGAATTTCTTTCTAATGTGAATGATGCATTAATGAAGATGCGCGTAACATGGACACATGATCGACATGCAAAACTCTTGTTCATTTATGCACCAGACTTACAGTTCAACTAGGAAGTCCTCGATTCATTCTACGAGTGTCTTTGTTCTACTATAGCAAGCACACCTGCTGGCGATAAATTATTGATCCTTGGATATTGCAATGCTCGTGTAGGCAAAGATTGCTAAACATGGGGCGCTATTGACCTTTTTTTTGACATTAGTGAAATGAATACAAACTGATTGAGGGTGCTTGAACTTTGTTCAGAACTGTTTTTTTTAAACCTACGACACATATTACCGTCAAAAGATTAAGCACTGAGGTACATTCTTACACTGGAACCTAAGCATGGTCACATGATAGACTACATCATCACTTGTAAATGAGATTTAAATAATGTGCGTTCGGTGCGTGTAATGCGTAGCACACAATGTGAAATTTGACCACAAATTAGAGCGTGGAAAGTTCAAGCTACGTGTTCTTAAGGGAATTTGTATCGATGAAGTGTAACCAGCAAAACTAATTGATAAGATGAAATTAATGCAAACATGTATATGTTCAACCGTGATTGAAAAACTTGATGGCCACAACTTCTTCGGAACCTGAGAAAACTTTAGTGACCAGGTATATTCAGTAGGGACTGATGGGCTTGGTTTCAGAAGCAGGAAACATCAGGCTTGTTTTGATGTCAATAACATTTACATCAACCGGTTATTAGAAAAACAAAGGAACACTCTGCAGGAAAATCAAGTTAACGCGAATGTTAAAAGCAATCAACAGCTGAGAAATCTTAAAAGGACTACAATTTATATCTAGAACGTGAACTATGCCGGATTAAAAATGATTGTTAGAAGAAGTGCCCAACATACTCTTGTAACATCTTCCCAAATGCGATGGACAGGATACTTAATTCGAATGAAGGAAAGTAGACTTCCGAACAGTTTTTTAATGGTGAGTTTAATATCGAAAAGAGTTCTTAGCACAAACCAAGGAAAAGATACAATGAACAACCTAAAAAAAAGCTAGTGTTTGACATCAACAATTACGAGGAACTGATTTGAGAAAGAGTTGGATAGAAAAGGCAAATAGGAGACGGTTGTCAACTCTTCCAAGAATTTCGTCTAGAACACAAACGGTTGAATCGGCAACTTCGAATATGTGATAACAACGGACTTAACGAACGTTTCAAGAGTTGGACATGAAATTTCTGTCAGTGTATACTTTTTCAAAGGCTGGCTGGGTATAGAATTTGTCGTCACATAAAGAAAAAACGCCCTTGACATTCCTCAAACAATGTCAGCCTGTAAGCATTTTCATAAGATATGTAAAAGCAGCACTGGACTGATAGGTACATGATGGTGCACAAGAAACAGGCACAGCGATGGGAATACACCAAGTTTTTGGCAAGCACATTGTTAGTCTGTGACTTGCAAATCTGCAGCTGGCCTAGTAAGCCAGCTTCGAGTGAAATAGGCCAAATTAAATTATACATTTAATAAATGAAAAATTGTCTCCCCAGATTTATAATTTATAAGCACCTAAACCAAGGTTCGTACCAAAAATGAATAAATAAAATCAATAAACGGTCAGTTCATAATATACACTTGAGGATTTTCGTATAACTAAGAGTTGTGCTATAGACGTAAGATAATATATATATATATATAGTCATCTGTTTGCTGTATCACAGCTCATAATTACGGTTAGACTCCGATTGCTTTTTAACACAGGATTGAAACCCGACTGAATTGGCGTCAGTCGGCGATTCTACCACTGGGCTATGGGCGTTCGTTAGAAGAAGGCAGACATTTTAGCATGTATATTATCATTATACGCGCACAATAGCTATAGTGCTCTAATTCATTTTACTGAATATATATATATATATATATATATATATATATTCGACTAAGGAGGTGGTGAACTTCATTATATATATATATATATATATATATATATATATATATATATATATATATGAAGTTCGGCATCTCGTCTCAGTCGAATTCAGTTTCAAAATTATTATTTATCGACAAATTGATGGGGTCCGCGATGAGATTGCCTTTCGCTCACTTGCTTGCTAACATCTTTGTAGGTTTTCACGAGGTCCCATTATTTTCACGTATTAATCGTCCCCCAATGTATCATCGTTGTGTCAATGATGCTTTTTACCTCTTTAATAATGAGGGTGAAGCCGATACATTTCTCACCGTTTTAAATTCTGTCCATCCGTTCTTAAAATTTACCGTAGAAAAAGAGTTTAATTGATGTCTTTCTTTTTTGAGTGTTTTGGTTCATAATGGTGAGTATGTCTTTTCGGCTTCTGTATTTAGAAAGAGTATCTTTTCAGGGTTGTATATGTTCTGAAACTCTTTTTGTCTACCTCAACAGAAAATTAATATACTTAGAACGTTGACTTTTCGAGTTCTTAATATTTGCTCAAATTCCTTTTTCTGTGTTGAAATGGATTTTATTAAAATGACACTTTCTCAAAATGGATATCCTTTGGACATTTTGGATTCTATTATGCGTAATGTCATTAATAAATTTCGTGAGGTTAAGCTGCATGTTGTTAAAAAATGTTCAATTTATTTACGTCTTCTTTACATTGGTAGAGAAAGTGAATTTTTGAAAAGGTGAATTTTGTTTTCCATTAGTATATGCTATTATTCTGCTAATGTTTGAGTAATATTTTTTACTCGAGAAATTCTGTCTTCCATTCGCAAGAATGTTTTACAGTAACCAGTAACCTCTACCTCTACCTTCAGTGGCAATCGAGCCTTGTATTAGTTGAACTTTACCCTTAACATCGTCTACCTTTCAGTCTACCTGCAGTCACTCTCTCACCGGCGTGACATGAATTCCCTGAGCCTCTTCCACACCACATTAATTCAGGTGTTTAGAAATTTGAATGTAGTTGCGGATGCGACTACATAGGTAGAAAATCTCAGCGTTTGGATTTTAGAATTAAACAGCATTTAGTCCCCAGAATTTTGAATCCGTCCATAAATAGTGGTCAACTAGTAAATAGTTCCGGGTCTTCTATAGAACAACATGCAGTAACTAGCAGAGATTGTTTGGTTGGATTGAGTGCTGACTGTTTTTCCATCGTATCAAAGTCGTACTCCATATATCATATAAAAGTTCTGGAGTCCATTTACATCAAAACTCGTAAGCCTGCTCATTAACATTTTCTTTTGCTTTTAAGAATACCTTTTCCAGCAAATTAAAACCTGAATATATCCGGGACGAAACCGGTTGTTTGTTTTAGTTCTTGGTATTTAGTATGTCATTAAATTTACGCTTATTCCTTGCCATAACACACACACACACACACACAAACACACACACACACACACACACACACACACACACACACGCACACACACATATATATATATATATATATATATATTATTATTATTTTTGGTAACTATTGTCGTTGCCAAGCGGAGTTTTATGACAACACAAAATAAAATCGTCGGTGATGGTGGATTTTATAATATTTCAGTTTAAACTACCTCTCTGAAGATGGCTCATGAGAGCCGAAAGCTTAGAAGAAAACCAATAAATAATTATCCAAATGTTGGAGAATTTTAGTCTTTATTTTCAACTGAAATTAAAGCAAAAATACGACGTTTAGAACGGCTCATGATTAAACATAATAGACATTCATTGTCTCTTATATTTAATAGCATATGTCTAGAAAATATATATATATATATATTTTCTAGACATATGCTATTAAATATAAGAGACAATGAATGTCTATTCTATATATATATATATATAATTTCTCTACCATGTTCGAAAACTTTTTTGATTCCTATTTCCTGGCGATTACTCATCAAATAAAATCTCCTTCCCCCGACATAATTGTATTTTATACAAAAAAGAAAACTTTAATTCAACCCAATATTACACTCAATTATTATTAGAGTGTAATGTATAGTTATAGAACAGACGACCCAGCATATTGGCTAAGAAAAAAAGACACGAATGTTATTCTTTATTTCAGCTATTCTTTGGCTGTCTGCTTTCATTTCAATCTGTTTTGCTATTATTTAGTTTCGGCTAGGCCTTACTTTGACGCACATGTCTATTTTTGTATTGACTTCAGGTGGTGTGCGTGATATCATGAAGGAATATGAAGCAATGAGAGAAAATAACAAAAAGATATCATGTTGCGTGAAAGAAAGAGACTATTTATAACGTGGACAATGCAGAGGACTACGAAAAAGCCGAATGGGGTTTTACATGGGTTCATTAAATGCGAGTAAGTGGGGCTGGTAAAATGTTAATGTAGTTTTAGAAAGCAAAGGGAAGTGAGGGCAGCATGAGAAATAAATTAGTCAAGGAAACGCTGTGAGCGAGAAATAAAACATAAAATGAATGAAAGAACGAATGAGGGAAAGAGGATCGAACACACTACTCAGTTGTAACTGATTCTAGCGAGACAAGCTTGCTAATCATTACACCACACTGAAAGAAAGAAAGAAAGAAAGAAAGAAAGAAAAAAGAAAGAAAGAAAGAAAGAAAAAAGTAACTCAGGAGTGATGAAAAGAAAGAAAAAACGTAAACGGAAAGAAAAACAAATGAAATAATAACGAAAGAAGATTTTAATGATATAAAAAGAATAAAACTTTCAATTCAAATATTTACTCCTTCACTCATATCACATCTCATACTTCTTAACCATTTGAACAGTAACCTCTACCTTCAGTGGCAATCGAGCCTTGTATTAGTTGAACTTTACCCTTAACATCGTCTACCTTTCAGTCTACCTGCAGTCACTCTCTCACCGGCGTGACATGAATTCCCTGAGCCTCTTCTATAATTATTTTCACGGCTTCTGCTCCGATGACCTTAGATCATTGGTGCCACCGAGGTACGCATTTACACGAGATACTAGATTAGCAACTAGGTCCCACCCTTTTACAGTGAAACAGATAAGATGTAACCGTAATTTTTACTCCAACAGCTTCTTTTCTCGCGCTTCCCGCCTGTGGAATTTCCTTCCACATGTCTGCTTTCCCGACAGCGACAATCTCCAGGAGTTTAAATGTAAGGTCAATAGACAGCTCCTATCACACTAACTTGCATCTATTCTACCAACACTCTCACCATCTACCCAACCCTCATTCTCGGTATCTTTACCCGTCTATCACCTTCCTTCATTTCCTATATCTAACCATCCTTTCTCACCACTTTCCCCCCTATGTAGCCTCGTGCGCAATAGTGGCAGTGAAAAGCTTGCTCGGGGTGAAACGATTATAAAAAAAAAATTCAACCCATAGCAGGAGGGAGAAGAGATTTTCATGGGTATTTGTGTATAAATGAATGCAACGATTTCAACTGGAACTGGAACTCGAACTCGGCTCTCTGCTTTCTCATTCCTAACTGATATTCATTGCACCATATCACACATCTACAATTGTTTCTTATTTTGTACTGTTTAATTAATGCCCGACTAGATTCCACTGTCTTCCAGAAAGCATAGAGTTTAGCAAAAGGAACAACACAACATGCAAATTCTACACCGACGTTAACAAAATCGAATAAATACAAAAAGTAAATATCAGGGAAATTTTCTAAGAGAAGACTGGAAGTGTGACACTGAGATCCGAAAACGTATTAGCATAGATAAAAAAGCATTCTAAAAAGCTAAACAGTGTTATAAGAAGCATAAAATATTCGTCCTGAACTGTTACGTGGTATCTGTCCTTTATTGCAAATAAACAATCTCCTCAATTAGGAAGAAGAGACTCAAAGCAACAGACGAAGTTTTATAGAAACAAATAGGGAGCTCATACTTAAGTTGAAAGTTCTAGGAAACATATTGATGTAAGAGGGCTAGGAAAATGTTTTGTTGATTTTGTTTAGCGACATATCAACATCATTATGGGTTATCTAATATCGAAATCTATATATTCCAAACACTTTTTTATGGCTTCAAATAAATGATTTGAAAAAAATTGTATGCCTAAAATTACAGATAAAATGTATTGTCGGTCATTTTTGGTGACCCTACTATAAACTGCGGATGTGCGTTGTGGTGCAGTGGTTATAGGCTCGGAACGAGAAATCAGGGAGCCGAGTTCGAATTCCAGTTGAATTCATTGCATTCTCTTACGAGCAAATACCCTTGGGAAAGGTATTAATCCCTCTCTTTCTTCCAGTTATGGGATAAATAACAGGACAGATTGGGTTTTATAACCTTGGCTGGCAACCAGTCTACCGCAGAAAGCAATGGCAACCTACTGCTGGATAATCTTCTGCCCAGTCAGTCTTGTCTCTTTCGAGACATGATCGCCCAAGCGTGTTTCATGTATGGCTCTTAACTGACTGACTATAAACTGTATGGTAGGTATGTATTGATTGTTATTTTGCTTTACACTTACATTTATGGCATTTTTACTATTAAAACGCATTGCTTGTATTTTTTACTATAAAAATTTATTTTTATACTTTCATAGTGTCATTTTTGTGGGGCTACTATGCTTCCAGGCCTGAAAATCTACCCCTTGGAAAATTTGATATTTGCAGGCCAGATTCAAGTTGGAGGAAATCTCACATTTTTAGTGAGTATTTTTAAATGTATGTGTTTAAATGGTGATTTTCTAAGAGCAGCTGAGATGTGACACAAGACCAAAAGTACTGGGCACCCAGTGAGGATCGAACTACCCACTCAATTCTAATGATTTTAGCGAGACAAGCTTGCTAATCATTACAGTACGTCGAAAAGTTCCGAACGTGCGGAAATGAGCCGTAAATAATAACGTATCCCCGCAAGTGTCATAGCTACTTTTGCTCTTGACCATTGGACATTATCTTACTTTATTGTGCGATATTTCTGAGAGGTGGGTCAGTCGACGATGTAAAAATCCATTATATATTCCTTCATCATTAAAGCGTCGACTTAAGAAAAGAGGTTTTGTTTTGGCTCATTGCATTGTCGCTAAACGTTTCCATTAGTATCTGGTGAGGATTATCTCAACGGCTGTCTTTTAGGTAAAGGTAAAAATGAAAGCATCTAGTTTGCTCCTTGCAATCTGCTACATCCTTGTGCAAATTAGCTGAAACAAAATCAATAATGTTTTTCTAGGATCTTTCACAGTTTCCCTGATTCCGTATACGTCGTCTCTTGGTGTTGTTATTCTATTCTGACCGGATTTTCTTTTTAAGTTTTGAATAGATGGATCCAGTTTGTTTTTGTTTTTTTCGCTTTGATGACACAACTGACAGTTGAAAGGCTGAAACCAACAATATCCGCAACATCTCTGTAAGGATTTGCCAGTGTGTTTGTGAAGTGTTAGAGTCTCCGTACGCTTCCATGTAGTAACGTCCATCGCAGACAATTGCTGTAGAAGAACTAATTAACAGTCGAAACAATAATGTCTGGCGTGATAAAAATCTGATGAAATCACGGATGGTGCAATATTTTTCAAGGCCAAGCAAACTTTATCATACACCCCGGAAGTAAATTCATATCGCTGCACACCACTGCAAATCACTTAATCTTAGGAACAAAATAGAAATCGATTACACCCTGGAACTCCAGTGGGTCTCTAAAAGACCGTATAACATTATGCTGAAAGAAAATAACCTACAGCAGGTGTTTCAATCAATTTGTACAAGGGTGTATTGCCGACGTATATTATAATCGATAAGCCACGTAAACATTGCAAAAACTTTTCTAACTAATTATCACCATTTCTAAGTGTCTCTGCTGCCTATGAAACTGACTCAGAAATTATATTCATTTACAAACACTATTTTTACAATAATATTCATCTTCTTTAATAGCCCAAAAGCCACTCAAGTTAGAATGTTACAGAGGGCACAGCGCAGTTTATGGAATTTATATGAAGAAGATACCTGTTAAATTAAGGCACAAACAGGTAGCGATCAGGGGAGAATTCATGTGTCAGTTGATCCACATTTCTGTGAGAATAAAGACAAAAAGCAAACATTTAATTTACTGATGCGTTTCTTCCTATGGTGAACAAATTATAAGAATGTAAATCTTCATTTTGAATGAAGTACTTATACACAGAATTAAAATTAATTTTATGTTTTCGAAAATTTTAAATTTAAGAACGCACATAAATATTCTTCGGGTGAACTGTGACGGTCAGAGTAAATTATAAATATTGCTAAATAATTTAATTTTGATTCCCACGCAACCAAGCAGATGGTTGTGGTGGTGTGTCTGTAAAGAAGACGCGACCATCCGGTGATCATTTTCTATTTTTTTTTTTTTAGGATTATTTGGAGTGGAATGCTATGATTGTTTGCTCATGAGATCACGGTAAACCAGAACTACATTTTAAAAAGATATATATATTTTAAAGAACAGAAAATGAGAGTAAGTGCCAATGTCAAATAGAAAAATTATACATTAGAAATTAACCAACGGCACAGAGGCGGGTTGTGTGGGGCTCTTGATTATAAAATGAAGTCAGATATCGATCGACGCACCAGTGAGCCATGGGTGGTAAATAATAACTATATCCTTACCACATGTGAACCATGTTAAAATATAAAGTTGTTTGTACCAAGATCAATTAAGATATAGTGTTGGTACTCTAGAAAAGCATAGGAAATGATGCTTAGGCGCAACCGTTTAATTATTAGCCAAAACACGTGTAAACGTTTTTGTTGATTTTTTAATGTAATTATTATTTATTTAATTGTAATGCTTCCTAAACAAAGCTGTTCGATTTTAACCACCATGGAGAAAATTTCCTGCCTGCCATCCGTATAGATGACACTAGCCCCATAGAAAAAAAAAACGCACTGCATCCTTGGCCTCACTATCAACCGATCACAAGTGGAACGACAACATCGAATTTACAGCTGCATCTATCGCTAAGAAAGTTAGGTAGGGTATTTATCTCATTAGAAATCCATGTTGTTCATTTATAAATCTACCATTTTTTCGTTTTCCTGCATTGAATGCTGTTGCCATATCTGCTATTCATCTCAAGATCTAGATGAAAAGCTTCAACATAATCGATCCTGATTTAGAAGCTCGGCTTCAGTCAATTTCACACTGACATTATGTGGAATCCCTCTGACTTTTCTACAAATATTTTCATGGCTCCAGCTTTGACGAGCTTCTTCCCTTGGTGCCCCAACCACATGAATGAATTCCTGCTACTAGATTAGTATCTAGGCTCAACCTTTTTACCGTCAAAATAATCAAATGTAACCGTCAAGTACTCTTTTCTTTTCTGGAACTTACCGCTTATAGACTTCTCTTTCGTATACTTGCTTCCCTGATAGATAAAATCTCCAGAAGTTTAAATCCAACGTCAAAGGCCATCTTCTACCTCTCTAAACCGCACTTACCTTCCAACATTCTATCCACCTCTAATCCTTTCTTTGGCATACCCAGTATTCTTCTTTTTTTTCTCTAACTATAACCCCCAGTGTACCCGGAACACTTCTGTCTTGCTTGGCGTAAATGTTTATAAAAATGTATTTATTTGTTTGAAAAAATAAAATATTTGCATTTTTCTGTTTATTTTTATTGTTTGTATTTGCTTTTGTGAAATGTGTATTTCTTTTAGAAAAGGCGATATTAGAATCCCCGGGGTAGATTTAAATTTTGGCAATATTTAATTGTGACAATCTTAATATTTTTCTGTTTAAAGTAAATTACATTGTATTTAATAAGTGTGGCACTCTTTTCATAGAGATTGTGGTCGAAATTGTTTCTCTGTATAACTAATCAATTTGATAATATGCTATATAAAAGTATCATTTTTTGTCTGCCTGCACGAGAGGGAGCACAAAATGGCTGTATGGTCCAGCTAAAAAGAAAAAAATACAACACTGGTCCTGATTGACTGAGAGTAGTTTAGCATCATGAGACCATATCAAACGCTCGGAGGCTTTATTGAGAAAGCAAGAAGGAAATCGAGATTTCTCATAGCTATTTGCTGTCTACTTAAAACTGAAGCATATAAACAAACATTCATTGCTATGGAAGAAAGCATGAGGAGCAGAGAGTAACGTTTGTACGAAATGACCAGGTCACTTTTGCGAACTGGGTTTCTGTTATATTTTACATTAAGTGGGGATGTAAAATAAACACAGAATTACACACACAAACACACGCACACACACACACATACGTGTATGTGTGTGTGTATAAAGTGACTCAGTTGTGTTTCCTTTTTAGTTTTTACATTTCGAAAGTGATCAATATTTTTTGTTTATCAAACTGAAAAAAATTGTAATAAAAAAGAATGAGAAAATGAAAGTCAAAGAGATACTAAATCTGGAAATATATTTCGCAAAACTGATCTGAATATATCGTCTCTACTTGATATGACAATTTATATTCAAATCAACATAGACTAAACAAAGAAAAAAGCAAGAATAAGCTAGAAACAGTTGGAATATCAGTTAAAGAAATAAAACAAATATAAAATATTGAAATGTTATCGCTTCCTAATATAAACAAGAGGTTAAATCATTCATAAATTCTTTTCTTAATGATATTAGAATCTCTGAATATTTCTCTCTATGGTAGAGCGCTTATATAGCTACCAATAATCTGGATGTAGCACATGTGCATATCCCGTATCAATCGTCTGCTTGCTTCTAGGGGGTACTTTCTAACATCCACTAAATCTGAAAGTCTGCACTTATTGGATACGAGGAAACTTTTTTCGTCAAACCCACAGTCGAACCTAGTCTCTGTCATACTCCGGTATGTCACTCAGTACATATCTATTTCTTTTATATCTCTTAGGATTAGATTACTATATATTGGCACATCATAAATTAGTATTTCTTACAACAATGGCTATCCACAGTTCATTTTCATTTTTGTTTTTTTATCTGTGAATTTCCATGACATCTTCGGAAAGATAACGGAATGTAAATCGTGGTATTCTGCTCAATCTCGTATAAGCATGCCTGGGTTCTACACAGCTCTATGGAGAAGGAGTGGCGCCATGTCTTTACCAAGAGCATAGATGCGACCTTACAGCAACAGACAAGGCTGAAATGTGAATTAGGTCCACTGATCCCACCTTTTTTTAGATGATCGCTATTCTTCCTGAATATCTGTTATGGTGCCCTATCTATTGGAATGGAGTCTTTCTCCGTCAATAAATACTAACATACGTGACTTTAGGAAGACAGCTGTGAGACAGTCAAGAGACAGTCGTGAGGCAGTCGAGACGCCGCGTAACTATACCGTTCGGACTTATGTTTCTATTTGCAGATTACTAACGAACTTACTTGTATATATGTTCTGTTATTCTAATACATTATTTTGAACCTACCTTTTTGTTTTCGAGTCTTTCTTTCTGGCCCAAACAGGCCACAGGAACTTGGCAACGATATCAAATCGAAATTAACAAATTCTATATATTGATAGAAATACTTAAAAAAGCTACTTCACGAAAAGTTGTGATTTAATTATTAAAGTTACGCTTATTAATTGGATTAATATATCGATTTAATTGCACTCAGTTCAGAACTCACGCCAAAATAAATTGGAACAAAGAAAACCAACTGCAAACTATTTATTCAGAAAGAATTTTTGAATATACCTTTTACCAACATTATAAATGGTTAAAGCAAATCGACAGAGATAAAAGTGAACGCAATAAGATACAGCGATTAAAGATTTGTCCATATTTCAGACATGAGATACTGCAATTATTTACACTATTTTTACTGTTCGTAGTGTTGTTCTCATTTCCATTGCCATATTGCCGGCGTTTCGGCTGATGTATAGTCCGGCTTTCTTCAGGTGACTGGAATTTTCAACTAAAATGTTTATTCCGGCCAGCGATATAGATTTTTCTAGTTGCACGCTTTAGGACTCTTCCAGATGTCTCGGTTATCTCTTTTTAAAATTTTAAACGCGATTTCTACTCCATCAGCTTCTTTTCTCGCACTTCCGCATACTTGCTTTCCTGACAGTTACAATATCCAAGAATTTAAATGTAAAATCAATAGTCATCTCCTGTCTCACTAACTTACTTCCTATCATGCTTTTCTCCATCCAACCTACTCTCATCAGTAATCTTTTCCCTCTCCTACTCTCTTCCTGACACCCCCTGCAACCTTTCACTCCTCATGACTTTCCTCTTATGTAACCCCTGCACAACAGTGGCAGTAAAATGCCTTGCTTGGAGCGACACGATTATAAAAAAAACAAAAAAAAAATCTCCAAATTTTTTTCAGCACGGCTGTAACCAGGTCTTGAACTCAGAACTCTTTGGTTAAGTCAGAGAATTCATTCAACGCGCTTATCCACTGTGTCCTTAAGGACATTAGTGTGCGCAATTGGGGAATGTGTTTGTTCTTACTGCTTTTTCTATCATTCTCCGTATTATAGGTTCCCATATTGTAAGATTGGCTGGTTTAGGTAATTTTTGTGCCCTAGCAATTGCGCTAATTTTTTCAATTTCTGTATTTTACTCTGATATTCACTGTCTATTATTTAAAACCTCATCCAATTGGGTCGACTATCTGCTTTTTTTCTTCATATGTGGTCAGCTACGCCTGATATTTCTATTTTCCCTCATGTTACGGCCTTTCAGTGTTCTTATAGTTTTTTCTTCAAGGGACGGTCTGATTATTCATTATATCTCTTACCACAGATGTATGGAATGGCATACACACAGAAATATCATCAATACAGCACACAATGGAGACAGAATACAAAAAAACTAGTATTGTTAGATCTCGAATAGCACCTCGGCGTAGTGTAATGGTTAGCAAGCATGTCTCGCTAGAACTTATTAAAACTGAGTAGTGGGTCCAATCCTCACTGGATCCCCCATACTTTCAACCTTTTGTCACATCTAAGCGGCGCTTAGAGAATCAACTATCTCGAATAGAGTATGGCATCAAGACATCCGTATACCGCAAGTCAATGTTCCCCCAACATAACCTCAACTGTAACTCCCACTATCCATACATTGTAAAATAGATAGTCTGCTGCTTACAACATAAAGCAAAAGTTATAAATGGGGACTCAGAGACATGTGAACGAGAAATGGTCAATATAAGCAGTATCCTATAACGTAGCAGCTACCCTGGTTATATAATACCAGTTCCGACAAACTGGAATAGCAGTTTATAACAACATTCGAATAACAACCTCGGTTTTCTTACCTTTTTTATGGGATTATCGGAAACATACAAAAGAAACGTAATTCATATAAAATCAGGATGGCTTTCAAAAGTTGTTCTAAACTTTATGGATATCTCTCCCTAGTAAAAATGCCAATAAAGAAGAACTTGTCTAAAAACTGTGTATACGCCATAGCATTTTTTTAATCGTGTCACCCCAAGCAAGGCATTCCACTGCCACTATAGCGCAGGGTGTTACATAGAGGGATTGGGTATTGGAAATGTCAGAAGGAGGGTGATAGACGACTTAGGATGTACATAGGGATAGAGTTGGAAAGAGTGGGTGTGAGTTATGCGGCTGAGAAATATAGAGAAAGGAGACAAAGAGAAACAAGCTATCCCCTTAATATATATATATATATATATATATATATATATATATATATATATATTAAAAATTATATTTCAGAACATGTACAAATTTTTTATATATAAGAACATGTACACATTTTGTAGTGGATATATAAATCAATTTGTACATGTTTTAAAATATTATTTATAATAAATATACACAGCTCTATATATTATATATCGAGCAATGTTTTAAATTAATGTTTTGGCCGTTGTAAAAAATGTTTTTCTTCGTTACTTATTCACTTATATATATATATATATATATATATATATATATATATATATATATATATATATATATATATTAAGGGAAAAGCAAAAACGCGACAATACCATTTTGAACTGGTAGTAATGAGAATGAATTGAGCTGACGCTTCCTCGTTATTGTCTCTCTCACCATGAACGTGGCAGGAGGGAAAAATATATAAAAAGAAATACACAACGGTTTCTATTATAATAGAGAAGATAGATGTTTCTCGTGAAATCTGGAGGGAACATGATTCCACTCACTTTCTCAAAGCATGTGCCCACATCTAGAGTGCGCCCATTCACCATCACATGTGGAGGCTCCGTATCAGAATGCGGTAGCTGGAACGATACAAACTTGGTTTTTTTCTGGTATTGAAATTTACCAGCTATTGCGCTGTTGGGGGCAGGACAGAGTGGAAGCAAGGTTCAAGGCTGCAGCCCTCTCATTTTCAAGCTATATTTTTCTCCTCGTTCTTCTTTACACTTGGTTTACAATTGTAATATGTTTATTCAAAACGATGACTTATCCGTTTCTCGAGAGAATCATTTAAATCTTGCCTAGCCTAATTTACAGTTCCACTTTCAAACAGCTGAAAATAATGCGATCTGATCTGAACTTGTCTGTCAAAACTGTACCTCAGTATTATCGCTTTCTTATTTTTTCTTTACCCTTTAATTTTAACCTCTTTCGACATGGGATCAGAAATTTATATCAAGGTTAAAGGTATTCGCAATATTTCAATTAAGATCTACAGGCTTACCGATATTTTCAAACCTCTTCTTTCGCAATTTTTAGATATATTTGTATTTACAATATGGCTTCTGTATCTAATTTTATTAAAACTTAAATTCTACATTAATAGCATTATTTTATGTAATCTATAATTTATTTCTCTAATTTCTATTCAATGCATGTTTCATTCTTATTTCTGCTATTTTTATTTCTATGTTTTGCTTTTGAATCGACCGTCTTTTTCCGCCGCGGCTTACATATATTCAATCTGTGTCAAGGTGATTCTTCATCTCAGCACCGCTAAGGCAATCTCTTAATTCCCAATACTTAAATATAAACTGGAAACTGAGCTCTACATGTGTACTGATTATATTCAATTGAAAACGTAGCATTTTCAGAAGCCTAGGATAAACGCTAAAGACGTCAAAAAATACACACGGATTTTATAAAACTTAAATGATATATAATAACTTGATTGGATATTATTTATTAACAGTTACTTTAAAATGTTTTGTTGCTCAGTGATTTTTTCCATTTGTTTTTAATTTTTGAGATTGTGTTAGTAAACCGTTTCAATAAGAAAATAAATGTTTATAACATTCGAAGAAATTTAAATTTTAGTGCTAACAATAACTTGTCTGAAATTTTACATTAACTCATACCATTGCTTTTTAAATCCTGTTGATTAAATAGGTTCATTTAGGATCAATCGCTTCACGTCAATCCAATACAGCTCTTTATTCAACATTAAGACTATGGAAAAAAGTTCTTATATATTTCTTCGTCCAACACGCTACGTTTTTTACGATTACTCACACCTTAGAGGCTTTTTTCTCAGATTATGCAGAAATGAGTCAGTATTTTTAGAAACCTTGTTTCTCAGTTAAAGTTATAGATTTCGAAGAAACCATGCCAATCCTTTTGTAACAATAGATATAAATATCCCAACCACGAATATATGCGCAATAAACTTAATTGCAGATAACTAAATCGGGACTGAGAATATTTTCGCCCGAGAGTGACCTCTGATGATATAGGTCCGATTAATCAGTTCTCGTTATTTGTTGTTTTTGTGAGCTGAGTTCTGTCTCGATATTACCACTTTACGGTAATGTTAGCTTTTTTACCGTCGTTTTTTGTTGCTATCTTTTAATATTATTTTTTACCGATCTTTTTTAGCCCAAATTTCCAAAATCCATGGGCAATTAGCAACAAAGCAGACTGCAATAGAAATCTAATGCTATATATGACCATTTGAAGAAGTAACTAGCTGCAGGAGCTCCAGAAAAGTCTTATGTAAATGCATGTTGCTCTGGTTCAAAACAGTAAAAATATAAACTACATGACGGTTTCAGGTCGCTTGATACTCTTGTTTGGTCGGGAATCTTTCAATCCGTTTCGTAAACCACGGTTAATTGCAGCCATTAATGCATTTCATTAGCATTTGCTAAGCAACATGAAACCTGGACAGCTAAAGACTAAAGATTTTAGTTAAATCTACTCTATAACAGTTCCTTATGCGTAACAAAACATTAGAAGAGCCTATAGTGGGAGATTTATTGAAAAGCATAAAAGTCGGGCTATGAATTACTCACCAGGCTAGGTGACTTGGAGACGCCGGATCCAAATCTGGAACAGCTGGAATCAATTTCTTCCGCGAAAGAATAACTAGGAATGGCGCAAGGTATGCGGAACTGTTGAAGATATAACCGGATCTACATCTGCACCATTATGCAAATATTTATAGATGATAGTGTTCTATGCCACCAATCGAATGTTGCTCAGAATATTCTGAAGAGGGTAAACATGACAGCATTGCACTGCCATAGAAACATCCAAGATTTTACACTAATTGGAAATTATTTCAAAAAAAAGATTGTGAAAACCGACAATATTCAAGTCCCTGAGACACTGAGTTATGCCATAAAATCATCTGCACAAAAATGGTTTCGGTTGACTATTGTAAAATCTTGATTCACAACATGCACCAGCTGCAACTAAAAGTAAGGCGATTATGCAAAATACTAACCACTGGTTTATTTGGTGTAGAATTAATACATAACATCACCATGTACAAATTTGATAGTAAAACTATGTCTGTATCTCGCAAATTGGTTGTTAGTGCTTTTATACTAGAATTACAAGTCGGTCTTATAATTTTATTAATGATTGTATATATTATAATAATTATTAGGCTACCCCAGTGTTTTTAAAAAATGATGCATTTCATACTATTTTTCAGTATTTATTGCCCAGTGAATAATTGTAAATGAAAATAGAATGTTTCTTTTGTTAATACCGCACTATAACATGTGCAAAAAATGAATTCATAAATATTTAATAATTACCTATATTGCAGTTTCAACAATGAAAGAATGAAAAAGATTTAGTGGGATTTGGACGAGTTCATCTTTGCTTCCTTGCATTGTAAAATTTTGCAAATAATAATAACAAAACTACCATACTGTTTTCAATTAGAATTATCCACTGAAAATAGTATGAAATACATCATTTCTTTAAAAAAGAAATGGGGTAGCCTAATAATTATGGCCGGTAGTATATATATATATATATATATATATATATATATATATATATATATATATATTGCTAAAAACTTTGACGGATTAACCTTACTGCAACAATCCTTCAAAAGTAATTATGTCTTAATTTCACACATGAATTATCTAAAGATAATAAGATTCCTTTTTTGGATGTTTTAATTGATACTAATTATGACACTTTTACCACTTCTGCATACAAAAAACTACAAGTGAAAACAACTACAGCCTCAATTACCTTAGCGAATGCCCCACTAAATATTAACGATCAATTATTTCCAACCTGGTTAATAGAACTCAACTCATTTCTTCTAGCAATAAAATATTTTATAAGCAATTGACAAACATCAAACAAACTCTTATCAATAATGGTTTTCCTAAATATTTGGTTGACAATGAAATTGACAGATACTCCTCAGACCTAATAAATAGACACACCCAGAAAACTATCCTCAGTTAACCTCTTTTACATAGGACAAATGCACATGCAATACAGCATGGATGAAAAGGTCCCTGAGTCTATAATACACTATACTATAATAATGTGTTCCCTGATGATTCTAACAAAACCTTAAAAATAATTTATACTATAGTAAATTCAAAACCTCTAACCTGGTAATGAGCAACAACCCTTCTCCAGCTCTACCGGGGTTGATAAAACTCATGTTGTGCATGAATTCAAATGCTGTTTTGAAGAATACTCTTCTAATCCAAATACATACATTGGATTAACGACTACCCGGCTCTGTAGACAATTAACTATGCATTAAAATGATTCTAGCGCCATTACACAACATCTTATGTCACATACTGTTTCCCTTCTGCATTCCGACATTCGTAAAATTCTTATCGACAATACTAAATTTATTGATCAACCAACAGACATTAGACGCCTTAAAATTTTTAAGGCACTACATATCAGAAGTTAAAAACCTCTTATCAATCGCACAGCTTACCAAGTTTATGGACACATACTACAATGTGTTTAGATAGTATACTAGAAATATAATTAAGGTAAATAATTTTGCCTCTGAGTAATTAGATAATTCACATAATTACTTCCCTTGAATTTTAAATTCCCTAATGTATATATTTTTACGGTATTTAAAAATCTTTAGCAACTCTAACTATTCCATATTATCTGATAATTCACGCCTCTACGTGATCACATATTTTCACGCTTGCACGTGATTACATTATTACTTCCCTTGAAATTTTTAAAAATTGTCTTAACATTTATTTATTTCTTCAAAATGTCGTAAGACGTTTTCTGCGACAAGGCAATTGTTGATGTTAAAAACTTTAAAACTGTAAATTTGACCCTGATGATGAGCGATGACGATTGAAAGTACTCGGTTAACCTATGGATAATATTTGCATAAATATAATTCGGAAATAAAAAGCCTCATTAGAAGATATAAGAAAATACAAAAGAAAAATCTGCAAGACTAAGTTGTCTCTATCGTTTAATACAACGTGTTTGAAAGAAAGGATGCTGCCAAAATATCGAGCGCCAATAGCCCAGAGGTAGTAATCGCCGACTGACGCCAATTCGGTCGGGTGTATAGTGATATCAAGTCCGTGAACGGCGAAGATAATCGAAAAAGATCTATTTAATATATTAAGCAATAAATCTGTTCAGAGAGCACAACGGATGTTATCCAGAGGAATATGTGTTGAGTTTTTCTTTTATATATGTACATATGTGTGTGTCTGTTTATGTGTTTGTGGTTTGAGTATGTGTTTGTGTAGTTAACATCTTCAAAACATAGCCACACATCATAACATCAAAATGTACTTATTTTATTTAATATTCGTGAACAGAAAGTATGGTACTTTTATGTTCAAGCATAATAAGCTCATAACCATATATTGATTATTTAACAGATTTTATTAAGCTAAGGGTTTTAATAAAGAATGATGTTTATTTATACCCATACATTTCTGACTATAGAATCATATTAACACAATGCAATAACTTATTTACCTGAATAGAATATTATTTTACTATTTTATAACTCAATCTTGGCTTCTAGATATTTAATATTCTTTCATGCGTTGATTTTGTTAATTTTGTCTACTGTTTCGAGTATATATAAATTAACATTAGTGTGTATGGTACTACGTCTATCTACTTCGTTTGATGTCAGTTCTTCAATATGGCAGTGAATGCTGGACAATATCATCAAAGGTTAAGGAAAAACTTGAAGCAAATGAAATGTGGTTCTAAAGAAGGATGCTGCGGATATCATGGACCGAGCATGTGAGCAATGATGAGGTTTTAGAAGGGATGAAAACGAAAAGGAAATTAATACTAAGCATCAGTAAAAGACAGCTGAGACATGTCCTGAGATATGTGATGAGGAAGAAAGGCTTAGAGACTCTGATATTCACAGGTCAGATAGAAGGAAAGAGACACAGGGGATAATATATTTAAAGGGCCTGGCCAGGTAGATAGCAGAGCAGTGTTGGAGTGGGGTAACAAGAGAAACCATGTTAAGAGCTACCATAGATAGAGAGACGTGGAAGGCGATGATCGCCTACGTCTTGAAAAGACATAGCACATTGAAGAAAAAAAGATCGTTTGAATTTTTATTTCTTAAATTTTTCACTTCTTAACAATGAACCTCAAGTTTTCTACTGGATTAATATTTTTTCTAATCGTGTCGCCCCCAAGCAAGGCAATTTAGTGCAACTGTTGAGCAATGGGTTACATAGAAGATAAGTTATGAGAAAGAGTGACAGGTTACAGAGGGTGTCAAGAAGAGGATAGCAGAAAATGAGAATACGATGACAGTGGAGTAGACGATGAAAGGAGTATTAGAGAGAAAGAGAGAGAGTCAGAGAGAGGATGCAAGTTAGTGAGATAGGAGAAGACTATTGACTTTATATTTGAATTCTTGAAGATTGTAGCTGTCAGGAAAGCAAGTAAATGGAAGTGAATTCCACAGGCGGGAAGTGCGAGAGAAGACTAATTTGCATTTACAATTTATTGGTTTCACAGTAAAAGGGTGAGACCTATTTGCTAATCTGGTTGCTCGAACAAATTCATGTATGAGCGGTACCAGTGAGCTAAGTTCATCGAAGCAGAATCCATGAAAATATTTGTAGAAGAGACACAGAGAAGCCACATTGCGCTGGTGAGAAAGTAAGTGTATCCGAGCTGCCAAGTCGGGAAGGAATCAGAAGAAGCGGGAGGTAGTAAAATATTTTTTGGTGTAGTTGGAAATATTCAGCTTAACGGAATATGAAAGAGCATTGCAAATGTTGTATTCTAGTCTAAGGACTTACAATATTTTTTCTTTTGAATTTGTCTTGATATTACAATGTTTAAATTTGCTATACTAACTTGATACTTTACTCTATCGGTTGTCTTTTAAGTACATTTGATTGAATAATTCACTGTAGGACCCATCGTTTTGTCCAACATCATGTCATTCTAATATAGCTTTTTTCTTCAATCAAACTTTTAAAATCAGTTCACATGAACTTCTTCGTCTAATGAATGCGTTTCACTTTACAATGTTTGCTCGGAGGTTGGTGGTTTCATGCCGTTTTATATATCAACCAGCTAATAGCTTTGCAAAATCTGGTCTCTTCGTTAAAAATATAGCTTTTTAATCACCCATGTTAAAGTATAAATTTAAATATCCCAAAACACGTATTTATGTGCAATCTGCTGAACAACCTTCTGTTTCGTAGATAACTAAATAGAACATTTTTTGTTCTCAGATATCGGATGAGATAATTCCAATTAACCGGTTCTAGCTATTGTATTTGTAAAGAAGTATTATTTTGATATTACCACATGATGGTAATGCTATTGTATTTGTAAAGAAGTATTATTTTGATATTACCACATGATGGTAATGCTATTGTATTTGTAAAGAAGTATTATTTTGATATTACCACATGATGGTAATGCTATTGTATTTGTAAAGAAGTATTATTTTGATATTACCACATGATGGTAATGCTATTTTTGTAACCGATCTTTTTCATTTTCGTTTTATTTTTATTCTCATTTTTATTTATTTGCTGTTGATATTTCTTCTGATTTTAAAATGGATTTTTTACATCATTGATAAAATCAACATTACGTAAGGGAAGTATCATGTTGAACTATGTAATCACTGAAGTTAAAAAAAAATGTCGATGTAGATCAGTACCTAAATGGGGACCTTTGGGAAATAACTGATGCTGCATGCTTTGGTATATGGGTGGTATAATCGATAACGGCTCAGGGTTGGAAATCTAGTTTGTTTTTTTTGTTTTTGTTTTTTCACTAACAAGCAAATACCCTTTGGAAAGGTATGAATTAACCTCTTCTCCACACTTATTGGGTAATAAGTAGATTTTTTATAAGTGAATCATTATCTCCAAGATATTCTTTACAATCTAGAAATGTTTCGTGATTTTGAGTAACCTGCAAGCCATAAATCAACAAATCAACGAATCAACAATTACGAACACGATTGTTATTTTTCTGCTGTTTTTTTTTTTTTTTTTTTTTTACATACATTGGCTCTGAAGAAACTTTTTTTTAATATACTGGTTATATTTTTTCCGTTCTGTGATTATCGAAATACAGTTTTACTTTTGTTTCTTTTCTACACAAGATTTTCTTATCTGAAACAGTGCATCGGGTTCGGTTATGTACAGTTCTTTATCTGGGCTATATTCAGATCATTTTTACAGATATGTAACACAACATATACAATCCCAGTTAGTTTCATATATATTGGTATATTTTTATTTGTGTGTGTGTTTGTGTGCGTGTGTGTGTGTGTGTGTGTGTGTGAGAGAGAGAGAGAGAGTGTGCTAGCGTACAGGTGGTAATGAAAATCTGTATATATATTTTTTATTTTGTCTTTAATTTCTCTGTTCATGAGAGACAAGTTCAAATCACACCAGCATAGATTATTTTCGGAAGATGAGTTCCTGCTAATATTGAATTGGAGAGTCAATCTCGGACCGGATGTGTGGTGCAGGGGATATCGGTTCGGAATGAGAAATCAGAGAGCCGTGTTCGAATTCCATCTGGATTCATTTCATTTACCTACACACAATGCCCTTAGGAAAGGTATTAATCTGTCTCTTCCTTTCAGTTATGGGTTAAATAACAGAACAGACTGGGTTCTATAGCCTTAGTTGGCACCCAGCCTACCGCAGAAAGTAATGGCAACCTACTTCGTGATTATCTTCTGCCCAGTCAGTAATGTCACTTTCGAGACATGATCGCCCAAGTGTGTTTATCACATATGACGCTTAACTGATTGACTGAATCTCAGACCGTGTGTGGAAAATGTGTGAAAACCATACCACATGTTGACCATTGATAATAACGTAAGGTAAACGGAACTGTTTGGGACATGTCGATGTTTGTGCTAGCAAGAAGTTACATGCCATCGTGATCGAGGTTGTGAGTGTGCTAACATTGGTCACATCAGATGATCTATTCTCTCACAGAAACTTTAAGCAAGTTTCGCTCAACATAGTTGCACTATAAACCAAAAGTGGGCTATTTGTATTGAGAAAAAGTAGATGAGTTTGAGCAGGCGTCTACAACAGTGATTCCTTCTCTAGTAGGGTTCTGTTGGGAAACCTTTAGCCCACCATTCTTATTAATGAACCAGTGCACTTGTGTTAGATATTTCTTTTACTCTAAAATTATCGAGTATTTCAATTCATGGACTAAAACAAATGAAGTAAAGTCCCGACTTCTTCTTCTATGTGCCCTGTCCTTTCAAGACGTAGGCGAACATGGTTCTCCACGTCTTCCTATCCCTGGTGGGTCTTAGTATGTTTTCTCCTGTTACACCTTGCAAGCCCCGTTCCGTCATCCACCTGATCAGCCTCTTCAAATATGTTATCCGGTGTCTTCCTCTGTCTCTTTTTCCTTCTATCTGGCCTGTCAGTATTAGGTTTTCCAAGCCCTCCTAATTCATTGCATGTCCCAGGAACGTCGGTTGTCTCTTCCTGATTACTCTCTATTAATTTCCTTTTCGAAGCCATTCCTTCTAACACCTCATTGTTGCTCGCATGCTGGGTCCACAATATCCGCAGCACCCTTCTGTAGAACCACATTTCCGCTGCTTTGAGTTTTGTTCTTATTTTCGATGATATTGTCAAGCATTCACTGCCGTATTGAAGAACTAACATAGCATAGTAATCCAGCACTTTTTTGATCGTTTCTAGTGAAATTTTCCTGTGTCTTACTACTTTACACAGCTTCTGGAACGCGTTTTTAACCATGCCAATTCGTCTTTGGATCTCTGTATCGCATTTTTCATCTCCTGTTAGAACACTTCCTAGATAGTTAAATTTTTGTACTTGCTTGATTCTGGTATCCCCCATCTGTATTTGGAATTTTGGGTTGCTCTTTCTGCTGATGACCATGCATTCAGTTTTCTTAAAGTGTATTTGTAGTTTTCTTTTGTCACTCTCCACAGCTATCTTCTGTAGGAGGTCTTGCAATTTTCTTTCCGTGTCTGCAATCAGCACTGTGTCATCTGCATAGCTTATGTTGTTCAAGTTGTGGTCTCCAATAACAAATCCTGACATAGCATTTAGGGTCCTTAAAATATACTCACTGTACAAGCTGAACAGACCCGGTGAAAAACCTTTTTCCATCTTTGTAAATCTGCTGAAATCGTTACAGTTTGCTGCCAGTAGAGATTCTTGATTACTCTGATATCTTTCTCAAAAATGGTTGCTTTAGGAGATTGCAACGAACAAGGAGAAATCCCATACTGTTTTCAATATTCGCGCAAATGTCAAAAATGCTACCGATTTCAAATACATTCAATGCTATTGCAGGCTAATATATTCTGATTAGTGCCGCCGAACAAATGAAGTCAAGTCACCTACTTTCCGTTAAGTCTCTTCCAAATTATCGATAATATAAATAATGCTACTACTTTTTAAATGGTGGCATATATTCATGACTATTGCAGGCACACATAAGTTGATCAGTGATTCCGAACAAATGAAGTCAAATCACCTACTCACTGTTTTAGTCTCTTCAAAATTCTCGTTAATTTAATTAATGCTACCGATTTCAAATGGTGGCATATATTCAAGACTAATCAAAAAGAACATATCCTGTTGAGTATAAATTATGTTCTACAATTTCTTCTTCTTTGACACACTTACAATATGTTTTCAATTTTTTGTGGCACTTTTAAATTCAATCTCTTATATTCTTGATTATGAGCTTGAAATATCTGACGTACATTTTCTGAAATTCATATAATTATTATTTTTTTTATTCTATAAGATTATGAGCGTGATTGAGAAGGACTAAAGAAAGAAATTCCAGTTTGGCTGCTGACAAACCAACTGAAATTGACTCTCGCTCTGGTCACTCTATAGAGAGACGTCACTCACCGGCCGTCATGTGACTCATATGACTTATCTTCCCCAAAAAGTGATATATGACTTCTGTATCTTTACAAGATGATGTGCGCTGTGGTGTAATAGATATCGGCATGGATGTATTCGTTGCATTCACTTACACGCAAATACCCTTTGTTAAGTTATTAATGTATCTTTTATACCCCTCCACCTCTTCTTCCTCCAGCTTGGGTTTAATAGCAAGACATGTTTGGTGCTATAGCCTTACTTAAATTGCAGAAAGAAATGGCGAACTGTTACAGAAAAATCATCTGACTAGTCTATCATGGATAAAAAAGACACGATTACCCAAGCGTATAACACATGTAACACTGAACTGACTGAGTGATCCTTACAAGGTATATTTCACATTATAAGTGACAGATGAGATTTACTACATATTCTGAAAGGCCGCATCCAATCGCTCCTTTCTCTATGGCACGTATGTGGATTTATATTTTCAAATATTTTTTTCTTTAAAAGTAAAAATGAAGGAATGCGTTTCCGTCATTTAATGTATTTTTATTTCCGAAAAAAAAAAAAACGAAATATAACACTGGAAATGAATAACGATAGATATAGTCCCATAATGATTACCATTCATAAGTAGTTTGCAAGTTTAAGAAGTGGACAGCTTTTTTGAGAAAAACCCAAAAGCTTCTGTCTGGTCGAGAGTTCTGTATATGATGTGACAATATGATGGTCGTTCTTCAGATTATTCGTTTATAAACAAGGAGCAGGCTTTTTTTTCGAAATGTTCATTTTTGTTTAGTTTCAACGTAGTAGTGATGGATTGTTTACACTCACTGTTTAGTGGATTACAATATTTCCAAAAAATTTTCGAACAAGGCAATTCAGCCATTTTTATGCTGATTATGTTACCATAACGTTTCGTTTGATTTATTATACAATATTGCTTTTGCATATCACCCATAACGAAAAGGATACTTTTCTTTTACTGAACAAGATGATGAACCGGAAATTGTAGCTTACGTGTAAACCAGTACATTTTATACAAACAACGAACGAAAAATAGGCGATACCGTGTACCTCGGGAGAAGTGAATACAATTAAAACATGGGTGTTCCACTGTCTAGGAGTTAGAATAGCTTAAAAAAAGAAATAGTTCACTCTGCGGTACGAGTACATCTTAGAATGTTAAAACATCCCTCTAAATTTAACTATAAACAGATAAGTTTACGTAAAAATAGATAAACAGATGGATAGTTTTGAACAATGGAAGATATATATATATATATATATATATATATATATATATAGATAGATAGATAGATAGATAGATAGATAGATAGATAGATAGATAGATATGAACACTTTTAGAGAGATAAATAGATAGATAGAAAATGTTTTCAAAAATAAAAAAAAATAAATATCACAGTGAATATAAAACTATTTTTTTTTTTGTCTAATAATTAAGTTTATTAAAATAAAAAAAGGAACGGACTTAATTATTTTTTGTTTTAAATCAGCTAAATAATTTTGAAAGAAATATAAGCAAAAAATATGTGGAATAAAGATATTTCCGGTGAAGACTGAAAAAATAAACCGCTTAAAACAAGCTCGACTTGTTCATAGTTGATAGAATTGTAAATGAAATATTTTTGTAGTTTTCGCTTTTCAATTTACTTTAACTTACCCAAAACTGCACGATTGAGAATAAAATAAAACACTTTATGAAGGCTATTTTCTATATTTTATTTTCAAAACCCGTTGTCAATTTGACATACTTATCTCTTTTATTAACACCGGAAGAAATTAAAAATATTCGATTATGTTACTATTTAAATGCATTTGCGCAAAAATTGGTAATTATTTAGAGAAAAATATTTTGTTCACTTATTCCTTACGAATATTAGAGCAGCGGAATAATACCAAAAGACCTATGCAAGTCGATATTTATAGCACTGCCGAAGAAACCTGGTGCAAACGAGTGCGAACTACACAGAACTATCAGCTTAATGAGTCACATTATAAAACTGATTGTCAGAATCCTGATGAATTGAGCGAGAAGTAGAATCAGGCCAGAGATAGTGCAGGAACAGTGCGAGTTCGTCAAAGACATTGGAACAAGGAACGCCATATTCATGATTAGGATGCTCTCTGAAAGGGCATTACAAACGAAGAAAGACTTGTACCTATGCTTCATTGACTACGCGAAAGCATTCGACAAGATACGACACAAAGAATTGATGGAGATGCTTGGCAGCCTCCACATTTTCTGGAAAGACATAAGAATAATCAAGAATCTCTACTGGCAGCAAACGGCCTGCATACGGACAGGTAACGACCTCAGTAGATACACAAAGACAGAAAGCATAAGATAAGGATGTGTCTTTTCACCGGATTCGTTCAACCTATACAGCGAGAATATTTTGAGGACCCTAGATGACACGCCAGTATTTGTTATTGGAGGCCACCACCTGAACAACATAAGGTATGCGGACGATACAGTGCTGATTGCGGACACGGAAAGGAAACTACAAAACCTCATACAAAAAGTAGCAGTGGAGAGTGACAAAAAGGGACTACAAATAAACTTTAAGAAAACTGATTGCCTGGTCATCAGCAAAAGATACAACCCAAAATGCCAAATACAGGTGGGAGATAACAGAATCAAGCAAGTACAAAAATTTAAGTACCTAGGAAGTGTTCTAACAGGAGATGGAAAGTGCAACACGGAGATCCGAAGACGAATTGTTATGGCAAAGGACGCGTTCCAGAAGATGACCAAATACTAACACACAGGAAAATCTCAATAGAAACAAAGAAAAGAGTGCTAGACTGCTACATGATGTCAGTTCTTCAATACGGCAGTGAATGCTGGACAATATCATCGAAAATGAGAACAAAACTGAAAACGGCCAAAATGTGGTTCTACAGAAGGATGCTACGGATATCGTGGACTGAGCATGCAAGCAACGATGAGGTGTTGAAAAGAATGGCAACAAAAAGGGAATTGATACTGAGCATCAGGAAGAGACAACTGAAGTTCCTGGGACATGCAATGAGGAAGGAGAGCCTGGAGAACCTGATACTGATTGGTCAGATAGAAGGAAGGAGAGACAGAGGAAGGAAGAGGATAACATATTTGCAGGGTCTGATCAGGTGGATGACAGAACGCGGGTTGCCAGGTGCAACAGGAGCAAACATACTAAGGGCCACAAGAGATAGGGAGACATGGAGAACCATGATCGCCTACGTCCTGAAGGGACAGGGCACATAGAAGAAGAAGAAGAAGAATTCCTTACGTGAATTAGCACCTTTCTCTGGGTAGAGTTAGTTGTGGTTTAAAAATCGATCGACCTACCCTAGTGTACATGTATAGATTTAGGTAGGCACCTAGATAATGAATATAAGATATGAAGAAATTTGAATATGAACAGAGATGTACACTTGTAGACAAAACACTTTAGATAAATAGATATGCATAGACTGTTATTACTGAGCTAAAGAGTTCGGTAGAGAGATAATTAGATGATGCAGCCTTGACTCCTAAATCTCAAGACCCTCTGAATCATCATTAGCAGTCAATAAGTTGGCATTATTTATAATTCAAGAGACAGATTCTCGTGGAAGACTTGGTGAATAGACCCGATATCATTTTCATCTATCAGGATTAATATTATTTTTTGTTTTAATTAAGTAGTCCATCAAAGTCAATGTTGATATATTCTTTCAATTTCATTATGTGCATATAAGTATATGTCTTTTTTCTGACTCTCTATTACAGTCAGTTAAGTGCCATACGTGAAACACACTTGGGCGATCATGTCACGAAAAAGACCTGACTGACTGGGCAGGGGTTTATCCCGCAGTAGGTTGCCATTGCTTTCTGCGGTAGACTGGTTGACGCCCAAGGATATAGAACCAATCTGTCCTTTTATTCAACCCATAACTGGAAGGAAGAGACGGACTAATACCTTTCCCAAGGGTATTTGCGAGTAAGTGAATGCAATGAATTCAACTGAAATTCGAACTCTGCTCCCCGATTTCTCCTTCTGAGCCGATATCCACTGCACCACAACGCACATCCTGTCTCTCCATTTACACACATAAAAAACATAGAGATAGATAGATAGATAGATAGATAGATAGATAGATAGATAGATAGATAGATATTGAGAAAATGTACGATTAGACACATGACATTTGAGTTTGAATGACCAATTTACCTCTTCAACTTGCCACTCGTTTCAAATAAATCTGCCTTCACCTTTTTCCAATTGTACAGCTGTCTTTAGTCACTGATTGGTTGAAAAATAATTCGAATTTCTGTCTGACCAGAAAGTATGCGACCGATCTAAATGACAGCATTCGATGACCATTGTCCATAATAGTAGTTATGAAACACAATAAAGTAATGGACGTCGATGCTTAGCATAATTGATTTCCGAGACATGCATATTTGCATGTTGTGTAGTCCTATAGTGCGATCGATTTTTTTTTATTTTTGCGCTTACATCGACCTCGTTGAAAGAATAATATAAATGTTATCTAAGATTGTTTCAGTTGTGAAAACACAAGCAGAAGTAACATCCGCTTCATAAGTATGACTACATACGGCAGCAAGGACTCTGACCGGGATATTTTGAGGAGTTTGGAACCACCTCTTAATTGCTGTTGTTATCAGGCACACCTTGTTATGGACCCAGCTATGGGCAAATAGTCAGCCTAGAGTGAAAAAACTGTAGGTATTAAGAAACATTTTCACATTTGTCTATACTTCTGAGATGAAATAGTATTTATCTTTTTTACACTGTAATAATTAAAGTGATTTTATGTTATCAGAGTTAATTTTTTTAAAATTGAGGTTATTTTTCAAGGTCCTGAATAAATCAAAGTTCAAAAGAGACAATATCTTCTGAATATTGCGGGTAAGGTAACACATCCCAGTTAAGCTGCACCAATTTTTGCCGGGTCGCCAAATATGTGAGATCTGAAATTAAACTGATGGAAAACAACACCTTTCCTATTCGGCAATTCTGGGCGTTTTTCTTAAAATGCAGCCTTTAATTGGTCCATTTGGTAGTAGTACGCTTCAAAATTAATTGGCCGGTTACTTGGCAGAAGCTCATAATAAACTTTCCTTTCCAATTCCACTATATGCACGGCATGACTTTCTTAAGATAAAAACTTGCTTTCGGGTTGGCTATATTTGGCTCATATTGGTTATCCAATGATTTTTATTAGGTAAATATTTTAGTGAATTATCAATTTCTAATTCACAGTCACAATTTATTTAAAAAATGTGTATTTTTCTTTCGTTCATAAAGCAAATCACAGATACGGCAATGTATGAAGCCCAAGCCTTTTCCCAGCTATTGGTTAACTTGCATCATTAAACCATTATTCTTCTTCTATGTGCCTTGTCTTTTCAAGACGTAGGCGATCATGGTTCTCCGTGTCTCCCTATCCCTGGTGGCTCTTAGTATGTTTTCTTCTGTTACACTTCGCAACCTCTGTTCCGTCATCCACCTGATCAGGCCCTGCAAATATGTTATCCGCTGCCTTCGTCTGTCTCTTTTTCCTTCTATCTGGCCTGTCAGTATCAGGGTCTCCAAGCCCTCCTTCCTCATTGCATGTCCCAGGAACTTCAGTTGTCTCTTCCTGACGCTCACTATTAATTTCCTTTTCGTTGCCATTCTTTCTAACACCTCATTGTTGCTCGCATACTCGGTCCACGATATCCGCAGCATCCTTCTGTGGAACCACATTTCCGCTGCGTCGTGTTTTTTCTTATTTTCGATTATATTGTCCAGCATTCACTGCCGTATAGAAGAACTGACATAACATAGCAACCAGTACTCTTTTCTTTGTTTATAGTGAAATTTTCCTGTGTTTTAGTAATTTAGTAATTTAGTAAGCTTCTGCAATGCATCCTTTACTATGTCATCCCTCTAAAACTTCTTACAATTTGGAAAAATTAATTATATAAATTATAAGTCTTTGTACAAACGTTGCTTGTCTTGTAATGAAAAAGAAAAACATCTGTACTCGTAACCAACGCGTCGAAAAGAATGAAAGATGTCCAGCGTTAAGGCATGCACCTGAAACGTCCGTAATATAATGGTTATCTTGCTCGTCTTGGAGAGGTGGTTATTACAAAGGACTGTAATTTCAACAACATCTTATATTACACATCTAGAAAACTATTCAGAATCTACCGACCTTTCGACTCTAAAAACACCTGAAGATAGTTACGTATGCAAAATTTTAAATTCCCGCCCCGGGAGGGGATGAACAGAATGTCAGAAGAGTTCCATAAGATTTATAGTATGCTATTTGATTAATTTCTCTTAGTAACTAACGCGTTCTTACAAGTTGATTTCTGTTTGATTAAGTCCTCTAAGTAACTAAAACATGTTGACCTGTTGAATTTTTTTTTTTATAAGCGTTTCACCCTGAGCAAGGCATGTCACTGCCACTACTGCGCAGGGGGCTACGTAGAGTGGAGAAAGGCTGATTAAATATAGGAAATGTCAGAGGGTGGGTGATAGGCGGGTAAGGATACCGAGAATGAGGGTTGGGTAGATGAGAGTGTTCTGAGAATAGTTGGGAGTTAGTGTGATAGGAGGTGTCTATTGACCCTACATTTAAAAACCTGGAGATTGTAACTGTCGGGAAAGCAGACTTGTGGAAGGGAGTTCCACAGGCGGGAAGCGCGAGAAAAGAAGCTGTTGGAGTAGAATTAACGGTTACATCTTATTTGTTTAACTGTAAAAGGGTGGGACCTAGTTGCTAATCTAGTATCTCGTGTAAATTCGTGCTTAGGCGGCACCAGTGATCTAAGCTCATCGGAGCAGAAGCCATGAAAGTACTTGTAGAAGAGGCACAGGGAAGCCAAATCACGCCGGTGAGAGAGCGGCTGCAGCCGGTCTGCCAAGTCAGTATCAACCACGTTACAGATCCTCCTTTGTATTGTAGTGAAAATAATACCCGGTCTGACTGCCTTTTACCGGGTACACGGCCCTGAAGGTAAACAACGTCTTGAATAACATAGTTGATTAAATGGAATAAGCCTAATGAGCTAAAAAGAATTGGTTACCTTTTACCGATTAGATGATACCAGACGACTTTACTAAAAAAAAAGACAGCTAAATCGATAAGCCTAATTCATTAATTATAGTGACGTAATCATATTACAATATTTTGGAAAATACCCCTCAGGACTCGTCAGACAATCGGATCAACTATTGGGAATTTCCCAATTTTAATTGGTAACAATATTGTGTCGCCGACTAGAAGAAAGGAACACAAACACAGATGAAGATGTTATAAGAAATTGTATTTAGGAAAAGAGAGAAAAGAAGAAAGAATAGTCTCTTGCAAACAGTTGGGTTTATGGAACTTATCTTTAAAGATGTGTCCTTTTAGCAGCCTATATTTCCTGGCTGGTTGAAGATATAGAGCCTTAACTTCTGTGCTACAGTTTCTTTAAAATCCCCTCACGTATCCTGGGTCTACATGACGGAGAAGAAGACGGGGACGTCTTGTGTCTATAAGTCCCAACAAGAAAAATAGGAAGGGAGTTTGTAAAACCTGTTCACGTGGGGAGTGGTTGTGAATCTCAAAAGGTAGCTCGTGATTGGTTGTTTTTCAGCCAATCACGGGGCACCCAGTTCGCGACTCCGTAATAGTTTCTATACAACGTTACTGAAATAATGTTACTAATTTATATCTCATTGTCATGAGATTGAATATAACTGACTATTGAAAGTGTATCTTGTGCAATAATAAGCGAGATTCTTCCTGTACGTGCTGTATGCATTTATCACATAGGCGACCATGATTCTTCATAGTATCCTATCCCATGTGACACAGCATATTTTCTCCATTTTCATGTTTCTTGCCTACGTTCCGTCATTCGTCAGGTTGATGGTCCGCTATGTAATCTGCTCTCCATATAGCCTGTGAAGATCCACTTCTCCAAGGTACTTTAGAGGTCTCTTTTTGATTCAGAAGAAAAGTTTTCATTTTCTTGACATGTTCTTTAAGATTTTATCGTTATGTAACACTGCAGGCCGGTTGGCAACCCTCAGGTCAGATCCTGGTCGAGACGGCACCAGTTGCGACGCCCCAGACCGGGCTGGCCGTCTGTCTAATGTGACGCTCGTTCTCGCTGACGGTCGTGACGATCCCAGTTGTGACACTGCCAACCGGTTGTGTGGTTGGTTTAGTCGCTGTTGCTGGTCGTGACGATCTAGTCCGATGATGTCGCCACAAAAGCTGGATTACAAGACGTCTGTTGCAACAACGGGCCACTGTCCCACGTTGTGATTAGATCCCAGAGTTCACGTCGTGCAATCTTAATAGTCGTCTTTTTGAGCCAGTCCGGACACTGGTGTACACTTGTGGTTTGAGAAAAAAAACTTACGGTACCAAAAAAAAAAAAAAATAATACGATGAATGAACAAAGTCGAACACGCCTGGAGAGTTACGTAGAATGTCTTTATATAAATCTATAAACAATGTCTTTCTTTTCCCAGGAATACCGTTGTCGAAAGTGATATACAGTTATTTAAAATACTGGTTACAACGAAGGGAAAAGGTTCGGTAAATGCATCATAGCTACCAATCGTTAAATAAAATGTCTTGTCTAAGTTTCGTTAGCGTTGAAATAAACGGATCTCTTCAAATTTTCACTAAAGTCTTTTCACGTATTTCATTAAAGTTCTTTCGCCTATTCTCTATAATTAGGGTTGACAACTTTCTATGTAACTTCTAAAACAGCAAAGTTCTTTCGGGTTCTTGACGGAATATGACGGAATATGCCGAATCGGAGGCGGCCGCTGGCGGAGAATGTGGTGGTGTTGGCGGCGGTGGCTCTCTGCCCCAAAATCTCTGCGGCTTAACTTTTCTTGTCGAGCATCCATTTTTATAACCAATTTCGATCCTCTCTGGGGATCCGGCCGGCTCACAACTTTCGGTCAATGAAATCGTTTTCCGCCCACTCGATTTGCGGAAGGTTTTAGATCGACAAATGAGATTTTGCCAACTCTCATCGGATTTCGATTTCCTTCGGGTTCCCACAGACTCCTTCGTCCACCAAAGGGTCTGTCGAGGAACCTTGGCCTTCGTGTAACCTTATCAAATCACTCTGCCACTTGTTTTGTCTAAGTGTTTTCGGATTACCTGAAATGTTTATCTCAAACCCCGAAAGAAGAGAAATGTATATTTCATTTTTTTATTTTTTTGTCTTTGCCAGAATAATTAAATTTTACATTCCCCGGATTTTAGAAGTACTTGATGGAATTAAAATTATTATTTTTTTCCTAAGCTCACAACGCGTATTGCAATAAAGCATTAATGATACTGCCAAATAAAAAATCAATTTCTCTCTCCGTTATTTTAAACCAACCAAGAGAAAGTATCCCCGCGAAAGAAAGGAAAGTCTCCCTGTGGGAGATAGTGTTACAGTTACTTACTTTAGTTTAGTTTAGTAGAGTTTAGTTGAGTAGTTGTGCTCTCCTATGACACTGTCAGCCCTCTGCCTTCGGGTGGAGAGCGCTCTCTGCTTCCGAGCAGATAGCACTAACCCTGTCATGGTTCCGATGAAGGGTAGAATCACGACTGGGGAAAAATAGACAGATATTGGCCTGGCTATATGGCCGGGAAGACCCACAATAAAAAGACCTTGTGTCACATCTAGCCTGCGTGGGAAGGTAGGTAAATACCGTTACTTACTCTCCCCCTCAGATGAAATTCTCAGTGACATCCTACAGAACTATTTGTCTACTTCCCCCAGTTTTATCTTCATCTATAAACAGCATATCCATACTTGACGGCCATATAGAAATATTGTTATCTCATACCAGTTCAAGTTCTTATTTGGTTTCTGTTGTATCCCAGGCTGTTCGAATGAACAAAAACAAATTTTAAAAAATTAGCACATAAAAAAGCAATCTTTATTCATGCACTGTCTGAGAACAGTCAAGCATTGCATAAATTAAACAATTAATTGCGTGAATGTGTCACCTTGTCGCCAGGTTCATTTTAGAATTGGCGCGTTCGTCTCCAAGAACAAGGGAAGTAATTCAGTTGTATTTTAAGCTATCGTCCTTTACAAAGGAAAAAAATCAGTTATCCCTAAGAGTTTTTAAAGAAACGTTCCTGATTTTTAGTATTTTGTGAAGCTTTTGGAATCCATCTTTCGCTAATCAAACATGTGCTCGAAATTAGGTGTAAAGTTTTAGTTCTTCTTGCGTTTTCTTTTTAATTTATTCTTCACTATTAATTTTCAGCATTGTACGTTTGCGAAACAATTTAGTTTACTAATTATTTACTCACGTCTTTACTTCCTCCAGAAACGTAGATCTGGTAATCTGTACTAAAGGCCAATCTCCATGGAATGAAAAACGTTCCGGGACCATTGAGAATTATTTTAGTTTTCTGAAATAGTGAAACACTAAATCAAAGATTTTTTAACTCGTCAAATTATTACCATGACCCAGAGTCCCGTAACTCATATGGGTCGTAGGGACACTGCACTATATGGCAAGAGCTCAATACTCCCCAGCTAGGTTTGAATTCTGATTTTTCATTAGGATGTACGTTGTGGTACAATAGATATCGTCTCGGAATGAGATTTTGCAGAACCAAGTTCGAATTTCAGTTGCGTTCGTTGAATTCACTAACACACAAATCCCTGTGGGAAAGGTATTATTCCGTCTCTTTTTCTTACACCGTCACATTGGGTTCAGTAGCCTCGGCTGGAAACCAGTCTACCGCTGAAATTAATGACAACCTACTGCAGGAAAATCTTCTACCCAATCAGTCATTTCCGTTTGAAGACATGATCGTCCAAGCGTGCATCACGTATGGCATTTAACTGACTGACTGATACTATTTGCCAGAACCGACTATAGAGCCTTGTCGCTCCGAAAATATGCTAATACCTTGCTGGAGAAATTATGGGTTCAAACATTCAAAAATTTTTTTTTATGTGTAGGCAAATGTAAAGATTTCGACTAGAATTCGAACACGGCTCTCGTTATTGTGCCGCAGCCTATCAAACCACATGCGAATCCCATTACTGTTTATCAAACGTGAATCAATATTTGTTTTGAGTGAGTAAAAAAATAAATGTAATCATAATAGCCTCGTCAGAGCAGCCTAATAGGTATCTATTATTGGACAATGGAATCACTAGGCGGGTCCTGTGTGCACAGCGTATTTTGATGTAATTATGGGGTTGATGATGGGAAATCTTTAATACGACAGGACATATTCGATCTTAACACATCAAAGTACATTATTCGAAGCCAAATTTCAATTACATCAGATATCAAGTCATACACACATCCAGAGATATGCGTATATATATATATATATATATATATATATATATATATATATTGAAGGACAAAGGTAATCAAAGGTGTAATTGTTATCGCATCGCTCACACATAATGTTCCCTTTCAAATAATTAAGTCTAACAATGGATGCAAACTTTTCATGTCCGTGTTAATGTAAAGCGTGCGTATACTATAGCTCTGTTTATTTATCGAACAAAACATCGGAAAAATCTTATCAAAGAAATATATGCGCTCTCCTGCTAGACTCGAACATGCTAACCCAGGATCAGGACAACCGTCGTTAAATGCGACGCGCTTTACACACGAAATGCATCGATGCTCAATCAATGTTGATTAGTGACTTGAAACATAAATCACTCTCAGACTGCGGATGCGCGTTGTGGTGCAGTGGATATCGGCTCGGAACGTGAAATCGGGGAGCCGAGTTCGAATTCCAGTTGAATTCATTGCATTCACTTATGCGCAAATACTCTTGGGAAAGGTATTAATCCGTCTCTTCCCTCCAGTTACGAGTTAAATAACAGAACAGATTGGATTCTATAGCCTTGGCCGGCAACCAGTCTACCGCAGCAAGCAATGGCAACCTACTGCGAGATAATCTTCTGCCCAGTCAGTCATGTCTCTTTCGAGACATGATCACCCAAGCGTATTTCACGTTGTCACTTAACTGACTGACTGACTATTATACTCTCGAAATATGCATAACTGCTAAGTTTCGTATTTTAACAAAAAAAAAGTTATATCAAATAATTCGAAAAAATGTTATGTATTATTTTTTATAAATCCGAAAAAATTATCGATTAATAATTCCAATATAAATAAATATATCTTT
This sequence comes from Ascarosepion bandense, assembly GCA_037127315.1. NCBI lineage: Eukaryota > Metazoa > Mollusca > Cephalopoda > Sepiida > Sepiidae > Ascarosepion > Ascarosepion bandense. The sequence continues at coordinate 2,043,598 of JBBBDQ010000727.1, read as the reverse complement.
CATTAATAAGTGTTGGGTCTACTCTAATATACTTATTCACTAACACTAATGCTCAGGCAATAAAACCTGTCGGATGACTAAATAAAAATAACGTTTGAAGTTATAAACAGTTCTCATTGAAAATATATCATAAACTGATTTTGTATGTGTGCATACGTGTCCACATACAGGGTGTGATGGATACATTGCAGTCTAAATTAAGAAACAATAAAGGCTTAAGGCCTATCACGTTGAATACACCGATTCTCGCTCGATCACCGAAGTTAAGCAACATTGAGCCTGGTCAGTACTTAGATAGGTGACCGCTTGGGAATACCAGGTGCTGTAAGCGTTTAGTGACGGATGTGCGTTGTGGTGCAGTGGATATCGGCTCGGAAAGAGAAATCGGTGAGCCGAGTTCGAATTCCAATTAATTGAATACTCTGCATTCACTTAAGCACTGGTACCCTTGGGAAAGATATTAATCCGTCCCTTCCCTCTAGTTATGGGTTAAATAACAAGGGTAGGACTTAAGGTCCCTGCTCTTAAAAAAACAAATCCCAGTGAATCAGGATACTCGAAAAGAAAAAAGTTGTAAAAATAAAATAAACTTACCCAAAAATCATTGGTTATGACCTAAAATGATCCCATAAGAATTGATAGGTCGTTAAACCTCGAAACAAACAAACGAAAAAATAAAGATAACACTGACATCTCTCGTCGATGGTATCCTTGTTTAATTTGGTGAATGCTGCCATAATACTTGCCTTCTTTGGAGTTACAAGGAGTTTTGATGCTCTCTCGCTGAAATGCGCCCACGCAATAATAATCATGGGTTTGATGTCTGGTGAGTTAGTTGGCAAGATGTTGGAGGCGATATGGTCGGAGAAATTGTCTGACGGTGTGGGAAGAAGAGGCGTGCGAGAAATGAAAAAATATAAAATAACGATAGTTTACCTATCGCAGCCTATATATGTGTATGTATGTGTGCGTGTGTAGATATGTGTGTGTGTGTGTGTGTGTGTGTAATAAATAAATATTTTTCCTCTGCGGTAACACAACTCTAAGGATCTAATGCAATCGTCAGGTGATGATTGAAAAATGCTGAAGTATGCTTTTACATGAAACTCTTAATCGTGGAACCGGTGTGAGAAATGTGTCTATTTACTATTAATAATTGTTTATATTTCAGATACCTACCTCCTATTAGCATGGACCAAGCTTATCTCCCAGAGTGTAAAACACTACGCCTCCTTGGTTTCACACTTTCAGCGGACCTCAAGTGGAATGACTATATCGAATCCATTGCTAAATCCGCTGCTATGAAAGTCGGTTACCTGTGCAGGGCCCGGAAGTTTTTTCCGTCTGAATCTATCCTGCACATATATAAATCTACCATCCGCCCATGTATTGAATACTGCTGCCACATCTGGTCGGGTGCCTCTGCTATTCTCCTCGGGGTTCTTGACAAAATACAACGGAGAGTCTGTAATATGATCGACACCGACTTGGCAGACCGGCTGCAGTCTCTCTCTCACGGGCGTGACCTGGCGTCGCTGTGTCTCTTCTATAAATACTTTCACGGCTTCTGCTCCGATGAACTTAGATCACTTGTGCCGCCTAGGTACGAATTTCCACGAGATACTAGATTAGCAACTAGGTACCACCCTTTTACAGCTTCTTTTCTTGCACTTCCCGACTGTGGAATTCCCTTCCACATGATTGCTTCCCCGACAGCTACAATCTCCAGGAGTTTAAATGTAAGGTCAATAGACACCTCCTAACACACTAACTCGCATCCATTCTCTCAAACACTCTTCCCATCTACCCAACCCTCAGCCTTGGTACCCTTACCAGTCTATCACCCTCCTCATGACATTTCCTAAATCTAACCACTCTTTCTCTTTACCTTCCCCTATGTAACCCCTTGCGCAGTAGTGCCAGTGGAATCCCTGCTTGGGGTGAAATGATAAAAAATGAGTTATTTACAATATTACTGGCTGTTATTCAAAAACATCCTCGTTTCGGAAGTTGTACGCTCAGACGTTCATATCACAGAAGCCTAAAAGTCGATCTGGGGTAGATTGTTCTCATTCTAAGACATGTTTTAGTTATTTCAATTTAACACACTTGTTTAAATTTTTTGTCACAATTCTTTAGGTCAAGTCACTGTATCTAATCAATGTTTTTATCCACTAAACCTTGTGACCTAGAGGACATCAATGTATGAATTTTGGGGGATTATAAACCTAATGTATCAGTAATCTTGACCTGTTCAAATTTAGACTTTACCGTAATCTTATCTCCTATCCCTACACTTTGCCTTCTAATGTAACACTCTACCTTTTGTGGTAGCCTTATTGTAAAAATGCACAACAAAATATATTTTATTAATATCAGCACTCAGTGTGTGATGTTGTGTCTGCGGATGACTATTTACACTCTCACACCCTTGTCGAGCACTCTGGAAGAATGGTAGAATTTGAAAAACATTAGCTACTCTGGCATGTACACATCGCTCATTCCGTAATGAATTAGAGCACTCTGGCTATTGGGCGTGTATAATGACAATGTATACGCTATAAAGTCTGCCATATTCTACCGAACGCCTATAGCCCAGAGGCAGAATCACCGACTGACGCCAATTCGGTCGGGTTTCAATCCTGGGTTTAAAGCAATCGGAGTCTAACCGTATTGATGAACTGTGATACAGTGAAACAGATCTGTTTGCGGATGACTATATATATGTTCAATCTTAATATTGGGTTTAGGGAATGTGCTATTTGTTTTACATTTTTAATTTTTAATTTTTTATATCATAGTTTGGGAATCGCTTTCTCTCTTCAATTTTTAATTTTGAATCTTCGATTTTTAATTAGATCATTTTTTGGAAATCATTTTCACTATGAAATTTGTAAGTTTTAAATTTTCTATTCTCATATGAATTTATATTCTCATATCTGGTCAATATATGATTCGATTTATTATGGTTATGGTTATTAACCTTACTGTAATTTTATTTATGGTTATAAATTTTACTCTAATTATGGTTATGGTTATTAACCTCGCTCTAATTATGGTTATGGTTATTGGCCTTACTCTCATTATGGTTATTGGCCTTCCTAATTATGGTCTTTAACCTTACTTTATAATTAATATTGATCAATATCAATTGTGGTTATTAACCTTACTTTTAGTTAAAACTAATAATGGTTCTACACCATATTTTAATTCTTAACTTCTATTTTCATATCTATTCAATATATAATTCATCTTATTTTGGTTATGGTTATGGTTATTAACCTTAATTGATCCTATTCTAATATTGATTATTAACCTTACTCTAATTATGGTTATTAACTTTACTAATTTTATCTATTAAACATACTTTCTAATTAATCTTAATTAATACCGATTATGGTTACCAACCTTACTCTTTTAGTCAATACTAATTATGATTATGCACCTTATTTGTAGTTAATATTAAACCTTGTAAAAAAATTTTTCACATATATATATATATATATATATATACACCTATATGTATGGGTCACATACTTGGCTCTTATAGTATTTTTTTAGCATGATTGTATGTTAGCTCTCTGATGTGCTTGCAGTTTACTGTGATTTCATGCCTCTGGTTTAAAAGCTTGTTACTGTTCATATATTTAAATATCTCAGTTTTTTCTTGAGGAGAGAGGAAAAAATAGATATGTATAATATAGGACTATATAGAGACGACGGACTCATGATAATTAATGAATCTACTGGAGGTAAGTTCCATAAAATCAGGAGACTAATTCATAAAGTCTTTAAATCCTTCGGTCTTAACGTAGTGATTAACCCCAACATCAAGCGAGTAGACTTCTTAGACATAACATTAGACTTAGTATCGAACACTTTCCAACCTTACATGAAGAACAATTCGAACCCAATCTATATAAACCCCAACTCTAACCACCCACCATCCATTATCAAATACATCCCATCATCAATAGAACGCCGCATTAACACACACTCATCCAGTAAAGAAATATTCAATAAACACAAGGTAATTTACGATAAAATCATAAAGGATAGCGGATATCAATCATCAAAAATCAATTTTGTGGAAAACTTCAGAAGTTCAAAGAGCAAAAATAGGAACCGAAAAATCATATGGTATAACCCTCCTTTTAATCAATCAATTAACTTCAAACTGGGACATAAATTTCTTCAACTAATATATAAGCATTTCCCCCAAAATAACCCTCTACATAAAATATTCAATAAAAATACAATTAAACTAAGCTATAGCTGCTCCAATAATCTAGAAAATATAATTAAAGTACAAAACAACAAAATATTAAAAACACACAACAAAAATAACTCCAACACTAATACCAATCCGACCCATAATTACAACCCCTGTAATTGTAGAAACCCTAACCAATGCCCCATGAACAACAAATGTCAAACGAAATCCCTAATATATATGTGTGTTCGATCTCATCCATGGAGAATCCTTTGTATATCGGAAATACCAAGAACGTATTTAAAAAACGATTTTATAATCACCTGTCATCCTTCAATAACAAAGAAAACAAAACATGACATCTCTCTCCAAATATTTTTGGAAGTTAAAAAACGAAAATAAAACACCTAGAGTTAAATGGAAAATCCTTAAACAAGCAAGAACACCTAAATCTATAAAGAAACCATGTTTCCTCTCTACTCAAGAAAAAATTGAGATACTTAAATATATGAACAGTAACAAGCTTTTAAACCAGAGGCATGAAATAAGTGTATAGCCATAATTAGTATTGACTAAAAGAGTAAGGTTGGTAACCATAATCGGTATTAATTAAGATTAATTAGAAAGTATGTTTAATAGATAAAATTAGTAAAGTTAATAACCATAATTAGAGTAAGGTTAATAATCAATATTAGAATATGATCGATTAAGGTTAATAACCATAACCATAACCAAAATAAGATGAATTATATATTGAATAGATATGAAAATAGAAGTTAAGAATTAAAATACGGTGTAGAACCATTATTAGTTTTAACTAATAAAGTAAGGTAATAACCACAATTGATGTTGATCCATATTAATTATAAAGTAAGGTTCAAGACCATAATTAGGAAGGTCAATAACCATAATTAGAGTAAGGCCAATAAACATAACCATAAATAGAGCGAGATTAATAACCACAGCCATAATTAGAGTAAGATTTATAATCCTAAATAAAGTTACAGTAAGGTTAATAACCATAACCATAATAAATCGAATCATATATTGACTAGATATGAGAATAGAAATATATATGAGAATAGAAAATTAAAACTTACAAATTTAATAGTGAAAATGATTTTCAAAAATGATCTAATTAAAATCAAAGATTCAAAATTAAAAATTGAAGAGAGAAAACGATTCCCAAACAATGATATAAAAAATCAAAAATTAAAAATGTAAGACAAAAAACACATTCCCTAAACCCAATATTAAGATTAAACATGCAAACTTACACCGATTGTAAAGACTCTGCAAAAATAAGAATAAGCAAAAAAAATATCTGCACCAACTAATAAATTCCAACGGTCACAGACTGACTACATTATCTTGCTAACACCCACCAACACACACTAACACTCTCCACAAAAAATTCTAACTGTCAACGAAATATCACAATATCAACCCCCCCAGCCAATACCCCTAACAAAACGACATAAATGAAAATGAAAAGGATTCCCAGTACCACATCGCCTGACGAAGCATCGGTACTCCGATGCAGAAACGCACGCGCCTTCGTAGCGTTTATATACAGAGAAGTTATGTACATGTTCTAAAATATAATTTATAATATATATATATATATATATATATATATATATATATATATATATATATATATATATATCAGAAAATAAAAACAAATAAAAAGGTGAGGTCGCATACATACATACCGATAGATACAGAGATCGATTGACTGCGGCAGATAGATAAAAAGGAACATTTAATGGAGTTTTTTTTTTATCTGAAATTACTTCTTATTTCTATAAAGTTTGCCATTCATTGGGTGCATGGATTTAGAATGATATCACTAATTTTATTGATTTATTTATTTTCTTAAAATATGGAATTACTTAAATTTACAATAAACTGAGAAATTACCTTAAGGAATGATTATATCAACGACAGAATGCGAACAAGTGTCCATGTTTTTTGTATAAAAAGGACTACTTTTTTAAAGCTGAAATGTTCTGCTACTAATAATGTTTTTTTATAATAACCAATATATATAAATATATTTCAACAGTTTTATATATATATATATATATATGTCAAAAAAAATAAATTGCAAACATTGTGTCTTCTTACTTTTAATGAACTCCGTTCATACTCACGAATAATCTTTGGCGTATTATAATTGAAAGATGTCAGAAATGAGCTGTAATTTTGACAGATGTTATTATAATTCATTTCTTAATGTTCGCAATTACTTGAAATCTCCTTCTGAGATCATCTTTGGAGGTGTGAGTGGTGGTAACAAAAATTACAGCAAAAATATGTTGCTAAAAATTACTGTAATTTTTTCTTGCTTCAAAAATAACAGTTAACAAATTGCTTAGCGTTCATTAGGACGTGAAAATTATCCAAGATAGAATGTTTTTTTATATTGTAATGTCATGGTCATGCACGTGTTAAAGCATGAAAAAAACTGTTCTTTTTATAAGCATTTTAGAATATTACTACAGTATTCATAGCTGATTCTATTAATTGACAGCTTAAGTATTTTTTTATGAATATTGCCTCAAGAATCTGTAGTTCCCTTTTGTTGTTTTCTTGGTGTACGATAGTTATAGACAGGAATGTTGTTGTAGACATGTAGAAATAGACGTGTGTGTGTGTGTGTGTGTGTGTGTGTGTGTGTGTGTGTGTGCGGTATAAGTGTTATTTCTGGTGAGAAAAGAAAGAATGAAAATCTTCTAAATATTGAAAGATTTATCATTTTATTAATGCCTTTTGATAAAAAAAAACTCGAGTATCTTCCTTCTTCTATCTTTGCATTCAATTTCTTCATATTGTAGTTTCTGTGTTTTTGCTATATCATTTCATTTTGCCCTCTTTTGCATTTGTACAATTTTGTCAGTTTTCTGTTTATTTCGTTCCGTCTCGTCTTGCCAGAAACTCATTCATTCTTTCCAAATGTGCTTTGTCAGCGATTCAGCATCGTTTCGTATTTCGTTTTACAACGAAGTGAGAGTTTTCAAAGTTATTTTCGTTGGTAATGGAGTTCAGACTGGTTTCACTCTTTTTAGAAACCGCTATACAAAATCTTTTACACTTCACGGTAAAATAGTTAAATGCGTGTGGAATTAATTCAAACAAAAATTTCAGGGTTTGTCTTTTTGGATTTCCTGTAAAATATAATTGCATCCTTTCTTGACTACATTTAAGAAAATAATTACGTACATTGTAAACTGCGTGAAAAATCAATGGGATTTCAGGTAATTTACGGTAAAGCCAAAACACTTCCTCTAATTTTATAATGTAATTACAGGTTCGGATAGATTAATTTTCATCTATTACGTGACTATGAAAATAACACTGGCCTCTCATTCTATCACATATATTTACGATAATAACACAAAAATGTCTTAAAATACTAGAGCAAATTTGTTAAGCGAAATTGCCATTGCTTCAAACACGGTCTTCCGAAGATTTCAGAATCTCCTAAAACTTTTCTAGACACACTTCATGGTTCAGTTGCTATTTTGCCAGACATAGGGTCTTCTAGCAACCATACTCTTGATCCAAGGTAGCAGTACCTCTTCAAGGAACGTAATGTAGTCCTCTGTATTGTGTCTGAGGCTTTGCAGAAAAAATGGATGGAGAATAATGTCGCTTTCGCTAATGATCTTTCCAAACACATTCATAATTTCAATTGGTCTCATCCAACTATTTCGGAATCCTCGACAACATCAGATTGACACCAAAACAATCTGAAATATTTGTATTGGAATTTCCGGTGCAAATGCCAAGCAGTGCAGCATGCAGCTTTCAAATTTCTAGCGGGGTGAATTGCATCATGATTTTTTTCTCATAGACAGTGCCTACTTAAACCTATCATACTGTGTAGCCGACAAAATCAAATCAAGACAACGCGAAATTTCATACACCAACATAAAAATATAAAAGGGCGACAATTTACACATCGCAAACTGTGTTTTTTATATATATATATATATATATATATATATATAGATAGATAGATAGATAGATAGATAGATAGATAAAGTGATTACTCATTTGTTTTGGCCCTAATGCAATCTTAGATTTATAGTTAATGTTAATTTTTTAATAATTTATCAAAAAGTTGTTTTTATTCTCATCCGGCATATAATTTTATTTTATTTTATTCCCTTTTGTAAATCTCTTTTCCTGCTAGGTTTATTTATTTTCTTCAGTTATTTAGCCAGATTATTTTGATATTAACCTATTTCATGAATCGTTACATTTTGCTTGACACATTTCTTATATATATATATATATATATATATATATATATATATATATATATACACATATATAATGTATTTCTATTCGCTTCTGTCACTAAGTGGCAAACTAACAGTTCGGACAGCAAGAATCTACAACTTTTTTCTTTCTTCCTTTTACCTTTTCGTTTTTCCTTGTTTTCGTTTTGTTACACACACAAATAAATAAATTTATCTTAACATAATGTTTCGTTATCGCTGTGATATTAGTGTTGAACGGATGCGTTGTAATGGTTATATGTTTTTAAGAAAATTTGAATTTTTATATATATATATATATATATATATATATATAAGAGAATGGCAACTCGTGAAGGCGGTATTTGTTTTTGTATCTGTTCAAACATGTTTATTTTTCTTCTCAATATATATATATATATACAGAAAAACGTTAAAATTTAGGTAGGGCAATTTAGGATTTCTGTTTTCTTTTAATTGATTTTGATAAAACCATTCTTACCCAGTTTGAACAATTGTAAATTTAACAATTTCCTAGCTGGTTTGAATATCGTTTTTAGATTTTCATTATTCTGCGTGACGTCCTTGAATTTTTTTTTCTGCTTCGAAACTTTTTGGGTGAACCCTGTTAATACAATAATGGCATGCAAAATTCGGTCTCAACGATGAATAAAAATCTAGCAACATCAAGAAAAATGCTAAGGCACCTCACTTCATCTTATTGCAGAAAAATTAGGTCTTCATGTAAACTCAGTTGAACTTTTTGCCAAGGACCAAACCATAGATTGCAAGACCTCCAAGACACTAAAAGCTACGAATTGAAGGTATATTAGCTGCAAGTTACGTGGGAAATCAAGATTAACAAACAAAGCCATTTTCACCCACATTGGTCTTCTTCACATACCGAAACGTACCAGAAATCGTATTCTGTAGACTATGGCTTCTGTGTTAGCTTTCCTGGAACTGTTTCTACTAAGGAATTTGAGGCTTTAGTAAGCTCGGAAGTACATGACGCTGGACATTCGTTGTGTTCTTTTTACTGACTACACCACAGCAACCCTTGACTGAACATACTGTTTGGTAATTAATTGTGTCAGTTTTGGAGATCAGCGTCACTAACGTTTACGGCGTAAATAACATGATATTGTGGGCTTTTATAATCAGGGAGAAACCTGTTTAAGTGTCCGTAGCCACCTACCGCAATATCCTGAAAGAGGTATTGGATTCACACATGATGACATACCAATGTAACTATTAAGGACTCTAGTACTCATGCATGTCAATGCTCTCTTTCAGGCGACCGAAGCATTCCTAGACTCTTACGGCATACAATGTGAGAGATTGATGATATGGCCTCTATCCTCTACGGATCTCAACTTTATCGAAAATCTTTAGGCAATTAAAAAAATGTTTATTTCGATTAAATTCAATTTAAGTCAAAATATCTTAGGGGAAACATAAAAGCTGCAACAGAAGCAGTCCAACTTGCTACGATAAGAAAACCAAAGATTTAATGACTCATAGGGTTTTGAAGTTATCCGTTGAAATGTTGTTCGTTTTTTTTTATCATTTCACTCTGAGCAAGGCAGAAATGCCACTGATGAGCGGGGGGGGGGCTACATAACTGTAAAAAGATTAATTAGAAAAGAATGAGGATTACAAACTAGTTAGAAAGGTGCGATAGAAAGCTGAGAATGCAGGTGCGATGACAGATACATAGGTGGACAGAAAACCAAGGATATACGGGGGTAGGGAGCGAGCTAGAGTCCAGTGGTTAATAGATGAGTATTGACATTGCATTTAAATTTCTGGAGGTTGTAGCCGTCAGGAAAGCAAGAATATGGGAGCGAGTTCCACAGGCGGGGAGTGCGAGAGAAGAAGCTGCAGGAGTAGAATTGTCGTCTGCATTTGGCTAACCTGACTGCGAATGGGTGGGACCCAGTTGCCACTCTGATTGCACGAGTAAACACCTGTTGAGGAGGCACCAGTGACTTAAGTTCGTCCGAGCAGAAGCCATGAAAGTATTAATAGAACAGACAAAGGGAGGCCACATTTCGACGGTGGGGAAGTGGCTGCAGTCGAGCCGCCAGATCAGTACCTATCACATTACAGACTCTCCCTTGGAGCCTGTCGAGAACACTGAGGAGAACGGCAGGGGCGCCTGACCATAAATGGCAGCAGTACTCCATGCACGGACGGATGGTTGACTTGTATGTATGCAGGATGGATTGAGGCGGAAAAAACATCCTGGATCGACATATTGACCCAACCTTGGCTAATAATTTATTATGCCAATAACTCCTATAATATTATTATGGTTATAGCGAAATATATACTCAGGGTTGGCTTAATATATATTGTTATCCTTTATTTTCTCCTGAAAATTACTGGATATTGTAATTCAGCATTTTATATGATTATTTTTATATTTATTTTATATTTACTATTTTATATTAGCCTATTTTACTTAAGAACTGTCAACTCTGAAACGAAAAATAAAAGTGATTATACAGAACTGAAATAATGAAAACCTAACAATGGTTTTGCCATCTTGGGGAAAACACCCGGGAAAAGTTTCTTCAAAATCAACTAACAGAAAACCTAGAAATCCTACGAAACACTTCCAACATATTAGCGTGGTTCTAAAAAGTAGATAACTGTTAAATAATATAATTTTTACGTATATGATTAGCTAATATTAAAAGCTCGCATTTTATTTGATATTATTACCTCATTTATTTTTTTTCAATAAGATGGCCACTCAACGCAGTGTGTTAAATTAGCTGGCAATTGGCGGAAATAATAATTGGACGATAACTGTTAAGCCTAGGCTTGAACAAGTGAAAATTGAGTCGGTTCCACATAGCAGTGGCTTCTTGCGAGATGCTGTTGGAGTGGAAATATCACCAATGGTATTCGGAGAGAATATGGGTTGTTTGCTACTATGTATGTGCTTTGTCATGTCTTTGTAGTGAGGGTCGGAACTGGCAGAACCAGGAAGCGTAGTTCATTGGATCACTTTCCATGAAAGTAGCAAAAGAGCAGTAAGAAGCTTGACACATCCCGCCTGTGAGAGAACGTTTGGAGGGTGGAAAATAATTCACAACTCACAAGAGATCGGCAATACTTGTGGAATCTATCAAGGCTAGAGAAGGAGTCCCCAGAACATCGCATCCAAATATGACTCCTTCTTTGGTCTGATATGGATTTTATAAATATAAAGGATAACTGGAGGTGTCAGGTTCTTATTAAATCAGTAGAGAGAGCCGACCATTTTAACTGCATTTTAGCACACACACACACATACACAAACACACACCCATATGTGTGTGTGTGTGTGTTTATCAGGTTCAAGCAGCCCTCACTTTGTAAGGGCCTCACTTTGTAAGGGCCTCACTTTGCTAGGGCTTGCTCTACTGAAACTCTATCATCTTTAGTTGTAACAACTTTTATCAGATATTAAAAAAAAGTTTCGCCCATCTGTTCACTCATTTCAGCCATACAGATATTCTTTTTTTTACAGTTCTGAAGAGAGGAGACGAAACCGGTAGACTGGTGTTTATATTTTAAAATTTATCATGGCCGATTATTATAAGAATTGTTCAATTGTTCATCTTTAACGTTATGAAATATATATATATATATATATATATATATATAAAAAATTTCTTTCCTCGTTCTGTACTCACTCGGATATATATATATATATATATATATATATATATATATATATATATAGTGGGTGTTTTTATCTGAAATTACTTATAATAATTATTTTAAGTTTTATTTATTGGGCACGATTTCTGAAATTTAAATCATTTTCTCAAACTGACGATCATTTAAAATTAAAATATATTGAAAAGTCTCCTAAAAAACAGGATGCAAGCCTGTATCCTACTTTTCCATAAAAGAAATCCTTCCTATAGCCGAAATATGCCACAGCTGCAAATGTTTATAATAATATGCAAAATATACATCTATTTCAACATTATATATATATGTATATATATATAGTGGAACCTGCCGTATGCGACCCTCTTTGTCATTGACCACCTGTTACTAATGACTGTTTTTCTATGCACATTTGCTAATGTTAGTTGACCCTTAGTGAGCAACCACCTACAGAACACGACCAGCGACTAACATCAACGACTGAAAATCACTGAAAAAGCGACCGCTTGAAAAAATCTATTTCGGTCGTACACTGTGAACTGCTAAATTAGGAGAAACTAAATGAGTAATCTATTTCATTTAGCTTTGATCTAAGTTAGGAATACTTGTTGATTGTTTTGTTATTGTAGTGTTATATCAAACTGTTATTTCTTGTTGATAAGTACATTGCCAGAGTTCACCTCACGGTCAAACATCGGCTCTTTTGTACAACATTTATTTCATTTGATATGTTCAAGGGACTTATCGCTGTCTCTGTACTGACTTGGATAAATTCAGGGATTGGAAAAATCGCAATTATGTTCTTTTCTCACATATCTATCTGTTTATTTTTGTGTATCTATCTACTCTATTTCTATCTGGACATATCTATCTCTATCTCTCTGTTTCTCTACCACCACCCACGATCGCTGTCAGTTTTTTGTATGCTTTGTTTTGTTTCCATGTATTATCGCAGATTCTCTTTTGCTATCATTCACTTCTAAGAAAACACACTGAAACCGTCTACTTTTTTAAGTCCACTTAATAAATATTTTTGTGAATAAATATTTTGGTCTCTTGTTGACGGTTGTAAATACGTTTTTTAACATAAATTATGCTGAATAAATTTCTTTCAAGTTAGGCCATTTTCTTATGTTCTCATTTAATCTTTACAAGATTACATGGTAAAATTCTAATATGTACATTCTGATGATTGAAATATACGTTCCTGGTGTAAATAGGTCATGGTTATGAGACTTTAGTGAGCGACAAGTTGCCATATGCGACCAGATTTTATGGTTGTTGGGGTGGTAGGATATGACAGGTTCCACTATCTACGTGTGTATATATATATATATATATATATATATATAATTTTCCAGTGTATATATATATATGCATATATATGTACACACACACACACACACACACACACACACACAGTGGAACCTGTCGTATGAGTCCAACCCTACTGCCATAGAACTGATCGCATATGGCGGGTGGTCGCTCACTAAAGGCTCATAGTCATGACTTATTTACACCAGGAACGTATATTTCACTCATCAGAATGTACATATTAGAATTTTACCATGTCATTTCTGGTAAAAAAAAAAAAGAAACAATAAATAATCAGAAAATTCTTAAATATTGAAACTCGAGTTTCCTCCTTCTAACTTTGTATTTAATTTCTTCATATTTATTTCCCGTGCTTTTACTATTTCTTCTGATTTTGGCTTCTTTTTTCTTTTTTTTTTCATTTATACAATTTTCCGTTTTCTCTTTGTTTCGTTTCGTCTCGTCCTTCCAGACATTGATTCATTCTTTCCAAATGTGCTTTTATCAACGATTCAGCGTCGTTTCATATTCCGTTTTGCAAACGAGGTGAGAGTTTTGAAAGTTATTTTCGATGGTAATGGAGTTCAGGAGGTTTCCACTCAATTTGAAAACGGCTGAAGAATGTTCGCCCATATAGAATCTTTTACACTGCTCGGCAGAATAGTCCGATGCGTGTTGATTTAATTAAAGCAAAATTTCGCGTGCGATTCTCTGCATCTATTTTAAAATATAATTAGACCCGAACTTGACTACATTCAGACAGATAATTCCGTATATAGCAAACTGCATGAAGACATTGGAATTAAGAAAATTCACGGTAGAGCCAAATATTTGCTCCATCTTTTCTTATGGACCGAATCGGCCTCAGTCGGCCTTTCTACCCCTAGGCCACGAGCGTCCGGCAGAAGAAGGCAGGCTTTTTAGCGCGTATAAACACGCCTAATAGCTAGAGTGCTCTAATTCATTATCGAATGAGTGGTGCGTATATGCCAGGGTAGAATATATATATATATATATATATATATATATATATATATACACACATTGCATACATTTTAGAACAAGAAAAAATGCTACTCTGGCATTGCATACATGTTACATATGAATATATATATATATAAACTTTTTTTTATAACTGGAACTTTGTCTTTGTGTGTGTGTTTGTGCGTGTGTGTCTGTCCGTTACCTATAGACTCCGAAACGGATGAACCGATTTTCTTGAAAATTTACACAGTTGTACTATAAGCATCTGCGAGTGTTCTTAGCTCGGTTTTGTGTCGAGGTATCCCCGATAAATATCGAAAATCCATAATCAAAAAAATCGGGTGATAGAAGGAGTGGTCAGATTTTAATCAAATATGATACACTCATAGACAAAGACATAAGAAACGATATTCAGAAGTTTCAAGGTTGCAGTTCTTACAATAGTGCAGAAAATCGATAATATATATCTATAAAAGGCAAGATGTTTGTGTGTGTGTCTGTTTATCTGCCTGTATGTATTTTTTTCAGCCCTTTTATTTTAGGTTTTGCTTCGGGTTTGGCTCTAAGTAGGTATAATTGTAGTTCTTAGTCTCAGCCATGATACCATTTACTCAGAGAACTTATTTAGCCTTCAAAATTCAGTTTACGACGAAAAAAACTTATTTGATATCGATACCAGGAATCAAAATTTGACTTACATCCATTCATTTTTCTTTCAGTCTACGGTTTTGCTTTAACTGGAAACAACTATTGCTTTTTAGTCTTTCGTGCCAATGTCCAAAGAGTCTGAGCTCCAGGACCATGGATTAGTTTTAAACTTTCATCACACCCGAGCAACGCCGGGCTATACTGCTAGTATATATATTCTTCTATCTATCTATCTATCTATCTATCTATCTATATATATATATATATATATATATATATATATATATACTATAGGCATCCGCAGACAGATCTGTTTCGCTGTATTACAGCTCATCAATACGGCTTCGACTCCGTTTGCTTCATAATCCAGGATTTGAACCCGACCGAATCGCCGTCAGTCGGCCTTTCTACCCCTAGGCCACGAGCGTCCGGCAGAAGAAGGCAGGCTTTTTAGCGCGTATAAACACGCCTAATAGCTAGAGTGCTCCAATTCATTATCGAATGAGCGGTGCGTATATGCCAGGGTAGAATATATATATATATATATATATATATATATATATATATATATATACATTGCATATATTTTAGAACAAGAAAAATGCTACTCTGGCATCTACGCATCGCTCATTCCGTAATGAATTAGAACACACTAAATACTGGCGTATGATACATCATACGCTAAAAGTCTGCTTCCTTTTACCGAGCGCCCATAGCTCGGATGTAGAATCGCCGACTGACGCCAATTTAGGGTAAAAAGCAATCGGATGTCTAACTGTACTAATCTGCTGTGATACAGCGAAAAAAATCTGTCTGCGGATGATAACACACACATATATATATATTCTTCTGTGAGTCATGTTCCTTCAGGATATAGGCGATCCTGGCCTTCCACATCTACCTACTCCTAGTGTCTCTGCTTTTAGCACGCCTTCTCCTGTAACCCCACCTAAAACCTGCTTGGCCATCGACTTGCCCAAGCCCGTCAATTATGTTACGCGTTACTTTCCCATGTCTCTTTTCTGATTTTACCTTTATCTCTCTTGTGAGTATTAGATTCTTCAATCTTTCTTTCTTGATTATATGTTGCAGGATGTTTAGCTCTCTTTTCTTAATTTTCATTATTAGTTTGATTTTCGTTTCCATCCTCACCAAAGCCTTATCATTGCTGACATGCTAAGTCAATGGTATCCGCATTATCTTCCTGTAGAACCGATTTCAGTAGCTTCGTCTTTGATCAGATTGTCCATCATCGACTGCTACATTAAAGAATAGAAACACTTGGCAGTCCAGTACTCTCTTTGTTGTTTCTAGCAAAATGTATTCAAGGATTAGAAATATAAAATTAGAAGTTCGTCGCAGTCTGAAATAAATCAGTGGGGTAGAAAGATTTAAGATTTAAAGAGCTGCTCTATAGGGCATTATTTGCGATATTGTAGTTTTTGGAAAGAAGAAAAGAAGGCAGCTATAACACAAGGATTACTATTGCATTATTAATAGGAGGGTGTAAAATTAAAATTACTGAAATTTAAATTATAAAATTAACATTAACAATTAAAAATTTAAAATCTAATATTTAAATTCAAAAAACAAATTTAAAATTTAAAATTCAAATATATATATTCATGGCGGCATTGGCTTAAGAATTCTCTACGTAAATTTAAAAATAAGTTTTGATTACGATACGTTAGTATTTTAATTTAATTCTTTTAACTAAACATAGATTATATCTATCGTAAAGGTTTCGGTGGGGGCGATCTGAGTCTATCCTTTTCAAACTAAATATGGGTTTAGGTTCTTCCTTAATTTCCCAAAATCTTCGGGAAAAGGATGTTTGAAATTTAGATTGGGGTTAAAAAAAGGAGTGCTTATGAGTATAGTAACGTTGTTTAAATATTTCAGCTGAGATACCGATATGAATTTGGAATTTTTTTCTGTTGTTAGTTGGGGAAATTTGGGCTTGGTAGAATACCAGGGATAATCTAAACTTGCCTTCCACTGGACAGTTGTTCACGGATCAACAATTACAATAATTTAAAATATCAGTTTTTCTGTTGGTATTATTTAACCTCTTTATAATTTAATTGTTATGTGAATTGATAACATTGTCCATATTTGGAGTGCAGGAATAGCTAATTTTTAAAGTATTTCTATTAAACATTTTATGAAGTAGATTGTGTCTTTTGCAATGATTATTTACATACTTGAGAAAATATTTTTCTATATAATATTAGCTAGTCTACAGAATGGGATTTTAAACCATATTACTCACTTTTTTACACATTTATTTTTAGTATTGGAGGATTCAGGTTTAATAACTGGTTTTTCATAAATCATTTTTTCTTTTAACCGCTTTTCTGAACGGGCTTATTGTAAATTTCATTCTTTTCATTGAAGATTTTGACTTTAGACGATAAACGGTTAATTCTCGTATTTATGATGTTGGGTATATATTTTATAATCGTTTTTGAGTGGTTAGATTGGATATTAATATAATTGGGTGTATTATTCTTTTTACGATAAGGCTGGTTAAAGGTAATTTTCTAAGTAGTTTACTATCTTAAAGTTAGAGGAGAAATCAACTTTAAAAAAATTAAGGGCTCTAATTATTGTTTTATGAATTGTATTAGTTAAAGGTCTATTACTATTAGGGTTATACTTAATATATCTAATATATAGATCCCAACAAGATCAGCAACGTTGGCCAAATCATATGCACCCATACATACATCAAAATTCTCATTGGGACGTTTTGTCCATGTAGAATGATCGAAATTAATAATTGATTTCCTAGCGGTTAAAATAATTTTTTATCTATATCGTTTATTTTTACATAAATTATAGCAAATTTAATACAATTAAGGTTTTTTATTTTATTTTTTTTTAATCATTTCACCCCAAGCAAGGGATTCCACTGCCACTATTGCGCTTGGGTCTACATAGGGGAAGGTAAATAGGAAGAGTGGTTAGATATAAGAAATGTCAGAAGCGGGGTGATAGATAGTTGGCTGGGTGGGAAGAGTGTTTGAAAGAATGGAAGTTAGTTTGTTAGGAGGTGTCTATTGACCTTACATTTAAACTCCTGGAGATTGTAGCCGTCGGGGAAGCAGTCATGTGGAAGAGAATTCCACAGTCAGGAAGTGCGAGAAAAGAAACTGTTGGAGTAGAAGTTGCGGTTGCATTTTATCGGTTTCACTGTAAAAGGGTGGGATCTAGTTACTAATCTAGTATCTCGTGCAAATTCGAACCTAGGGGCCACCAGTGATCTAAGTTCATCGGAGCAGAAGCAGTGAAAGTATTTATGGAAGAGACACAGTGAAGCCACGTCGCGCCGGTGAGAGAGAGACTGCAGGCGGTCTGCCAAGTCAGTATCGATCACATTACAGACCCTCCGCTGTACCTTGTCTAGAAGCCCAAGGAGAATAGCAGAGGCATCCGACTAGATATGGCAACAGCATTCAATGCACGGGCGGATGGTAGATTTATAAATGTGCAGGATAGATGCAGACGGAAAAAACCTCCGGGCCCTGCACAGAGAACCGACTTTCATAGAGAATAAAAATTTACTATGTCAAATTTGAGGAAGGTGGATTTAAACATTTCTTTAATATTATTGAACCAATTAATTGTATCAGTAGAGTTGTTACAGAGATTAGGGTATAATGTGGATTGAAAATCTTCAATTATTCTTTTTAAAATTTCTCAAAGAGATTAAACTAGCATCATTTTAGTCGGATTAATTAATCTTGTTTGTAATTCATTTTGAAAATTTGGATTTTGATCCTTAAATAAAATATATGCATCTTTAGTGGATATATCACCTATTTTATCTGCAACTTTTAATTCATGTGCAAATTTGGCTGTGTCATTATATATTTTAAACAATGTGTTATTTTGTCTATCTATTACATAATGGCTAGTAATTTTGATTTTAAAAAGATTAGTGTAATGTGAAGGTTTTCACTTATAGATGCTGTTTGATTTATTCGACTTAATTCATTGGTCCTTACAGTTTCCTAAGATTCTAATATCGTTTTTGAGCAATTCTTGGAATTGTTTGGGGGATTTCCGTAGTTTAATTTTGGAAATTAAATTGAAGAGTTCTTCTCGAAAGGTTCCAGGAATTTACAAACAGGTGGTGTCCGTTGGGTCTTAAGGTTGTAACTGCAAGATGATTTGAAAATTCGATAGATTGTAGAGAAAAGTATGCTTTCCATCGCAGTCTCATCAAAACATTTTCGATTTTTTCTGTGACAGAGATGACAAAGATTGAAGGTTTGGGTATCATATATTCTTCAAGGAGTATTCCGCGGTGAATTTCTCCTTGGCTCTGTAAATAGATAATAATATTTACATCGTGTCCTTCCCCTGAATCATTTTTATATTTTAATAAAATTAAGATTACTGCTTTTCCTTTTTGGGATTTAAAATATATATATATATTAGGAATACATGTCTTAAACAAAGCGTTCTGCCAAGGGACAAACTTGATCAAGGCAAATGTAAGTTGCATCTTGTTATTTTCTTTAAATTTTTAGATTTAAGCGATGCTCGTAAATATTCATGATGCTAGGGTCTAGGTTAATTATCAAATTATCGAAAAAGATACGTGACATAATATATATATATATATATATATATATATATATATATATATATATATATATATATGCCAATCGAATTACAATTTGAAAAATGTTTGACGCTTCGTATTTCGAAAGAATTTCTCTGAGTAAATACGGTTTTGTTAATGTAATCATATATAAGGAATATTTATTATCTTTCATTACACGTTTGTTCATTATATATATATATATATATATATATATATATATATAAGGTAAGGACTGTCATCTCAGTATAATGTTGATAGCGATCACTCATATATATATATATATATATATATATATGCATATATATGAGTGATTGCTACCAACATTATACTTAGATGACAGTCCTTCCCTTCTCGCTTTATTTATGATCAATTTCATTTAGATCTGGTGTCCATGGCCGCTTAGAGTAAATTGAATAACCGGCTTAAGATAGTGAATATAAGTTTGTTCCTTTTCATAAAAAGTGAAATACCCTGTCAATTAAAATATGACATTTTTCAATGAACGTTAATGAAATCCTCCTACGATATGTTCCTCCTCAGTTATACATTTAGATGTTCAAGAACATATTATATTTTTCCCAAGATTATCTTGTTATAACACAAGTTTAAAATCATCAGCTTCTTGATAAGAACAAACTAATAAACATGTGTGTGTTTTTTGCAGATAATATCACCTCAAGTTAAAACAGGGCACCATATTTTTAACGTATTTTCCAAATTACTGAATAAAGAAAAAATTGATGTAATTTTTCCCTATAAAATCAGATGATTAAAAGCTTTGTACTTCTGCTACCTTTAGGTGGAACATCCAGAGATATATATCTATTTTCGTATGTTTGATTTTGAATCGAATTTAATTGTTTAAATTTTTTAACTTTCTGTATCATTCGAAGTAATTACACATAACTGTAATACGCGAAGACGCCTCAGGTTTTACTTTTAACAGAAATCGTTATGATATTAATAATAAACAGCAAATATTTAAAAATATTTTCAGGGTCATTTATTTAACTTTCATATCTGCTCGCCTCTCAGTGTGTGTTTCTGCAACAGATTCCGGTAGTCAGCCTCGAAGTATTGATGACAGACTAGAGTTTAATGATGACTAGTCAAAGTATATGTTGCGAATATCATGGATCGAGCATGTGAGCAATGATGACGTCTTTGAAATGATGGAAACAAAAAGGAAATTAATACTGAGCATCAGGAAGAGACAGCTGAAGTTCCTGGGACATGCAATGAGGAAGAAGGGCTTGGAGAATCTGATACTAACAGGCCAGAAAGAGGGGAAAAAGAGACGGGAAAGCAATGGATAACATATTTGAAGGACCTAATCAGGTGGATGACAGAACGAGGATTGCACGGTGTAACAGGAGAAGGCTTGCTCAGAGTCACCAGGGATAGGGAAACCTGGAAAGACATGATCTACGTTCTGAAGGGACAGGGTGCATAGAAGAAGAAGTCAAAGCATACACGTACATGTCATTTGTAATCGTGTTGTCTCCTGTTGAGATTTTTCAACCTTCACGTTTCCAGGTGACACTGTCATGAAGGGGTCGTTTATTTCTTTTTTATTTTCCTTTTTTATTATTAATCGTTTCGCCACAAGCAAGGCAGATCTGCCACTGGTGCGCAGGTTGGTACAGAGAGTAAAAAAAACTATACACAGGGGATGTCAAATGAAGGATAAGTGAAATATGGGAATCAATGGGGTACAAGATTAGAATTAACGCTACATTTATATTTTCGAGATTGTAGTTATCAGGGAAGAAAGCAGACGGAAAGACGTTTCACAAATGGTAAGTGCGAGAAAAGTAACTGTTAGTGTAGAAGTTTAACTACTTATACAGTAAATGAGTGAGACCTTGATGCCATGCAATTGGGGTACCAGGTTAGGAAGCTCGTCAGAGTAGTAGCCATGAAAATACTTGTAGAAGAGACAGAGGGAAACCACATAACGTCTATGAGAAATTTACTGAAAGTGAGCTACCATCTTAGGCTCGATTACATTGCATATCCTCTTTAGGATTTTGTCGAGAACCTAAATAAATATCAAAATCCACTGACCAGGTATTGTAATAGTATTTAATGCACGGATGAATGATAGATTTATAAATGTGAAAAATAGATTTTGGCTCGGCACAGTGACACGAACTTCCTAGAAGCATGGGCAGCTATAGATTCGATCTATTCGTTCCATTTGAAGTCGATTCAGAGAGCGATATCAAGCCGGCGCAGTGTGTTGCTCTCTAGGAAACAAGCATCATTCATACTGACCCTAGGTGAGAAAGTTTATCTATGGTAGTTAATTTGTATTTTTTATTTTACTTTTCGACTTGTGTGAAGGGAGCTAACATTCTGGGACACATATTCAAATAGATGGTATAGTGAATTTAAAAACTCGTACAGTATATTGACAGAAAGAGAAACAAGTGAAAATAGCAAGTAAACATCATAACGAATCTAAGTGAATGGTTGACAGAATCAGTTCAAAGAGAGAAAATGTCTTACAGTAATAAAACAGGATGTTATTGAGTCCTATGATCACCAAAATCTTCAAAGATCATTACATATAAAAGAATACGGATTCTATCTATATTTTGTGCATTTGGCAGTAATTCATTGTTTATAGAGATTTGGCTTTTCTGGAAGACTTTCAGATTGGAATATTGAACTGTTTTTCATTTATTTGAATATAAACGTCGAACGCCTCTATTTTTGTGGTTTCTAAAATTGTTTATTGGTTTGAATTCTAAATATATTTCTCAAGTAAAAACAACAAAAATAAAAAGATACCTTAAAATTAGACATTAAAACAATATCCTCGACTAATTCCTAGACAATAGTTATGGCCAGGATCAGAATTGAAACTAAAGGAATGGTAATCTTGAAAATTTACGCAATAGTCAAGCACTCGGTAACGCTTCAAATAAGCTATAACTCATCCGCGACACCAGTTACAACTAAAACCTCGAAAAACAAATTTCTAGATAGATATCGACTGAGTGCATCTCTGGCAAAAGTACTTAATCATGATGTATATGTGCATGTGAAACTTAAGTTCACTTGAGAAACATATTGGAACAATAGAATGACACACATATGTATCTGTTTCTTATTAATAATAAAATTATATCTATACCGGTATAAAAAGAAATGTACTCACTTTTTGACTTCCCATAATGTTTTTGTTTCTTTTTTCAGATCCATGCATTTAATTTCGTTTAATATTTAGTTTAAAATTATTGAGCTTTGCAAGTCAATAAATAATAATACTTCTTAAATTCAAGTCAAATTGCACTGCATTTATTGCAATTTAAAACAGTGTTTCTCAACCTTATTTCATTGTGGCCTATTTTCGGGGTCCACCTAAGCACAAATATAAATTCTATGCAACAGGAAAGTAAAATGTGAAATTAAGATATAAATTCTGACAAATGACGATTCTGCTCCTGGTGTTCTTCTATCAGCTTCTCAGTTTGAACTATCAGGTGGTCATCAAGCCTTTTGTAACTTAACATTTTTAGAGGCATAGGCGTTGACCCTATGCAAACCTCTTTAATCTCCTGGCAAGATAGTATGAGTGTCAAGCAAGGCTATGGTATCCAATCTTTTTGCTATTTAGCCACTAGCTGGATGAATATGGATTAATACCTTTGTCAAGGGCATTTATGCGAATATGGATACAACGATTTCAACGGTAATTCTAACTCGGCTCTTCGAATTCTTTTTCCGATCTGATATTCAATTCACTACAACTCACACTCACATTCACTCTGCACCTCTAGAGCCCATTTAAATAGTTTCCACATCAACTTTTTAGAATAATGGTTCACATTAAAAATCACTGATTTAAAGAGTGAATACTTTTTAGGACACTTTATGCGTATCTGTGTGTGTGTGTGTGTGTGTGTGTGTGTGTGTGTGTGTGTGTGTGTGTGTGTGTGTGTGTGTGTTATACAAACATATATATTTATATTTATGTTAAGAGAAGGGAATTACTGGGAAGTAACTGACAATCACCTGAAGCGAGCTGAAGATAAAATGCTCCTCATACCAATAACATTTCCACCGAGCTTCTTTATGGCATATGACTTCATTGAACTTCTTTTGCTCCTTTTGAATTTATATTTGAATTTGGGTCATCAGGAGAGTATGTGCACCGTTTCGGGACCTTCCTCTCAACGGTTTCACTTGCACACCGCCCCCCTCCTCACTGATGTGAGGCCCCATTATAACGATATACATGTGTTGTTATACTTGTTCAAATGTCTAACGGCGAAATTAAATTTGTCAAAAATGAAAAACGGCAAACCTTGCTTTCCGTGAATGCAACGTGAACCTCATTACGCATTCACGATCAATCATGTCATGTCGTCATGTTCGCTGAAACACTCCACGGAATATATTTTTTCTTCCATATCCACATAGAAAAATATAGAAGACAATGAATGTCTATTATGTTTAATCATAAGCCGTTCTAAACACCGTATTTTGGCTTTAATTTCAGCTGAAAATAAAGACAAAAATTCTTCAACATTTGGATAGTTTTTTATTAAGTTGGTTCTAAGCTTTCGGCTCACATGAGCCATCTTCAAAGAGGTTACAAGGACGTTAACATAAAACATCCACCATCAGCGACGATTTTATCTTGTGTTGACATAAAACTCCGCTAAGCAACGGCAATAGTTACCAAAAATTCGCAGTTTCATGTGAGCCAAAAGCTTGGATCCAACTAAATAAAAATTATCCAAATGTTGAAAAATTTTGTCTTTATTTTCGACTGAAATTAAAGCCAAAATACGATGTTTAGAACAGCTCATGATTACACATAATAGACATTCATTGTCTCTTATATTTAACAGTATATGTTTGGAAAACTATTTGCTGCCTCGATACACTATATATATATATATATATATATATATATATATATATATATATATAATATGCAATTTGTTATATATATTATATTATAATGTTATATCTGCGTGGTACTTATTTGAATCAATATCAATGATGGAGATAACATATTCAGTTGGATTGGTGTGAATTTGTGACCCTGGGTTTGACATAAATCTTTGCTAGGCAACGATAACACTTACCAAAAATAGCAAACGCAGTTCGTAAATTTGTAATGCGGTTCTATGACGTCACACCGCGTAAGAGCTCGAAATGATAACATAACCTTATATTTAAATGCAATGTAATGTGTTATGACCAGACTTAAACTTGATTTTATGAAGTGTTTGTTGTTTTGATTACTTATATATTTTATGCAACATGTCACTTCAGCAAGTAATCGATCATGACTCTTCACAGCTGCTGCATGTAAAACAATAGATCCTTAACCGTACGTTTAACCTTTGTTTTGTCATCCATTCACTTAAAAAGTCGATTAATCAATAATCAATATCAGTGTGTGTGTCGTTCTAAACCGCTTAATGAAATTTGAAAAATAAAAAAGCTCCTTCAAAATCATACTTACATTTAAAAAAGCTGTCAAAGAAAGCTTGAAAAAAGATAAATCATTCTAATTTGAATTTTATAAAAAAATATTTCAAAATAAATATTTTGTTATATAGGCCTGTACTAAGGATGCAATTTTATGAATCAGCATTTAACTTTGCAAACGTATAGCCTAAATTGATAACACTCAATTGTAACTCTAAAATGCTTCTTATTGTGTTTTGGCACTTTTTATATTTTTGGCTAACAGTAAAAAGAAAAACGGTTCTGGTCAGATCACAGAAGTTAAGAAACAACGTGTTACGACCGCTTTGGAATACCAAGTGTAAAGTTGTATGTGAGATGTTTGGTTTGATTTGTTTAACGGCACAACAACTATTTATGGCTAATTTAATGCCAAAACATATTTTCTTAAGAAATTTGGTAAATTTTTTACCATTAAAATCTATTGCTGGAAATATTTACTATAAGAATATATCTTTATACTTTTATAGGTTACTCTTGTCATGATGGAACTGGGGACATCAACAATAATGAGGTGATTCCACACTCCTCAAAACCTTCCAGTCAGAGGACTTGCTTCCGAGTGTAGTTTATCATCATACCCAGGACGCGGATGTCAGTTGAGCGAATTTGCAGTGTGTAATGTATGTCGACTAGAAATGAAAAATCAGTGAGCTAAGCCCGTTTCGACTTACAGCCACAGTATGTTAAAACAGCGGTTCCCGTAAGATCACCAAAGATAAGAAATATTGAACATGATCAGTACCTAGATGAGTGACAGTCTGGAAATACCAGATGCTACAATGTTGGATGTGCAAGTGGTGTAATATATGATCGATGGAAATTGATAATGGACTGTTGAGTTACAATTGGTTTCGTTACATTCACTTACGCGCAAATATCATTCCATATATTTTCGCCATTATTAAGAATCACATATTTTTTTACTGATATCTCTTACCGAGATATTCTACGCTCGATATGTCTTACCGAGATAATATTCGACAATTTAGATTACTAATTCCAAGATTAAACGCACAGCGATAGAGAACATATCTAGAAATGTAACGTAAATGATTTTACTAAACATATTCATTATCATGTCAGTCAGTTAAGTTCTATACGTGATACACGCTTTGCACGATCATGTCTCGAATGAGATATAACTGATTGGGCAGGAGATTTACACTAAGTAGGTTGCCATTGCTTTCTGCTGTAGACTGGCTGCCAACTAAGGCTATAGAACCCAATCTGTCCTATTATTTAACCCATATCTGCAGAGTTGAGACGGATTAATATCTTTACCAAAGATACTTGTGCGTAAGTGAATGCAAGGAATTCAACTGGAATTCGAAACCGGCACCCCGATTTGTTGTTCCGAGTCGATATCCACTGCACCACAAAGCACATCCCAATTATGATGTATAATGGCTTAAAAAACGGATATATGATTTGATACTAAATATATACACCCTTGTGCTTTAGTTTCCTTTCTTTACCACAAGGTCAGTTTTTGACCTATTTGAGTGACAGGGTGTAATAGATTTCTATTTTTCCTCGGACTTTGACATTTGAAGTAATATGAATTTATTTTCGGAGTGCAGGAAAAAAATTTGTTTAGCCTTGGAAAATATTGCGTCATCCGGGCATCTATCTTTTATAACGCTCAGACACTATTGTCTCGACTGTCGATTAGTTGTCTTACGGCTATTTTCTGGGATAGACATTACTCCAAAGAGGCGTACGAAAACTGTAACGCTGCACGAACACGCTGGCAGGAATTACAGATAAATTGCGGATATTGTTGTTCTAAGCCTTTCAACTGTCTGTCCTATCATCAAGGCAAAGAAACAAACTGGTTCCATCAGCCCAAAACTTAAAGAAAAAGCGGTCAGAAAAAAGAAAAGAAGAGAAAGAAAAGTGTCAAAGATCAAAGGAAGATGTTATCTGTTTTGATTCAATTCATTTACTTATAGGCGTAGGCAAGACTAGTTCGAGTTTGAAAGTGAGAACTGTTCAGCACGTACAAAGAATTCAGTATGTTTTAACGGATACTGGGACAGAAGTTCACCCCAAAACACAAGTAAAGCATATATATATATATATATATATATATATATATATATACAACACATCGGTAAAGTAGCTGGTAGAACTCGCCGGTACTTTAGACTTCATGAGAAAATACTTGACACCTGATTCTGCGTTAAGTTATATCGTTACAAGTGTCGGAATGAACCAATAGTGAAATATTCCAATCAGATTTGGGTTTGTGATGCTCTTCATTTTCCAGAATTAAAAAGCATTTACACTGCCTTGTCAAAGCCGAATTATTTTCCAATTCTCAACATAAGAAACATAGCAAGCTCATCGTTGCGCTATGTCTATTTTTTTAAACGCGATCACCCCATGCAAGGTAATAAATTCGCTAAGACCTAAAGCTGTGGAAGAATTAAGAAGTATATAGCGTTTGAAATTGCATTTAAATTTCTGCAGACTAAATTTGGCTAGAATGCTGAAAATCGTTTTGATTTGTTTTATTTAATTTATTTGTTTTATTGTTTTTGTTTGTTTATATTTGGGGGCGGGTAAAAAAGTTTTGTTGGTAACGTTTTTCATTCAAAAATGTTTTGTTGGTAACGTTTGTCAATGAAAAAAGTTTTGTTGAATATTTTATAGCATTTTGACCCCCAGTTTGGGGGACAACTATTTACCCATAGCTGGGACGCTAACAGGTGCTACCACTCCGGGTCAGGGTGGACCTGGGAACAACAGCAATTATGAGGTGGTTCCATGCTCCTCACAACCTCCCAATTAGAGGCCTTGCTGCTGGATGCAGTTTACAGTCATACCCAGGACCATCTAAATATTTTGGCAGTCATTCAGTCAGTTAACTATTATACATAATTCATGCTGAGGCGACTATCTCTTTCGTTTTATAACTAAGCAGAAGTTTTTCCTGTAGTAGTTTGCCAGTTCTCTCTGCAGTAGACTGTGTTGTCAACCAAGGCTATAAAATCCAATCTACCTTGCTATTCAATCTATAAATGGAGGGAGTAGAGATGAATTGCCTACCTTTTCCAAGAGTATTTGCACGTAACCGAATTTAACCAGTTCCAACTCAGATCTCAGATTTCTCATTACGAGTCGATATCTATTACACTAGAATTTACTGATTTAAATTGTAGAAACAAAGTCGCTCCAGATTTAATACTTACTAAATAATTATCTTTTCAAGATATATTTCTTGAAATCACATTAAAAGACAAATGCCTCAGTAATTCCTTGGAATCAAATAGTCTAAACCAAGTGCTTATTGATATGAGAATTACTGTATATTACAATGTCAACTTTTTACCCTATCGTAAACAACATTAACTAGAAAACAGAGATGTTGCTTTTATCGCCACATGGCCTTCCATATCACTTATCGCGAGACGGGGCGGCGTTTTACCCAAGAAAACATTAATCATTCAGCACAAAAACATGAATAATTAAAGTAAACACAAATCCGACGTAGTTTGGCTAAGTAAATCTTTACATTCTTTGGCACCGTTATCGTTACAGACCACCTTAAAGAAAATTTAAGAAAGAATTTTTAAAAATAAATGAAAAACTGTTCTTATTTCCTTCCTTGTTTTCACCAAAATTTTTTTTTATTATATTTGAAACTATTGATGTTTATTTTTCTAACATACTACCTAACCAGTTTTGTCAAAACATAAAAAAAGGTTCTTGTATATTTTTTAAGAAAAATGAAACTTAAAATGTACTAATCTTTTATCTGCGAAATAACAAAAATGATAGTCTGGGAATAATGATATTCGATGCGAAAATTTATGGTGTTTTAGTTGTCAATTCTGGAATGCTAGAAAATGAGATTTTTACTACGTAATCTGATGCGTGCGTTGTGGTGCAGTGGATATCGGCTCGGAACGAGAAATCGGGGAGCCGAGTTCGAATTCCAGTTGAATTCATTGCATTTACTTACTTACTTGGGAAAGGTATTAATCCGTCTATTCCCTCCAGTTATGGGTTAAATAACAGGACAGATTGGGTTGTATAGCCTTGGTCGGCAACTAGTCAACCGCAGAAAGCAATGGCAACCTACTGCGGGATAATCTTCTGCCCAGTCAGTCATGTCTCGAAAGAAGACATGATCGCCCAAGCGTATGGCACTTAACTAACTCACTGAATCTGATGCGTCCAGTACTAAATGACACTCAATTCTATGTAGTAAAAATTGTGGTAATTAACGAAAACGCATGACGGCACACACGCACGCACACACACATATATGTGTACAGATAAGTGTGGTAATCAACAAAAACGAATAAAGGCGCACACTCACATACACGCACACACAGATATATATATATATATATATACATATATTTTAATTCAGATACTTCAATCCAAGGGAAAAAAGCAGGAAGGTAAATTCCAAAAAACCCGATCCTAATTAATATTAAAAATTTTATTTTAATATTAAAAAATGATACAGGAAGAGAGCTCCATGTAATAAAATATTACAGAGCAAATATATATTAAAAAAGCATTAATTCAAAGATGTTGAATGGCCATTACGATATGAAGATCCCCACGGGGGACAACACATCACCTCATCAACAGAAAAATTCTTTCAGAAACCTTTTTTTTTTTTCTGAACGGATTTTTATTATTTATATTGTTTTTATTTTCTGAAAGGATTTTTCTGTTGCTGAGGTGATGTGTTGTCCCCCGTGGGGATCTTCATATCGAAATGGCAATTCAACATCTTTGAATTAATCCTTTTTTAATATATATACATATATATATATATGCGTATTTATACATTATTTTTAATGCATAGTATTTGTCACTTTATCTGAGCAGTTTCATGCCAGTTTCAATGTTTCCTGAGGACCCCGTTATGATGTTTTCACTCGTTGGGGCTGTATTTTCAGTTAAAGTGACAAATTCTTTTAACCAAAACTATTAACGCTCTGTTTTCACCACAATTTTATAACACCTTGCGATAGAAAACCTACTTGTCAAGGTAACTTCATCAGTAAAACAACTGAAAAAGCAACAGTCATGGTACCAAACGCCATCGCCAGTTAACACTATATATATATATTATAAATTATATTCTAGAACATGTACAATTTTTTTATCCACTACAAAGTGTACATTTTGTTTTGCTTGTAAAGTTTTCTTCGTTCCTTATTCTTTATTAATTGTGTGTGCGCATGTGTGTGTGAATATGAGTGTGTGAGTCGGTGTAAAAATTCATATATATATATATATATATGTAAAATTTTGTGTTTGTTCAGTAATATCCCTTTTATACTAATGTCATTATAGACGACTGACAAGATAGTGCCGTTAACCTTTTCACATACATTTTAGAGACTATATATAACGAAATTTCAATGCCTGAGATCTGTTCTGACGGAGAATGAAAGTGCGATATGGATATCTAAAAATGCATTGGTATGGCCCAGGACGCATTTCAAAAGCTAACCAAACTATTAAGAAACAAGGAAATCACATTGGAATCAAAAGAAAACTGCTGGATTGCTATGTGATATCTGTTCTTCTGCATGGAAGTGAATGTTATACGATCTTATCAATAATGAAGAAGAGGCTTTAGGGAGCAGAAATATGGTTTTACATAAGGATCCTGAGGATATCATGGACGTGAGCAACGATGAGGTGTTGGAAAGTATGCAAAAGAGGTGAAAATTTAACATATTTAACATATTTAACACCAGGAGGAGACAAATGAGGTAACTGAGACATGTAATCAGAAAGGAATGCCTGGAGAATTTAATACTCACAAGACAGATAGACGGAAAAAGAAACCAAAGAAAGGAGCGTGAGACCTACTTGATAAGTCTGAGCAAATGGAGGGCGGGGAAGGTTTGGAAGAGATGAGAGAAAATTTATTAAGAGTGACAAGAGACAGAGCCAAGTGGAAATCCCTGGTCGTCTAAGTCCTGAAAGCACACGGCAATGAAGAAAAAGATATCCAGAAATGAAAAAAACACATACAAACACAAGAAAAATTAAAACAAAGCGAAATCACATAATCTTGTCAGTCATCTGTAATAAATTATATATATATATATATATATATAGGAAAGAGTATTAATAAAAAGTTTTTGATTTTTAAAAAAACGTACTTTTTTAAACAGTATTTGTTTATTTTTAATGTAGTTTTATATTTCAAACCGTCCTCGGTTCTTCATCGGAAACAAGTGATTTTTTTAAATTTAGAATTGGAAACGCGTTCTACGGTAGCGTTCGCACATTTGTTTGTTTACAACACGTGGTGTCGATAAACTAAGCAACATACGGCACGTCCGTTTGTTTATTATCGGTAAACCAGTCAACACGTGGCACCTCCGTGGAGAAAGTCTGTTTGTGTTGGTTAAAAAATTACTTGGAATATCTATTTTTTCGTTGTTTGTATCGCGTGGTGTCGATAAAGGAAGCACTACATAAAACCATCCACATAGACCGTAGCACACTTCTCACATACAAAAAACGAAAAGATAATAACCGAATTCCCATGGTTTTTAACCATAATCAATATTCCCACACACTCATCAAAAATTTAAAAAATGACTACAGGAACCTCCAATCAAACAAAAACATCAAAGACATTTTCGATAGACCACCCATAAATGCAAAGAAACAAACACCTAACCTATCAACCATCCTCACTTCTAATAAATATTTAAATAATACAAACCTATCAGGGAATCTAAAATGTGGAAAGCCCCGCTGTTTAATCTGTAAACATCTAATAACAGACAAAACATTCTCTGTACCCAACACAAAAATAAAATTACACCCACCAAACCTTACTTGTGATAGCAAAGACATCATATACTTTCTCTTCTGCTCAATTTGCCCTAACAGTGGATACATCGGCGAATCCGGTAATAGCTTTAGATTCCGCTTCAATAATCACAAACTAAATATACGACAAAATAATATATACTCCCCAATTGCAACACATTTTAATCAACCCGATCACACTTTAGAAAATTGCAAATGTTTACTAATAGACTCCAATTTTAGTTCTACATACACACGCAGAAAGAAAGAAAAATACTGGATTTTAAAATTAAACACACACAAACTAGGGTTAAATAGGGACTTAGGTGTGTTGAATCTCTACAAATATTTCAATAGATAATAAGAATTCTCTCTAAGACATTCCAAAAAAATTTTTTTCTGGGACAAACAGACTCTCTAAAGGTACATGCCGCGTGTTGATTGGTTGATTGGTTGACCAAAAATAAACAAATGAACGTACCGCATGCGAATTGGTTTATCGACACCACGCGATACAAACAACGAAAAAATAGATATTCCAAGTAATTTTTTAACCAACACAAACAGACTTTCTCCACGGAGGTGCCACGTGTTGACTGGTTTACCGATAATAAACAAACGGACGTGCCGTATGTTGCTTAGTTTATCGACACCACGTGTTGTAAACAAACAAATGTGCGAACGCTACCGTAGAACGCGTTTCCAATTCTAAATTTAAAAAAATCACTTGTTTCCGATGAAGAACCGAGGACGGTTTGAAATATAAAACTACATTAAAAATAAACAAATACTGTTTAAAAAAGTACGTTTTTTTAAAAATCAAAAACTTTTTATTAATACTCTTTCCTATACATAGTAAGACAGTATACGTGGATAATCATCAATATATATATATATATATATATATATATATATATATATGGGGGGGGATGTGTATGTATTTAATTATAAATATCATTATATATATGCAATTTGTTATATATATATGGTATTATTTATATATTATATATGCGTGGCACTTATTTGAAAGCTTTTCATTTTTCATTTTTAAACGAGTTATTTCGCTACCTTGGTTTCTACCATGAGTGGTGTCTTCAGGCAATTTTTAATAACTGATTTTACCTTTCACCGTTTCTCTTTTTAAGAACGCTTTTGTAACAGTGTTTTATTTGAATGTTCACGTTGCAGAAAATTTATGAATACGCATTGTTTAAATTGAAACGAATTATGACGTTTTCATCCATAGTTGTATGAACCTAAGAGATATTTCTTAGTGTTGATGTATTTTGTCATGATTTCTGTTCTTTCATTTAACAGTTCGTCTTTATTTAGGTATATCATAATTTCTAATATTTCTTCTTGGCACAATCTACATATTTATCTACCATTGTAAGGCTTGGCTGTTTTTACAATGCTCCACGTTATGTGTGGATCTTGTTCATATTTTGATTTCAATTTCCAGACTTGGTTAGCCAATTTTGTTTTGTTTTTTAATTTTTCTATTTTAAATGTAGATCTGTGGTTGAACCACCTGGTCTTAAAAGTGTCTTTGGTTGAAGCCAAATATATTTTGTTTTGGCCATCTAGGTTATGTACCTCTGCCGTATAAGTTATTTTTTTGTGTTGCAGAGACCTTGAAGTGGACATTTATTTTTGTCCCTGCAGTTACATTATTTTTTAGTGGTTTTGTTTTGTACGATGTTATTTAAGTTTCTGGCGTTTTGTTTTTTTATGAAACTATCTAAATTAAGAATGCAACTATAACTTTGTTTGATTGTGTTTCTGCTGAAAATTTTGTTCAATTCTGATTCTTTTGGAAAGTGCTTATCCATTAGTTTAAAAAATACATGTCCTCTTTTGGTCTTTACTTCTAAATTAAATGGTGGGTTGAACCAGATAATGTTTCCTTTTCTATTACTGCTTTTAATTTGTCTGTTTGGTTGAGAATTATATTGTAAAATGTTTTTATAGCCAGAAGTTTTTAGTGCATTCTCATATATATTTTTCTTTTCATTAGATATTGATTTGTTCGACAAATTATTAGATAGTCTGTGTTCTATGCCTTTGTAAATGTGTTTAGTTATATTATTTGGATGATTGAACTTTGTATTTATGTATGATAACTTCGTGTTTGTTTCATGTATGGCGAGACATTTCCAGTTTGTAAATTATGTTTTACATCAAAATTTTGTACTACTTTATTATTTGTGTCCACTGTAATATCTAAATCTAGTTCTTTGAATAATTTAAAAAGGTGTTTCCTTATTTTATCATTCAGTCTTTTGTTGTCTGGTGCTAGTATTAATCCGTCATCTCTATATAATCCGTGGTTGTCAATATGGATTATTTTGTTTAAAATGTATATTCCCATCAATTATGAGATTTCTGCTCCATCATATGATCCTTGTGGCACATCGAATGCTCTGTTGTTGGATTTTTTGATCCATGCTATACCTTTGTGGAAAAGTATAGATTTTCGGCAATGTAATATTATGTCAATATGCTCTAATGGTATTTTTATGTACATTTTAGCAAAATTAATGCTTCAAGTAAACCTTTCTCAGATATTGATGGGTAAAAGTTTTTTTATATCATATTTGATGAATGTGTATTTACTTTTACATTTATTTTTTTGGAACCAGGAAATACAGTCACAAGGGTTTTTTCCACTGGTTTAATTGAGTGGCTGTTGTTAACAAGTTGCGAATATTTTTTTAATATTTGATGGCTTATTTTGCCCACTTCTGCTTTTGTATGGTTAATTAGTCTGTACGATGTGAAGCCATCTTTGTGGTTTTCACTGTAACGAAAGCTTGTTTGCCAGTTAATATTTGTATTTTATTACTTAAATTTAATTTGTCTGTAATGATTTTAGCCTCATTATTGATGTTTTCACGGTATGAATCTGGGGCTTTTTTGTAAGATTTAGTTCGTTCTTCTAATATTTTTTTCATTTATGTTTGGGTTTATTTGGTATATATTGCTGGATTTATCTCCTTTAATAAAGATGTTTTGTGTTTTTTTTATTTTCTTTACTTCAGTATTTAATAATTTCTAGAATTTGATTTTGATTTTTTGAAATTTTATATTGTCTAAAATAAAGATCATGTCTTTTTCAAAACTAATTAATTCTTTGATTAAAGGGGGATAATTCGTTGTTTTAAAATTGAAATTACTTACATTTTTATCTTTTCTTGTTCCTATGGTTTTATTTAAAAAGAAGAACGCTTTCCATCTCATTTTTATTAAAAATTATTCAATTTATTGTAGTAGTTGGAGCATATATTCTTTCCTGTTAGGTATCGGTATGTTTTTTAGAGAATGTAATATTTTAAATTCCTGCATTGTTGTTTATTTGCTTAGCGTTCAGTAAGTTTGTTTTTTTCGTTAAAATACACTGTTTTGTTTTCTGCGTTTGTTGAGATCTGTGGCGTTAATTATTGAAATACAGTATTTTTTTTAATTATTGTTTGTTTTTTGTTTGGTTCCATTTGTGTCATTTAGAAACTGATTTTTTTGTAAAAGTTGAAGCATGAATTCTTTTCGGTTTTGTATTGGTATATAGTGTAATAATCGTAAATCCTTCACTGTTGGTTTTGCTTTTTTCTCTTTTCTTTTTTTCCTTCTGTGTTCAGTAAGTTTATGTGTTGAACCGCACTGTTTGTTTGTTGTTTTTTTTTCGTGCGTTTGGTAAAATCTGTTTCGTTTATTGTTGAAATACAGTAGTGTTAAATGTGCTCATTTGTAAGATAAGAGCATATTGATTGTTTAATACTTAGTTTTTAGTCCTAATAGAGTTAGAAAATTACACATTTGTATTAACAAGTGTTCTATAAAATTATATTGTAGAAATTTGAATATTTTTCATTTTTAAACTATTTATTTTGCTACATTGGTTTCTACTATGAGTGGTGTCTTCAGGCGATTTTTAATAAGTGATTTTACCTTTTACCGTTTTTCTTTTTAAGAACGCCATTGTAAGGGGGTTCTATTTGTAACGGTGTTTTATATATATATATATATATTTCAAGCATTTTTCATTAAATATGGCCGACAAGGAAGATTTATTGATTTTTTATTTTATTCTTCCAGCATTCTTATCATTTTTTTCATTTTACTGGAGTTAAGAAGTGTTAAATAATTACATAATTCTCATCCTAATCGCTTTCAGTAACTTTTCTCGGCATTTTAAAGAAGGTTCATGTGTCTGATGTTGCTATTTCCTCGTCATGTTTTTTACTATAACGTACAAGGTCAATTAAACTAGGGGATTCCGAGCCCTTAAGCTCAGCCAAAAATATCCCGTAGACACTGCTTAAGGACGAGACGAGAATCTACCCTGCTGCGGAGCGTCGTCTGGGTTCGTCTCTACACGAGCAAAGTATTAACTAAAAAAAAAGTTTGGAATATGATGATTACGCTGTATGTACCCTCTTCCTATAGAACACTTACCTCAGCTAAAAATCTCACGCAGACCAAGCTAACACTGGGTTGGTCTCTCGCCCATTCCTCTCAGACGAGACTCTACCATTCGGCGGATTCTTGTCTGAGTTCCCGAAAGCCCGAACGCCGACTGTTAACTAAAACGAAGTTTGGATCAAGGATGATCACTCTGTTTTTATCACCTTCCCACCTAGACAGATGCGACAAATGTCAATTAACATGGGGATTCTGAGCCCTTATGCTCAGTCAAAAATATCCCGTCGGCCCAGCTAAAGGCCTGGGTCGGTCGTTTATGTATTCAACCCAGACAAGACTCTACCGTTCGGCAAAGCCTCGCTTGGGTTCTCTGTTCGGAGGCTGTGAGTTGAACAAGACAGTGTTTGAATTAAGAATTCTTTATCATCTTCCCACCAAAGCGGATTCGACACAAGTTCAGTTAATGTTGGGATACTGAGCACTTAAGCTCAACAAAAAATATCGTGGGTCAGGCTATTGTCTATTCATCCCAGACGAGCCTCTTGTTTTTGGCGGAGCCTCACTTGGGTTCTTCGCACGGAGGCAGAGAGTTGAACACGAGAAAATATGAATCAAGGATGATCACCCTCTTCTACCGCAATTTAGTATTTAAGAGGATGAGAACATCGCATTCCTGTATATAGGTAGGCAAACAACAAATAATGAAAGACGACAGTAAATTCAAATAAGCTTTACATTTAGTAGATCCTATACAAAACCAAAACAGAAGCGACAAATCAACTGTTGTGGCAAAAAATATAAAAAAGCAAGTCAGTATCAAGATATTGAACAAACGGAAAAACGCTGACAAGCTAAACATCGCCAATATGCAGAACATGCAAATAAACCCGATGTTGATAAAGTTAATACTCATCGATTGTTCCGAATATCCGGATTAAAGCCTGATATTGAAGGCTTTATTCTTGCATTGCAGTACCAGATTCTTTTCACTAGGAATCTTCAGACAAATGTACATAATAATGTGGATCTAGAATGCAGGTTTTGTGACAAATACCAGGAAATAATAAACCGTCTATTCTTAGGATGTTCTGTACTTGATCCGAATGAATATAAAAATTGTCACGATAAAGTGGCGCCATATTTACACTAGACAATGTGCAAATACTTTGGAAAATGCGTAAAGAAACATCACCCAGCACTGGTTAAAAAAGTAGAAGATGTCAAGGTACTATGGGATTGCACCATATGCACAGACTGGAAAATTGAAGGAAATATGCAAAAACCGAAAAGAAAAATCTTCCATGCTAATTGATATGATTTTTACACCAGATTGTAACATACAAACTATACATTTGAAAAACTAAGTATAAAGACTTCCAAATTCAAAAAAAAAATGCGGAAATTGAAGAGCAAAAAGGACCAGTAGGTGTAGTTGATAGGATAAAACAAGGATAACAACGACACATTGAAATCCTCATCTTAAGAGATATACACAAATTGTCATAATAAGTTCAGCCCACACACTAAGAAAAAATTTGTCCATGTAACGTTAGTTATATTATGCCAGATAAAAAACAAATGAAATTTAGTCATAACAATACAACACTATCTACCTTCGGTCTTTCCGCAGACATGGTACGTAGTTTGATCATAGCAGAAATCGATATATGATGAAAAGGACAATAATAATAATAATAATATTTTCATTGGACAATGTGTAAACATTATGGAAAATATGTAAACAAACACTGGTATGAACATCATCCAGCACCGGTTACAGAAATAAAAGATGTCACCATTCTATGGGATTACACCATCTACACAGACAGAAAAATTAAAGCAAATAGGCCGGACATTATTGTTAAAAATCAGAAATAAAAAGAAATTGTCTATTAATTGATATGGCTTCTCCAGCAGATTGCAACATAGCAACCAAGGAATTTGGAAAACTGTCAAACTATAAAGACCTGGAAATTGAAATAGAAAGAAAATGTGGAAATTGTAAACAAGTGTTGTGCCAGTGATAGTAGGTGCATTTAGAATGATAAAAAATTGAACAAAACAACACATTGAAAGAATCCCTGGAAACCCCAGCTTAAGAGATAAACAAAAAATTGTCTTATTAAGTACAGCCCACACACTAAGGGAACATTGTCTGTGTAACGCTAGGGATGATAGGGAAGATAGAAAAAAACATGAAATAGAGCCATAACAACATGCCATGACCTGCCTTAGGTCTTTCCGCAGACTTGGTTGGTAGTGCGACCATAGCAGAAATCAAATATGATGAAAAAGAACATAATAATAATAATACAGGCCTCATTTTCATTACAGAAATAATTTGAAAAAGTAACGACAAGAAACCGTCATCTATAAAACAGAAAAGTCATTGTACATCAAGTAATAAAATAAGAATAAGTTCCATGATAAAATAATACAAAAACCGAATATTAGCATTAGTAATTCGCAGATCATATGATTCCCGCAGTGCCACATGCCCGCAGAGATTTATTATATGCATTCTACAACTTTAGATTTTATTCCGATTCCCTTACTTCCACGTCTGCCGACCTGAAGTCTGGATCTCTATTGATTTTGATCAAAATGATTGAAGAGTTGTCGTTTTTATGAGTGACCACCGGTGTTTTGTTTGTGCGATAAACAGGTCACAATTAGTATTGATTCTCTGAAAATTTAGTAAATACACTGGAGCACTCTGTTTACGCTTACTCAACGGCTGTCTAATAGAACAAAAACAATTCCCTTACAGAAACATGGGTATCTAATTACTTTTGAATGCCTTCCTATCAGACATTATTAGCCATGACATAATATTGCAGTTATGAAAAACAGTTGTTGATACTATTATTAAATGAGGTATATACTTTCATGCGGGTATTGTTTAGATAAAGCTGTTATATAAGCTGAGACATAAAGCTTGTCTTCTATTCTGTATTAAGATAAATTATACAAGGTACATTATAATGAGGTATATTATTTAATGCGGTTATTGTTTAGACAAAGCTGATATATATAAGCTGAGATATAAAGCTTGTCTTGCTTATATACGAGATTCTATTCTGTATTAAGATAAATTATACAAGGTACATTATAATCTTAGCTGTTACACGATGCAAGGCCGCGGACCTCTTCATTATATGCATTGTTTTTTTTTAATTTATTCAGTATTGAAGAATTTTAGCTGTCCTTTTCCGATGCTCAGTATTAGTTTTATCTTCGTTTCTATCCTTTCAAAAATCTCATCATTGCTCACATGCTCGATCCATAATATCCGCGGTATCCTTCTGTAGAACCACTTTTCTGTTGCTTCAAATTTTTCCCTCATCTTTGATGATATTGTCCAACATTTATTGCTATACTGAAAAAGAGACATAACATCGCAATCCTTCATAGTAATTTCATAACAATCAATCATAGCGATCACTCTTCTAGCAAATGTTTCCTGTTTCTCAATATTTTTCTCAATACTTTTCTCAGCTTCCGGAATGCGTCATTTGCCATTTCAATTCGCGTTCGGCTAAAAGTCTCGCACTTTCTGTTTGCTGTTAGAACACTTCCCACGTGCTTATATTTTTGTGCCTGCTTGATCTTTACTATCCCCTATATTTAATTGGCATTTTAGGCCCCTCTGTTTGCTGATGACCATGCATTTGGTTTTCTTGAAGATTATTTGTAGTTCTTTTTTTTCCGACTTTCTCCAGCTATCTTCTTTAGGATGTTTTGTAGTTTCCTTTCCTTATCTGCTATCAGCACTGTATAATTTGCGTATCTTATGTTGTTCAGATTGTGGACGCTGATAGTGAATCCTTCTACAGTCCTCATAATAGTTTCACTGTACAAGTTGAATAGCTCCGGTGAAAAGACGCATTCATGCCTTCCGCTTATTTCTATCTTTGTATATCTGCTGAATTCGTTTCCTGTCCGTATGCAGTTAGTTTACTGCCAGTAGTGGTTGTTGATAACTCAAATGTGCCGAGGTTGCTGAGCATTTCTACCACTTCTTTGTGGCGTAATATGTCGAATGCCTTTGCATAGTCTATGAATCATACTTCAGTCACTCAGTTTAAGTGCCATACGTGATACACGCTTCGGCGATCATGTCTCGAAAGAGACATGAATGACTGGGAGACATGACGGCGATCATGTCACGAAAGAGACATGGTTATCCCGCAGTAAGTTTCCATTGCTTTCTGCGGTAGACTGATTGCCGACCAAGCCTATAGAACCCAATCTGTCCTGTTATTTAATCCATAACTGGAAGAAAGAGACGGATTAATACCTTTCCCAAGGATATATGCGCGTAAGTGAATGCAATGAATTTAGCTGGAATTCGAACTCGGCTCCGCTATTTCTCGTTCCGAGCCGATATCCACTGCACCACAACGCACATCCTACGAATACGTCTCTTATTAATTGTATTGCGCTTTCTGATAGCATCCTAAGCATAAATAGTGCGCTCCTTGTTCCAGTGCCCTTGAAACAAACAGCGCTGTTCTTGTCCTATCTCTGGCTTGATTCTGCTTCGTATTCATCAGGATTTGGACAATGAGTTTTGCTACGAGGCTCATTAAACTCGCTTTTCGGTGTGCGCATCGTTTGCACCTGCCTTCTTGGGCAGAGCTATGAAAATTGATCTGCTTAGGTCGTCTGGTATTAAATCATTGTTGCATATTTCCATTATTATTTCTGTAATTTTCTCTGCATCAAAATCACCTAAGGTGCTCAGCATCTCTCTGAAAGCTACAACTTTCTAAAATTTTAAATGTAATGTCAATTGCCATCTTCTTGATTACTATCCATTTCTTATTCTTTCTTCGTTATCTCTTGCATTTCTTTTTTCTTTCACTGTAACCGCCTAGGCACCAGTAGAGTTCATGCCTTGATTTAGGTGAGATAATGGAACGCATCTACTGACGCTTTGCTCGTTTTTTGTTTTTTGTTTTTTTCGATGATCTCCGTATTTCGCCAATCATATGTTAATATTTGAGAACAAAGCGGGATATAAAAAAGAAAAGATAACCTTTCTTCTTTCCCATGCACGATAGCATTCTATTACCGCGAGCTCATGGTCATTTAGTACAGTCCGCGTGATGAGTTATTATTCTGTCAGTTACTGCCTTTTTTATCTCTTCAAACGCGCAGATAAGGTTGTAAAATTAAGAAGTAAAAATATCCACGAAAACTAATAAGTAACAAAGAAAGATTGTTTCAATGTGAAAACCAGAGGAAGAGAGTCAGAACTCGTGAATTATACAATGAAAGACGAAGAAGAAGAATGAAGGAAATAACATGATGATAGAAGAGGAAGAAGAGGGAGAAGAATGGGGGAAATAAGATGTTGATAGAAGAGGAAGAAGAAAGAGAAGAAGAATGAAGGAAATAACATGATGATAGAAGAGGAAGAAGAGGGAGAAGAATGGGGGAAATAAGATGTTGATAGAAGAGGAAGAAGAAAGAGAAGAATAATAGAACAAATAACATGATGATTGGAGAGGAAGAAGAATGAGAAAAAAGAATGAAGTGAATAATATTTTGATAGATATGAAAGAAGAATAAGAATAAAAAAAGTAAAATGATGCTAGCAAAGGAGGAAGAAGAAGAAGAAAAATGAAGGAAATAACATAAAGATTGAAGAAGAAGAAGAAGAAGAAGATTGATGGAAATAATACTATGATATAAGAGAAAGAAGAAGATAAAGAAGAAGCAGTAGAAGAAGAAGGAAAATAGGAGAAAAATGGAGGAAATAACATAAAGCTTGAAGAAGAAGGAGATTGAAGGAAATAATATTATGATATAAGAGGAAGAAGAAGATAAAGAAGAAGTAGTAGAAGAAGAAGGAAAATAGGAGAAAAATGAAGGAAATAACATAAAGATTGAAGAAGAAGAAGAAGAAGAAGAAGAATATTGAAGGAAATAATATTATGATATAAGAGGAAGAAGATAAAGAAGAAGCAGTATAAGAAGAAGGAAAATAGGAGAAAAATGGAGAAAATAACATAAAGCTTGAAGAAGAAGGAGATTGAAGGAAATAATATTATGATATAAGAGGAAGAAGAAGATAAAGAAGAAGTAGTAGAAGAAGAATGAAAATAGGAGAAAATGGAGGAAATAACATAAAGATTGAAGAAGAAGAAGAAGAAGAAGAAGAGGAAGAAAAAGAAGAAAATTGAAGGAAATAATATTATGATATAAGAGGAAGAAGAAGATAAAGAAGAAGTAGTAGAAGAAGAAGGAAAATAGGAGAAAAATGGAGGAAATAACATAAAGATTGAAGAAGAAGAAGAAGAAGATTGGAAGAAATAACATGATGATAGAAGAAGACGAAGAAGACAAAACGGAGGAAAAAACGGAAGAAATACCATGATGACAGAAGAGAAAGAAAAAGAGAAATGGAAATAATATAATATTAGACGACGAGAGCGAAAGAAAAAAAGAAAGACAAACTAATGAGAAATAAAATGACAAAGAAGGGAAAGAAGTAGAAAAAATAGAAAAAGATGAATATCTATGAGAGACCGATAAAAAATAAGAAATCAAAGATAGAAAGAAAAAAGAAACTGAGAAGAAAGACAAGAAAAATGCGAGTGGGTGAATAAACGAAGTCGCGAGACATCTTCAGACGAGTAAAGTAAGGAGAATGAAAATTAGAGGAGTAAGAGAAGGAACACCCAATTACAAAGGAAAAAGAAAAAGAACAATAAAAGCCTTTGTAAATGAGTAGGTAAAAGAGTAAAGAGTAATAAATGTTCAAAAGAGTAAGTCAGAGCAAACGGCTATAAACAAAGTCTTAAGATAAAAGGAAGAATATATCTGGATTATGCCTTTGGCATACATGCTCTGTTTTAATCCAGGAATTTCGAAATCATGACAAACAAGTTCATTCTTACTTTGAAGATTGAAATATATTTACCTCTTAACCCACGAGGAAATGGATGCGACACAAAATCAAGGTTTAATGTGGATAGCTCGAACGAACAAAAATTACCCAGTCCCTGCAAACGCCGGTCGCGCTGGTCCCGGTGACGAGAACCGGTCCACTCCTCTAGTGCAATCAGTGGCGTAGCGCGGCCTCGTGACACTGTTCCCCGAACAGGGCATCTCACAATATTATTTTTCTCTATTGCATGCCTGTCCTCGGACTGAGATACAACTGAGCCGCACTTTATCTTCGAGGACAAAGACGCAACTGAGAGATGATTTTGAATCCCAACCCACCACAAAATAGACTGTCCTAATCCTTACTTCGGTTGGAGGTGCTTATCACCCACGAATAAAACATTTTTCAATTTTTTCAGTTCCGACATTTATTAAATTTGAACAGGTAAAATTCTTTGATGACAACTGCGTTACGGATTCTACTTGCTTCGCTCTTTAGGGGTAAGACAACATTACAATCTTCTTTTGCTTAAGGTCATTTCCTTTCATATTTAGTGAGTCAATTAAGTGCCATATAGAATATACGCTTTGGCGATTATGTCTCGAAAGAGACATGAATGGCTTGACAGAATATTTTTCCACGATAGGTTTCCATTACTTTCTGCTGTAGAATGGATGCCAACCAATGATTTAGAACACAATCTGTCTTGCATTTTAACCCATAGCTGGATGGAGAAGAAATGGATTAATATATTTCCCAAGGATATTTACTAATGAGGAAATTGAACTCGGCTGTCCAATTATTCGTTACGTGCCGATATCCAGTGCGTCACAAATTACGTCCTTCTTGAAAAAATTGGAGTGCTTGAAATTTTTTTTTTTTTATAAGCGTTTCACCCCGAGCAAGGCATGTCACTGCCACTACTGTGCAGGGGGCTACGTAGAGTGGAGAAAGGCTGGTTAAATATAGG
This sequence comes from Ascarosepion bandense, assembly GCA_037127315.1. Lineage (NCBI taxonomy): Eukaryota > Metazoa > Mollusca > Cephalopoda > Sepiida > Sepiidae > Ascarosepion > Ascarosepion bandense. The sequence goes on along the minus strand of JBBBDQ010000727.1, from coordinate 1,999,297 downwards.
AAATAACAGAGGGTGGGTGATAGGCGGGTGAGGATACCGAGAATGAGGGTTGGGTAGATGAGAGTGTTGTGAGAATAGTTGGGAGTTAGTGTGATAGGAGGTGTCTATTGACCCTACATTTAAACACCTGGAGATTGTAACTGTCGGGAAAGCAGAGTTGTGGAAGGGAGTTCCACAGGTGGGAAGCGCGAGAAAAGAAGCTGTTGGAGTAGAATTTACGGTTACATCTTATTTGTTTAACTGTAAAAGGGTGGGACCTAGTTGCTAATCTAGTATCTCGTGTAAATTCGTGCTTAGGCGGCACCAGTGATCTAAGCTCATTTTTGTTTTCCCTACAGTTTTTACTACAGAGATTTTATTTCTTTAGCGATTATATCTCGAAAGAAACATGACTGTCTTGGCAGTATATCTTTCCGCGGTAGGTTTCCATTACTTTCTGCGGTAGATTGGTTGCCAACCAATGCTTTAGAACACTGTCTTGCTTTTTAATGCATAGCTGGTTAGAGAAGACTTGGATTAATACCTTTCCCAAGGATATTTATTAGTAAGTGAATGCAACGAATTCAATAGGAAATCGAAATCGGTTCTCCGATTTTTCTTTCCGAGCCGATATTCAGTGCGTCACAAAGTACGTCCTTCTTGAAAAAATTGGAGTGGTTGACATTTGCCTTTCCCACACTTTTTACTACAGAGATTTTCTTTTTCTTAGACTGGTTGTCACTCAAGCATAGGGATCCCACTCTACGATACGTTTTAAAACCCGGTTGTAAGAGGGAGAAGATCAATGCCATTTCCAAGGTTATTTGTGCGAATGTGAACACGGGCGGACTGGGTTGGAATTTGAACTGGAATTCACATTCCGCAGATATTCAATTAAAGAACCAGCACAACCGATATTTATCTACAAACACAGGAAACAGCAACAATTTCTCCACCTCCAAAAAAGCAGCTCCAGTAAACCGAAAAATAAAGGCATACAAACAGTATCGAAAAGAATACATTTAAAAAAGCATCTATGCGAAGTGGATTAAAATATATCTCCCCTTTTTGAAACCTATAATTCAGATGAATGCCATCTGCAGTTCATATTTCTCTACCCAATTGGGATTCAAAGTACGAGTGGCGTGTTAACGCCAACTTGATATTTCCCCCAATTTTATTGAACATGACCGTTCTTTTACTTCCGTCTGGGCGTTCTATCACTCAATACCTGCTGTATATATCAAAACATCTAAAAACAAAAAGGAAACAAATACTTAACATAAAAAAGACTGCTGAAGTTTCTCGGTCATATAATGAGGAAAGAGGGCTTGGAGAATATGATATTAACTGGATAGATAGAAATGAAGAGAGACAGGGGTAAGCAACGCGTGATATCCTTAATGGATAGCAGAGAATCGTTTTGGAGAGGTAACAAGAGAAAGGGTGTTAAGAGCTACAAGGTATAAAAAAGGATGGAAGGCCATGATCCTTTACGTCCAAAGCGGACACGGCACGTAGATGAAGAAGATATCGGAGTGGACGATGTGTTTTCTCCATGGCTTAAAAACAGCAGTGTCGTATTTTACAAGTGAAGTCTTTATTTTAATTATCTATTTGATGATTGCTGTGGCCTTGGTTTTCAGACTACTCAAAGAAAACACGAACGAAACTGATTGGGTTAAATATATATATTGACAACAATACAAAGTATATATAAATACAGATGGCCAATAAGCGCTTAGAAGAGTCTTGAAGTATTGCGATATTGCTACTAATACTACAGTTACTCGACTTAGTAATATTTACCCTTCTCCCCCACTTGAGAGAGATGTGACACAAGGTCTTTTTAATGTGGGGAACCTGAGCGCGTACGCACAGGTACTGATCAAAACATTACCTATTCACCGCGGTGAATAGGTTCCAAACTGGTCTTAAACTAGTCATTTTTGGCCCCAGCCCGAAGGTCGGAGCCAGTTACTCGACTTAGTCCCTCGTCAAGTACTGTCTCCTGGCTTAAATAGAATGTGGGTTAGTTCACTCTGATTTGTGTGTAATACTCCCACAACAATAATCTATTTTCCTTGTGTATTATATTATAATTTTGTTATACTATTATGCATTGACAATATTTAAGTATTAATATACATATGATTTTATTTTTTGCTAAAATAAGTCGAAGTATACATCGATTGATTCCTTTGTATATTTAATATAAGGTATTTTAATTTTTTACATTGTTCGGGCTGTTGTTTACATCTTTTTACCATATTCACGAAGTTTCGGCTGTTTTACGCCCCGACTTTCTTCAGGTGATTAAAATTTCGGCAGATGCCCAGTAGATAAACTCGTTGACTTGACTCAGACTGTTGTGATTTTTATACCGGGCTACAGAAGTGGCGAATAAAAACTTGGAGAGTTGAGTTAAATGGTGATAACTGAGATATCCGGAACTAGCATGATCATAGAACGAGTTATTGGATGTACTTCAGCAAATGAAATAAAAGGTTCCATTCAAAATTCCAATCGCCTGAAGAAGGTTGGAGCGTTCAACGGCTGAAACGTCGTAAATATGGCAACAAATACGAGAACAACAGGACAAACAATGTAAATACGTGTTTAACAAGTTTACTTTATAAGAATGTCTAATATTACAAAGAATTGTCCATTCACTGAATTCTATTAGCATGAAATATTTCTATTTATATTTAAGTGGAACATTTTTCTTTGTGATGAAAAAAGATGTAATTGTCGAAATTGTAGGAGATTCATTTCGAGTTGAAATTGTAGGAGATTCATTTCGAGTCGAAATATTTGTTTTGTTCAACTCCGACTATTGGTCTAGTTCAGTCAATTTCCATCATTTATCGTTCAAACATTTTAATAACATTTTTCCGATAATTTTATTTTGTTATCCTTTCATTTTTATTGATTGCAGTAAGATAACTTTCTTTTAAAGAGGACCTATTCGAATTTTTATGAAAATTGTTTCATGTTATAACGTCATTTTCTTTTGTTTACTTTTTAAACACAGTAGTGAATTTCATTCTTTATCATTTATCTTTCAAACATTTTTAGCAAAAACAATAATAAAAATGTTCCAATTTTATTAATGATATATTTTACTGTTTTCTTAATTATTTATTCGTTTCTCGTATTCTCAAGTAATAAGTCAAAATAATATATTCTATAATGAACTGTTCCCTTAGACATTCAGTCTAAAATATATACTGTTGGATATTGTTATGGTAGAGGGGTTGCATGTCTTCATGATCCCAAGGGCAATGGTGTTTGGAGTTTGAACTTCTGTAGGGCAATTCATGGCCTTAAGTTCGAAGAAGTGGGACCAGGCTGAATGCGACTAATCTTCAAATACTCCAACGGCCTATTAGGTAAAGATTTACACGATCAGAACGACCAAATCAGCGGAAAAGGTAACGCCAGCCGGACAGGGGTAGCCAAGACGAAACTTGACAGATCAAGCATCCGACAGCCGGAACCAACCACATTTGACAGATCACGCCTGTCTCAATCACTATTGAGCCGCAAGGGAGGTGATACTGACCAAGAGTGTGGGCTTCTCTGTGGCGTAGAGTTGTCTACCTAAATCAAATTCACACGATGAAATCAAACTCTCTTAGAATACTATTCAGAAAGGAAGAAAAGGAATCAGGAAAGACTATAGCCCTCCCAATGCTCAGATGTATACTGGTGCCGACTAGAATATAACATTCGGTCTTTGGTTTTTTTATTTTTTACTGTACAGTTCTTCAGCTTCGATTGATTTTATATCAGAGAGAATCGATAAACCGGTTAAGGTGTGTTTTATTGTTAATCGTTTGGTATTTTCATATGTTAATTCTATGCGAATTTTTATCTAAATTTCTGGGATGAGCAGTTTTCCTTATTTACACTATTTATGCTCTAACTTTTGTCCTCTTCTTTTTTGTCGTTATAACAATGTTTTAGCGTTGGTACCTTTGTTAATAGATCTGGGTAACCTACAAAAATTCCGAACATACGCCTTTTATTTAATATACAAGGGGAGAAACTATTCTCATTCGACTGCTCATGTCGAGAAATATGCTTATTTTATTTAGTACATTGCAGTATGTATGGTGCCCCTATAAACCTAAGAGTTTGCAATGACGTTTCTGGTTAAAGAATAACCTAACGGATACCAAGCAGGCTGGTTTTAAATTCACAAATTTTTCTTCTTCTAAACTGGTTGCCATCCAAGGCTATATGATCCTGTATACTTTTAAACATATTTTTACAAAAGAGGAAAGCGATTCATACTGTTATAAAGTTGCTAGTT